>JANQBI010000003.1:1800000-1802907 GCA_030142935.1 Pichia occidentalis | reverse complement strand
TAAGTTCGGCGGCCAAGCGTCCTACTCATAGTTCGCTTCGCCCGCAACGTTTCTTTTCAGAGCGGCCCCAATGCCAGGGCCCCCCCCATTTCTGCTCGCAAGCAAGAAGGAAACGACGCTCAAACAGGCATGCCCTCCGGAATACCAGAGGGCGCAATGTGCGTTCAAGAACTCGATGATTCACGATGGCTGCAATTCACACTAGGTATCGCATTTCGCTGCGCTCTTCATCGATGCGAGAACCAAGAGATCCGTTGTTGAAAGTTTTGTTTTTTGGTTTGTTTTGACTCTCGTACTACAGTTTTTTCGTGTTTTGCTTGCGCTCACGCACGTGTGGAAGATGTTAAATCACAGTAATGATCCTTCCGCAGGTTCACCTACGGAAACCTTGTTACGACTTTTACGACCTCTAAATGACCAAGTTTGACTAAATTTTCAGCGCCATGGCAGAGTTGCCCCTATCGCGGCGCCAATCTTGAAGCCTCACTAAGCCATTCAATCGGTAGTAGCGACGGGCGGTGTGTACAAAGGGCAGGGACGTAATCAACGCAAGCTGATGACTTGCGCTTACTAGGAATTCCTCGTTGAAGAGCAAAAATTACAATGCTCTATCCCCAGCACGACGGAGTTTCACGAGATTACCCGGGCCTCTCGACCAAGGATATACTTGCTGGCTCCGTCAGTGTAGCGCGCGTGCGGCCCAGAACGTCTAAGGGCATCACAGACCTGTTGTTGCCTCAAACTTCCATGGGTTTGATACCCATAGTCCCTCTAAGAAGAGCCCACGAGCAGATGCTCGCAGCCCTATTTAGCAGGTTAAGGTCTCGTCCGTTATCGCAATTAAGCAGACAAATCACTCCAAGGACTAAAAACGGCCATGCACCACCACCCGTAAGATCAAGAGAAGTCTCTAACTTGTCAATCCTTATTACGTCTGGACCTGGTGAGTTTCCCCGTGTTGAGTCAAATTAAGCCGCAGGCTCCACTCCTGGTGGTGCCCTTCCGTCAATTCCTTTAAGTTTCAGCCTTGCGACCATACTCCCCCCAGAACCCAAAAACTTTGATTTCTCGTAAGGTGCCGAGTGGGCAAAATAGCGCCACCCGATCCCTAGTCGGCATAGTTTATGGTTAAGACTACGACGGTATCTGATCATCTTCGATCCCCTAACTTTCGTTCTTGATTAATGAAAACGTCCTTGGCAAATGCTTTCGCAGTAGTTAGTCTTCAGTTAATCCAAGAATTTCACCTCTGACAACTGAATACTGATGCCCCCGACCGTCCCTATTAATCATTACGATGGTCCTAGAAACCAACAAAATAGAACCATACGTCCTATTCTATTATTCCATGCTAATATATCCGAGCAAAGGCCTGCTTTGAACACTCTAATTTCCTCAAAGTAATCGTCCTGGTTCGCCAAATGGCTAGCCAGAAGGAAAGACCCGGCCGAAGCAGTACTCACCATAGGTAGACCGCCCGCCCAGGCCCAAAGTTCAACTACGAGCTTTTTAACTGCAACAACTTTAATATACGCTATTGGAGCTGGAATTACCGCGGCTGCTGGCACCAGACTTGCCCTCCAATTGTTCCTCGTTAAGGTATTTACATTGTACTCATTCCAATTACAAGACCAAAGGCCCTGTATCGTTATATATTGTCACTACCTCCCTGTGTCAGGATTGGGTAATTTGCGCGCCTGCTGCCTTCCTTGGATGTGGTAGCCGTTTCTCAGGCTCCCTCTCCGGAATCGAACCCTTATTCCCCGTTACCCGTGAAAACCATGGTAGGCCTCTATCCTACCATCGAAAGTTGATAGGGCAGAAATTTGAATGAACCAGCTCCGGCACAAGGCCATGAGCTTCGAAAAGTTATTATGAATCATCAAAAGGCCCGAGGGCATTGATTTTTTATCTAATAAATACACCCCTCCAAAAGTCGGGGCTTTACGCATGTATTAGCTCTAGATTTTCCACGGTTATCCATGTAGAACGGAACTATCAAATAAACGATAACTGATTTAATGAGCCATTCGCAGTTTCACCGTATAATGCTTATACTTAGACATGCATGGCTTAATCTTTGAGACAAGCATATGACTACTGGCAGGATCAACCAGATAACTATCCTCACATGAGTTAGTTCTCTCGGCTAATTAAAACCTACACATAGCACTTCTTGACTTTCTTCCGCGGCCTGCCCCCAGGTTCCCCTGGCTTCGCCCGCGTCAGTGGAGAGTCAGACCGCCCGTCACAGCTTGCGCCGGCTACGTGCAGCCCTCCGTCCCCAACGGCTAATGGTCCACTGGCTATCAGCTAGCAGCCCACCAACCCCGCCAGTGCGCACCGCGGTCGCAAAACCGCCATGCCCCTGTGCAAGACTTGCGTCTCTTGTCCCCGGCCGTGCCCAGACCCGTCCGCAGACGCCCCTGGCCACTCTCCGTGGGATCTTGGCCTATCAGTGGCAGAGCCACCGCATGAGCATGCAGCCGCCCCCAGACCGCCCAGCACAACCGCCGATGGAAGAACTCCACCGCCGCCCCCGCCAGACTGCCCGTTGCATCTCTGCTCTCATATATATCCCCCGGGTCCCGTAATATCCATTCCGCTCCACGGCCTTCTCTCGCTCCCGCATAGTGCACGCCCCCTTGCCCGCGCGCACACCCACTTTCGCTTTTTCCCCCGTCTCCACCCACTTTCGCGTTTTTCACACCCGCCGCTTTTTCGTCACCTCGTTCGATTTTGGTTTCTCGCAGTTTTTCTTTCCAACTTCTTTGCACTATATCTCCACATCCACCAGCCCTACATCACTTTCGTCAACACCATTACACTCGTGCCATTTTTCTCTTGCTGCCCAACCCATCTAATGTGCATATTCTGAATATTTTGTATGCCGGCCATCATGTGGCA
>JANQBI010000003.1:1790000-1792500 GCA_030142935.1 Pichia occidentalis | reverse complement strand
GCCTGCTTTGAACACTCTAATTTCCTCAAAGTAATCGTCCTGGTTCGCCAAATGGCTAGCCAGAAGGAAAGACCCGGCCGAAGCAGTACTCACCATAGGTAGACCGCCCGCCCAGGCCCAAAGTTCAACTACGAGCTTTTTAACTGCAACAACTTTAATATACGCTATTGGAGCTGGAATTACCGCGGCTGCTGGCACCAGACTTGCCCTCCAATTGTTCCTCGTTAAGGTATTTACATTGTACTCATTCCAATTACAAGACCAAAGGCCCTGTATCGTTATATATTGTCACTACCTCCCTGTGTCAGGATTGGGTAATTTGCGCGCCTGCTGCCTTCCTTGGATGTGGTAGCCGTTTCTCAGGCTCCCTCTCCGGAATCGAACCCTTATTCCCCGTTACCCGTGAAAACCATGGTAGGCCTCTATCCTACCATCGAAAGTTGATAGGGCAGAAATTTGAATGAACCAGCTCCGGCACAAGGCCATGAGCTTCGAAAAGTTATTATGAATCATCAAAAGGCCCGAGGGCATTGATTTTTTATCTAATAAATACACCCCTCCAAAAAGTCGGGGCTTTACGCATGTATTAGCTCTAGATTTTCCACGGTTATCCATGTAGAACGGAACTATCAAATAAACGATAACTGATTTAATGAGCCATTCGCAGTTTCACCGTATAATGCTTATACTTAGACATGCATGGCTTAATCTTTGAGACAAGCATATGACTACTGGCAGGATCAACCAGATAACTATCCTCACATGAGTTAGTTCTCTCGGCTAATTAAAACCTACACATAGCACTTCTTGACTTTCTTCCGCGGCCTGCCCCCAGGTTCCCCTGGCTTCGCCCGCGTCAGTGGAGAGTCAGACCGCCCGTCACAGCTTGCGCCGGCTACGTGCAGCCCTCCGTCCCCAACGGCTAATGGTCCACTGGCTATCAGCTAGCAGCCCACCAACCCCGCCAGTGCGCACCGCGGTCGCAAAACCGCCATGCCCCTGTGCAAGACTTGCGTCTCTTGTCCCCGGCCGTGCCCAGACCCGTCCGCAGACGCCCCTGGCCACTCTCCGTGGGATCTTGGCCTATCAGTGGCAGAGCCACCGCATGAGCATGCAGCCGCCCCCAGACCGCCCAGCACAACCGCCGATGGAAGAACTCCACCGCCGCCCCCGCCAGACTGCCCGTTGCATCTCTGCTCTCATATATATCCCCCGGGTCCCGTAATATCCATTCCGCTCCACGGCCTTCTCTCGCTCCCGCATAGTGCACGCCCCCTTGCCCGCGCGCACACCCACTTTCGCTTTTTCCCCCGTCTCCACCCACTTTCGCGTTTTTCACACCCGCCGCTTTTTCGTCACCTCGTTCGATTTTGGTTTCTCGCAGTTTTTCTTTCCAACTTCTTTGCACTATATCTCCACATCCACCAGCCCTACATCACTTTCGTCAACACCATTACACTCGTGCCATTTTTCTCTTGCTGCCCCACCCCATCTAATGTGCATATTCTGAATATTTTGTATGCCGGCCATCATGTGGCAGGGCCGTTTGCACCCCTTTGGCCGCTCATTGCAGCAGATTGCAATTATGATTTGCCCATGTTAGATGCTCATCGCCATCTTCTTCGCCGGGTGTACTTGCCTCAGGTTTTACATTGGCCAAAATAATTTTTTGAAACAGCAAAAATTCACATTTTGTCATTTTTTTTTGTGTGTGGATTTTTTTTTTATTTTTCTGGGTCGAACCATGGGCGCCCCACCAAAAGTTCATGGGCGCCCCACCAACATTTTCATGGGCGCGGGCAGAAATCCCCACGCGCAAAATCAATTCTGACCAATTTCCCCCCGCCTCTGTGCTGGGGCGCCCATGGATGTGTCGTGGGCCGCCGCCTAAATATGCTGCATTTTCGACTTTTCGGCATATAACCTTTTTTGCTGCCACAGGACCATCACGTGTCAAGTACCCCCATATTCTCCTGAATTTGGCGGACATTTTGGTAGTGGTGGCGTGGCAATATGTGTGGTGGATCACGTGGACCAATAGTAAACACAGCATTTTTGCACTTTAGGTAAAAATGTATTTAGCGGAAATCGAACCATGTCGGTTGCGGCCATATCTAGCAGAAAGCACCGTTTCCCGTCCGATCAACTGTAGTTAAGCTGCTAAGAGCCTGACCGAGTAGTGTAGTGGGAGACCATACGCGAAACTCAGGTGCTGCAATCTTTAAATTTTTTTTAGATTTCTGGTCACGTGGTATGTTGGTGTTGTCACGTGTTTTGAGCACGTGATGTCTGCTGGTTTGGGTCACGTGTGTTGGCACGTGATGTCTGCAGGTTTGGGTCACGTGTTTTGAGCACGTGATGTCTGCAGGTTTGGGTCACGTGTTTTGAGCACGTGATGTCTGCTGGTTTGGATCACGTGTTTTGGCACGTGATGTCACCAAATTTGGTCACGTGTTTGATCACGTGTTTGGCCACATGACGGCTTCCATTTCGGCGACGA
>JANQBI010000003.1:1200000-1785000 GCA_030142935.1 Pichia occidentalis | reverse complement strand
AGTTCAGCGGGTATTCCTACCTGATTTGAGGTCGAGCTTATGTATTAAGTTCGGCGGCCAAGCGTCCTACTCATAGTTCGCTTCGCCCGCAACGTTTCTTTTCAGAGCGGCCCCAATGCCAGGGCCCCCCCATTTCTGCTCGCAAGCAAGAAGGAAACGACGCTCAAACAGGCATGCCCTCCGGAATACCAGAGGGCGCAATGTGCGTTCAAGAACTCGATGATTCACGATGGCTGCAATTCACACTAGGTATCGCATTTCGCTGCGCTCTTCATCGATGCGAGAACCAAGAGATCCGTTGTTGAAAGTTTTGTTTTTTGGTTTGTTTTGACTCTCGTACTACAGTTTTTTCGTGTTTTGCTTGCGCTCACGCACGTGTGGAAGATGTTAAATCACAGTAATGATCCTTCCGCAGGTTCACCTACGGAAACCTTGTTACGACTTTTACGACCTCTAAATGACCAAGTTTGACTAAATTTTCAGCGCCATGGCAGAGTTGCCCCTATCGCGGCGCCAATCTTGAAGCCTCACTAAGCCATTCAATCGGTAGTAGCGACGGGCGGTGTGTACAAAGGGCAGGGACGTAATCAACGCAAGCTGATGACTTGCGCTTACTAGGAATTCCTCGTTGAAGAGCAAAAATTACAATGCTCTATCCCCAGCACGACGGAGTTTCACGAGATTACCCGGGCCTCTCGACCAAGGATATACTTGCTGGCTCCGTCAGTGTAGCGCGCGTGCGGCCCAGAACGTCTAAGGGCATCACAGACCTGTTGTTGCCTCAAACTTCCATGGGTTTGATACCCATAGTCCCTCTAAGAAGAGCCCACGAGCAGATGCTCGCAGCCCTATTTAGCAGGTTAAGGTCTCGTCCGTTATCGCAATTAAGCAGACAAATCACTCCAAGGACTAAAAACGGCCATGCACCACCACCCGTAAGATCAAGAGAAGTCTCTAACTTGTCAATCCTTATTACGTCTGGACCTGGTGAGTTTCCCCGTGTTGAGTCAAATTAAGCCGCAGGCTCCACTCCTGGTGGTGCCCTTCCGTCAATTCCTTTAAGTTTCAGCCTTGCGACCATACTCCCCCCAGAACCCAAAAACTTTGATTTCTCGTAAGGTGCCGAGTGGGCAAAATAGCGCCACCCGATCCCTAGTCGGCATAGTTTATGGTTAAGACTACGACGGTATCTGATCATCTTCGATCCCCTAACTTTCGTTCTTGATTAATGAAAACGTCCTTGGCAAATGCTTTCGCAGTAGTTAGTCTTCAGTTAATCCAAGAATTTCACCTCTGACAACTGAATACTGATGCCCCCGACCGTCCCTATTAATCATTACGATGGTCCTAGAAACCAACAAAATAGAACCATACGTCCTATTCTATTATTCCATGCTAATATATCCGAGCAAAGGCCTGCTTTGAACACTCTAATTTCCTCAAAGTAATCGTCCTGGTTCGCCAAATGGCTAGCCAGAAGGAAAGACCCGGCCGAAGCAGTACTCACCATAGGTAGACCGCCCGCCCAGGCCCAAAGTTCAACTACGAGCTTTTTAACTGCAACAACTTTAATATACGCTATTGGAGCTGGAATTACCGCGGCTGCTGGCACCAGACTTGCCCTCCAATTGTTCCTCGTTAAGGTATTTACATTGTACTCATTCCAATTACAAGACCAAAGGCCCTGTATCGTTATATATTGTCACTACCTCCCTGTGTCAGGATTGGGTAATTTGCGCGCCTGCTGCCTTCCTTGGATGTGGTAGCCGTTTCTCAGGCTCCCTCTCCGGAATCGAACCCTTATTCCCCGTTACCCGTGAAAACCATGGTAGGCCTCTATCCTACCATCGAAAGTTGATAGGGCAGAAATTTGAATGAACCAGCTCCGGCACAAGGCCATGAGCTTCGAAAAGTTATTATGAATCATCAAAAGGCCCGAGGGCATTGATTTTTTATCTAATAAATACACCCCTCCAAAAGTCGGGGCTTTACGCATGTATTAGCTCTAGATTTTCCACGGTTATCCATGTAGAACGGAACTATCAAATAAACGATAACTGATTTAATGAGCCATTCGCAGTTTCACCGTATAATGCTTATACTTAGACATGCATGGCTTAATCTTTGAGACAAGCATATGACTACTGGCAGGATCAACCAGATAACTATCCTCACATGAGTTAGTTCTCTCGGCTAATTAAAACCTACACATAGCACTTCTTGACTTTCTTCCGCGGCCTGCCCCCAGGTTCCCCTGGCTTCGCCCGCGTCAGTGGAGAGTCAGACCGCCCGTCACAGCTTGCGCCGGCTACGTGCAGCCCTCCGTCCCCAACGGCTAATGGTCCACTGGCTATCAGCTAGCAGCCCACCAACCCCGCCAGTGCGCACCGCGGTCGCAAAACCGCCATGCCCCTGTGCAAGACTTGCGTCTCTTGTCCCCGGCCGTGCCCAGACCCGTCCGCAGACGCCCCTGGCCACTCTCCGTGGGATCTTGGCCTATCAGTGGCAGAGCCACCGCATGAGCATGCAGCCGCCCCCAGACCGCCCAGCACAACCGCCGATGGAAGAACTCCACCGCCGCCCCCGCCAGACTGCCCGTTGCATCTCTGCTCTCATATATATCCCCCGGGTCCCGTAATATCCATTCCGCTCCACGGCCTTCTCTCGCTCCCGCATAGTGCACGCCCCCTTGCCCGCGCGCACACCCACTTTCGCTTTTTCCCCCGTCTCCACCCACTTTCGCGTTTTTCACACCCGCCGCTTTTTCGTCACCTCGTTCGATTTTGGTTTCTCGCAGTTTTACTCGAATATCAATCAGTGTCACGTGTAAACCTGGATGAGCAGTGTGTTACAGCAGCAGTATCTTTGAAAACACAGTTTATACATATTTTGATATTCAAAGTTTTTGGAATATGGTAGCTCAAACGAGAGATGGTTTTGACAACGTTTTGCTTTCCAATTTTTGCGCAATGAGATATACTGTAGAAGGAAAATTTTGCTTTGTTTTGAACTTGAGATTGAATATTCTGTTTTTCTTAAAAGAAGTGAATAGCACGTGACTCTAATTTTTTCAGTTCTCAACCGGCTTTAATAAAAAATTCTCGCAATCGCATCACCACTCCAGCAAAATCAAATATCAATCTGTTCAGTACCGAAATAATTGAACTTTGAGATTTTTTTGAAATATTTTTGTGGGATCGAATTTACTTGTGTCAAAAATATCGTGAGATAGGTCTCTGTAACCAAAATGATAATACTTGTATTAATTTAAAGGAGGGTTTAACTACTGCAAGAATTGTATGTAGTTGGTTGAGTATTTTAATTTTTGGAGCATAACAATGTTTGCAGCATACAACAAAACCTAATATTTTGTATTTAAAAGAACCTAGAATTAAGCAAAAAGATGTAAAATGTAGCATCAATTCTAACTGCAAATGAACTGTTCAAAAACTGTATTAAATATCACACCCGTATTGTGGTGATATTGGCTGGAAAAATCCCCTTCTCAGACATTGCAATTTTGATAAAAAAAAAAGGGAACAAAAGAGGATAAAAATTTTAAAAAATTCGCCAATTCCCAAAAAAATACCTGCACTCTAGAAAAAATTGCTTTCCATTATTTCGGGTAAAATTGAAATTCGTATTTTCGCATCTCGGCAAACTAAAAAATTTAGTTTTGGATTAAAAATGACGAGTTTGCCTTAGAGAATATTTGTTTACATGTATCTTGATGAATGGTCAATATTAGATTGCTCAACAGCATTTCCCTTTCAGTACCACCCCAAGAGTATCAGGTACTAATGATATTAGAAACTGATATTCTGCATGACATTTCCTATCAACAACAACGTACAGAATCCATGATGCGCTGAACATATATCTATACTGACAGATGGCACTGTTTCAAAGATTATTGGAGTGTTCAAACGTGCAACAGGAGTATTTCTATTTTATAATCTTAAGGGCCAGACAGAATTGTATTTAAACAATTGCTATTACAGTTTTAGCAATACAAGTGTCAAAGACAAGGTATGGCTGGTTAGACTATGAAAATGTCATATATTAGACATCTATAGAGGAATGTTCAAGCCTAAACAAATTTACTCCCAGCAAGTAAGGCAACCACCCGGGAGTTCAAAATTGGATTACCATGCAAACAAGAATTTCAAATAGGTAGAGGTCGACCCTATTTTTATTTAACGAAAGAGATATGATAAATTGAAATTTTACTAAAACCGAATAGACTGAAACAACATGTTGATCCCCTGGCCTTTTCTTAAAGATTTAATGTCTAAAATGATTCCCTATAGTAACAAGATGTTCTCCATGAAAGTGGAATCATTTGGTGTCATGCAATCCTTGGGTTTTTTTGAACTTCATTAAAAAACTTCAATCTTCAGTGATCAAAAGGTTGCCACGTTGCTAGTATACATAGTTTAGTCTGCCAGGAATTGGTTTGACATTGCGGTGTTTGCAATATACGAGCAGTACTTGGCTGTATGTTTCCGATCTTGAATTATTAATAAATCTGTTGAAATGCTATAATTATAATTACACAATTCAGAGTTATAAAACGTTATTATTATATCAGTAGTACTCTTCTTAACAACACAAGCAGTCCTTCCGAAAAATAAATTCTTTCAAATAGACGAGATCTACTTCACCATGTTGAGATAAATTGAGCCTGATGGAAATTTTCAATATTAAATAGCATAAACGAACGAAACACCCAGGAAAAAATAAAAGAGATATACTCGTTCAAGCAATAGTACAGGTAACGACATTCATGTACCTTTCATGTGATCTGAGGTACGCTTCGGCCCATGTTTCAAAGTCAGCGTTGTCGGTGTTATCTTGGTTTTGAGTGGCAGCAATCTTAGTGTTCATATTCACTGTTTTGGGTTTGTGTTCTGGTTTTGTGTGTGGCTTTCAATTGTTCAACACAAACATATAGATTCTCAAAACCACAGAAACACGATCCAATACTTCAGAGACAAAACTACATCAATTTATAGCTAACCAACATCTGCCAGATAAAAGCTGAAACAGTTGGAAAATTGTTAGTTTGTTCAAGTTAGTCTCATTGAGTTGACCCAAATAGGTAATTCGTTCAAGATATAATACTTCATCAAAATGTTCGAACTTGTCACCAAGAAAGGCAATTGCCTGAGTTATTATTCCTGTTTAATATTTTCCAACGTGTTTCATTGATTGTTGGGTGTATTAGAAAGAAGAATAAAATCAAAGGAAAGGTATTTTAAAATTGCTAGCTAGAAATTTCATCACTGTCACACTAAAAACGATGTGCTAAGATGACATTCCTGCTCTTCCAATTATCCACTTGTTTAGTAAAGATGAATACGATACGATAATAAGAAGGTTGCCTTATAGGGTTGTTGAACAGTTACAAAATGTTTGTCGAGAATTTGTTGAATGAAATCATATGCACTTGTCTGGAAGAAATTGGATAGAAAGATAACATTCAATGTTGTTTATACTTATTGGCAATTAAATTCGTTATAATACAAGTCGGCCTTCCAATATGTTCAATCCACTTTTCAAGTCATTACGCCAGACGGCAAAACTTGTCTGTGTGAAATCGAATTTCTAGTTTGTCCTAATCAACGGATTTTGAATCACTATGTATGAGTATGCGAGTGCTTATATTTCTAAAACACAGGAGATACTACAGATACGGGTAAAGTTTAGGCATGTTTTCAGTGTATAGTGTATTTTATTGAACATATATGTCTAATCAAACCCAAAAAAATCGGTTCCAAATTACATCGTAAAGTTAAAAGACGCATCATTAAATTATTCGTTTATTTGATTCTAAAAATATAAAAGAAAAATCTATCCTTTTCCATTCATTTGACTGCGGCGGCAAGCAGGATTTTGGAGTAAATATCGTGAAATAAATACAAAGCAGAGGATGGTGTCTTTGCCGACCAGAAAATAGTATTAAAGTTTGCAGTATCATCTTCGACTGTAAATACATGAAAGCCTTGCATACCACTCATTTCCCAATGTAAGACTAACATTTGCGGATCGTTGAGTTCAACTCTAAACATTCCATAGATGAGGCTACCTTGCTGTGTCGATAGAGGCTGATACTCGGCCATCATAAGTCTCAAGAGCAATTTTTCTGGCATCATCGCCCAAGAAGAAAACATGGATTGAGCCAAGGATTGTGGTGTGACACTTTTTTTGCTTATCTTTGTACTGTATAAAATCGACCTGTGGGGTAGTTCAGTTTTTTCTTTGATTAATTGCAGAACCTCTGGTGAAATATTTGTATTCACAACTGCGGTGACATCCTTTGTGTATTGCTTGTATCCAAAAGCAGCTCCTAGAACAGCAACGGATGTACCAATGGTAACCTTACTTTTCAAAAAATTCATGGTTGACGTTGCTGGTTGATGAAGCTGAAGCAGAAACAAGATCTTTCACGGAAGAGGTACACAGTTGAAGCCAAATGTTCATCTCTTTAATGACTTTACAAATTCAACAAAATGTTATCTCGGAAAAAAACCTTTAAAGCCGAACCGAGAGTAATTCACTGAAACAACAAGTATAATTTGAATATGTTTTCGCATGAAACCGTTGCAACGGTGCATTATATGCCTATTGGTTTAATGAATGTGAATAGAGGGTACTTTTAATGAATATCAATTTGTGTTAAATATACCTGAACCGATTGCCCATATATCGGTAATAATAGTAACTTATGCTAGCTGAATATATCCATAGTGGATGGGCAATATGCATATTCTGATATATTAATATCTGTCAAAGTGACAAGCTCCACACGAGCTTCGGACTTCATTAAAAGACTCCAGTTTTCATTGATCAAAAGGTTGCTATATTGCTAATATACATAGTTTAGCCTGACACAGAAATTGGTTTGACATTGCGGTGTTTGCAATATACGAGCAGTACTTGGCTGTATGTTTCCGATCTTGAATTATTAATAAATCTGTTGAAATGCTATAATTATAATTACACAATTCAGAGTTATAAAACGTTATTATTATATCAGTAGTACTCTTCTTAACAACACAAGCAGTCCTTCCGAAAAATAAATTCTTTCAAATAGACGAGATCTACTTCACCATGTTGAGATAAATTGAGCCTGATGGAAATTTTCAATATTAAATAGCATAAACGAACGAAACACCCAGGAAAAAATAAAAGAGATATATTCGTTCAAGCAATAGTACAGGTAACGACATTCATGTACCTTTCATGTGATCTGAGGTACGCTTCGGCCCATGTTTCAAAGTCAGCGTTGTCGGTGTTATCTTGGTTTTGAGTGGCAGCAATCTTAGTGTTCATATTCACTGTTTTGGGTTTGTGTTCTGGTTTTGTGTGTGGCTTTCAATTGTTCAACACAAACATATAGATTCTCAAAACCACAGAAACACGATCCAATACTTCAGAGACAAAACTACATCAATTTATAGCTAACCAACATCTGCCAGATAAAAGCTGAAACAGTTGGAAAATTGTTAGTTTGTTCAAGTTAGTCTCATTGAGTTGACCCAAATAGGTAATTCGTTCAAGATATAATACTTCATCAAAATGTTCGAACTTGTCACCAAGAAAGGCAATTGCCTGAGTTATTATTCCTGTTTAATATTTTCCAACGTGTTTCATTGATTGTTGGGTGTATTAGAAAGAAGAATAAAATCAAAGGAAAGGTATTTTAAAATTGCTAGCTAGAAATTTCATCACTGTCACACTAAAAACGATGTGCTAAGATGACATTCCTGCTCTTCCAATTATCCACTTGTTTAGTAAAGATGAATACGATACGATAATAAGAAGGTTGCCTTATAGGTTGTTGAACAGTTACAAAATGTTTGTGAGAATTTGTTGAATGAATCATATGCACTTGTCTGGAAGAAATTGGATAGAAGATAACATTCAATGTTGTTTATACCTATTGACAATTAAATTCGTTATAATACAAGTCAACCTTCCAATATGTTCAATCCACTTTTCAAGTCATTAAGCCAGACGACAAAAACTTATGTGTGTGAAATTGAATATCCAGTTTGTGCTAATCCACAGATCTTTCGAAAACAAAAATACACAAAGTTGATGTTACTCCATTTCACGATGTTCCTTTGTTTTTATGAAAATACTACATGCATAGCTGTGTGATCTCAGATTTTCATTTTAGGCATCACAACTTCTGTTTTTGCTTATAAATTTTTGACGTAAAGTATATCAACAAGCATGAATACTGTATTTATAGTACTTGGATAATGCTCTATTTTGAGTTTTCCATGCAATATATATTGCCTAGAAATTACAGCAAAAAGTTATGATCATAAGATAGACCGTCAAAATATAATGCCTTTTTATTGTAAAAAGTAGAAAAGTTGCTAAAAGTACAACGCGCTTATGAGCTAGTTGGAAGTCTGTCGATGTATGCTCAACCAATAAACTTCTAACAGAATTAAAAGGAAGTTGAACCATTTACATGATTAATTTCCAGTAACATCCAACTTCTTGGATTTAAAGCAGCGTGTATGTTTTCCAAGATTTCTTTCAAAGTGTTACTAACCTTATACACTGTTCAACGAATTCTTGGACAGTGTGTGTATTTTGTTTCTCCTCTATGTGGTGGTCATGAATGTGCTAGTAAAACCATGCATATTCATGTTTCTTGTGAAACAACTCCATGTTCTGACAAGTCAAGTAATTTTCACTAGCCGATACCCGACAGTACAGTTTTCAAAATTACCCGAAATTCCGCGAGTCCATAAATTTTTGCAATTTGCAAGAAGGTCTGAGAAAATGCTTGGTTTTGGATCACCGTTTTATTTTTCACAAAAGCTTCTGGTTTTAGAAGCGCTGATTAGGTTCAAAACATAAAGACTTGGGTTGATCTTCAAAGTATATCCAAACAAAGATCACACAATTGATACGGGAAGATGTCTGGGATTTTAGTAGTGTGTACATGTGAATTTATTGGTGCTAATTGCAAAGCCATATGATGACGAAATATTGCATTAGTGAGTCGCCCTAGCATATGATGACCTAGATACATCGCATAGAGCTTTTTCCTGTAGTATATTAGATACAATACACTCGTTTGTGTGAGTTTTACAGAAACTAAAACAACCTTCTTGATTTTTGCTGCTTTTGGAACTTTGTGTTGGATTTCGAGTTTGCTTTGTTCAATTTTTTTTTTTTTTTTTGAAAATTGAAAGACATGAGAAGACAATTCAGGCACAGTTGATATTATGCATACAGCTTGGCGACATAGTTTTACTTGGTTTTCTGGAGGTGATTTATTTTCTTCACTCCATCTAGAAAGTACCAAATGTTGAATTGCTATTTCATTGCTTCTTGATCGTCAAGTTTACGTCAAGAAGACCGAATTGAATTGAAATGATGTATCTAACAGCTCCACAAGGTTGCGCAGAAAATATAATGTTTGATTGATTTAATTGCAAACTTTTTATTGATGACAACACAACTAAACGGAGGGTATGTTTGAAGTAACACGCACAAAGATATTTGCAGAGTGAATTATCTCTGTGAACATAAGTCTTTGCTTGTACTACAATACAGGGCGTTGGGTTTTTTCTCTTAGCCGGTGTTGTAATTGCTATTTACGGCTCGTCCAAAAGGACCAGAGTAACCATAATACTTAAAACTCAGAGCCATAGTTCCATCTAACTCCGTTTAAATATGGATCTAAACTTAAGAATAAAACGATCAAAACAGTAAAATGGTTCTGTGTGGAGATAACAGTTACAGAATTCCTGAAATATAGGTCGATCTGTTCTTTTGATCGACCAAGATGGAACTATCAAAATGGTAGGTAATGTAGTCTGTGAATACCGGTAATCTATATGGTTTAACTCTCTTTTCTGGGCTAATCGACCAAAGGAGGTAACTATTTCTAGCTTCTTATTAATCTGCTTGGAATTAAATACACAAAACTACCTTCTGGTCTTGTTTTGATGGTTTCATAAGTTTAGAAAGACATTCATGAAAATTAAAATTCTTTTTGGGAGTTATCAATGTTTATCAGTTTTTCCAAACTATTTTTGCAACGTGAACAAACAATATATGCACAACATATTGACCCAACTTTTCTTAAAATCAAAAAATGGCAATTTGTCCGAGTGGTTAAGGAGAAAGATTAGAAATCTTTTGGGCTTTGCCCGCGCAGGTTCGAATCCTGCAGTTGTCGTTTACTTTGAATTTTTTTTCGTATCTTATATTTACCTTTTTATTTACCCTTGTAAGAATGTGATAATAATAATTTTTTTTTACTTCACATATGACATAACCACCAGTTAGGTTTATTATCTTGCATTACATACCTTCTCTGCCTTTTTTTTTGATCCATATTCGTTACCAAAAAATTGAGCGGATGACCGAGAGAAAATAATGAACTGAGATATGTTTCAAGAGACCAGTAATAGGGCAACCAACAGTACCAGCCAGACTCAAGATCCAAATACGATTGAGGTCGAGATCCAATCCAGAGTTCATTATAAAGATTACGATTATTTTTTGCCGAAACAAGACGTCAGAGACGTGAGACAAAGATTGAAGATCTTGAGTAAATTCAATGGCAATCCGAGCTTGAAGGACAAATATTGGGAAAAGTTGTTGATCACCGGGAAAGATTCTCCTGGATGTTTTATTGAGATGATCAAGAACCGGCCAAAGGGCGAACTTCTGTTCCACAATACGACCAGTAGCAACGCAAATGAGTGGAAATGGGTGTACCAGAAGTTGCAGGCACACGACAGTCACAGGATCGAGATGTTGCCCGAAAATGTCGGGCTGGTTGAGCTTGTGAGAGACCTGAATGAGATTATCTGTGCGAACCAGGTTCTCTTCAACATCGGGAAGTCCAATCATCTTCTGAACAATGTGTTGTACTCCATGAACAACCTGACCTGGTTGAACATGGCTGACAGCGGGCTAACCACCAGCAAGATCCAAAGCATACTCCAGATGATCAACCGGGGCAAGCTGCAGAGATTGAAGGCCCTTGTGATCACCGGCAACGACAGGATCGAGATGCAAGACTTGAAGAGCGAGTTGGAAAAAGTATACAGAGGCGAGTTACAGTATCTGGAGACAGACCTGAAGGCCGACGATGCTGGCGACGGGAGCATCTTGGAGCCTCTGGCTGTCAGCAACGAGTTCAAACTGATGAACGATGCCAAAAAGCTACAGTATCTGATCCGAAGGGGCGTTATCTGTGGTGACGAGAGCGAGGTGACGATCGACTATGGGGTTTCCAACCATGACTGGAACGAGAGGGTGAAGCTTGGGCTGGCCGAGTCGTACCGGGGACTGAGCTATAGGGTGCTGTTGAAGAGGAGCGAGGCCAAATTGAGCGAGCGCCTTCTGAGTGAGAAAATTTCGAAAATCATGGTTCGAGGAGAATTTGGCAGCAGCAGGACACCTATTGTGAAGAGGAGGAAGCCCAGCAAGGGTCTGGGAGTTCGGGTACAGCGGAGCCAGGAAGGGAGCCAGATATCGAGAACGCCATGTCCGTCAACATCACCACGCTGGAGCCACAACAACTGATGGCGTTCAAGCAGAATGCACAACAAGAACTGCTCCACCTGCAGTCGTCGTACGAGGCGTTACTCGTTGCCAAGAACAAGTACCACGATTGCATCAACAGCGTCAAGATGATCGAGCAGAACCAGGGCTCAGGTCCCGGTGGAGAAATGCTCATACCGCTCACGTCCTCTCTCTATGTCCGTGGAGAAAACAAGGTTGACAAATTCAAAATCGACATCGGGACCGGGTATTTCGTCGAGAAGGACAAGACCGAGGCCGTGGCCTTTTTCAAAAAGAGAATCGACAAGCTGACGGGCGATTCCGTCAAACTGAAGGCCTTGATCACCGAGAAGGCCTCTCTCTTGCAGAGTATCGATACGGTCATCAGAGAAAAAATCGCTGCTGCCAATCTGAAAAATGCAAAGGAAACTGAATCCAAGTAGTTTGTCGATCTTTGCCTGGCCGTTTGCTTCAGTTCAACAACGTTCCGAACAACGCATTCTTTGTAATCATACACACACACACACACACACACACACATACACACTTTCCCAAATGTCTCTTCACATATATATGTATATATTTTTCTATATATTATGTCTTCCAATGTAACTTTACTGCAGAGCGGCGCGCCAGCCAATCACGTCTCGCCAGTTGCTCGGCAGAATCGCCGACACAGGAAACCCTCGCGGTCGGAATATTCGCCTGTTCCAGACGTCTCCCGAACGGCCAATAGGCCGAGACCCGCCGGCGGGGAAGCAAGACGAAATTACCCCAATTTCACATGTGCTTCTCCCCTGTTGCTATTGTCCCGGATGGGGATCACACGGTGGAACTGGACGCCTCGGCCAATTGGCCGATTCGGCCGATGGCGGTCTGTTTGCAACAGCCAATGAGAATCCCGAACGTGGCGTGTTCCCCGTGGAATCCCTATTTGTATAGGCTTGGTTGATGATATCCAACATTGCGGCTTGGAATCGGGACATTTTTGTTGGGAACCGGCACCAATTGGAAGCAGCAAGTGTCCCCGTTTTGCCTGATTTCTGGATCTCACAATTGATATAAATAGAGACCCATATCTCCCTACCATTCTGCGTTCTGTTGCAGATGTTCCAACTCCTGGCTTCTCTCGTTGGAATTCTAGTCTGCAAGCAAGCCAGCCCCCTCCACAGTCAAGCAGCAGCAACCAAACAAAACCATGTCATTCACTCCTAAAATTAAAGTCAACACCGACAGAACCGTGTACTCTAACGACGAATTGACGTCAAAATACACATACGAAAACTCCATCGTGTCGGTTGATGAAAACACCAAGGAATATAACGTGGAAACGGTCCAAACCAACCTGACGTTCAAGGTTGACTTGAAAGTGCCAAAAGTCGGTATCCTGCTAGTCGGTTTGGGTGGTAACAACGGTACAACATTCACCGCAGCGTCGATTGCAAACAAAAACAACATCACCTTCCAAACCCGTGAGGGCCCATTGAAAGCCAACTACTTCGGATCGGTAACCCAATCGTCCACCATCAAGTTGGGTGTCGATGAAAAGGGCGAAGATGTCTATGTGCCTTTCAACTCGTTGATCCCAATGGTCAGTCCAAATGACTTTGTCATTTCAGGCTGGGATATCAACGAGATGAACTTATATGAAGGCATGAACAGAGCACAGGTCTTGGACTATGACTTGAGAGAACAGTTGAAGCCTTACATGGAAAAAATCAAGCCAATGAAATCGGTCTATTACCCAGACTTCATTGCGTTGAACCAGGACAAGAGGGCAAACAACTGTTTCAACAGAGTTGGTAAAGACGGTGAGGTGGACACGCAAAACAAATGGGACCATGTGGAACAGATCAGAAAAGACATCAGAAATTTCAAGGAGTCCAACAAGTTGGACAAGGTCTTGGTTCTGTGGACCGCAAACACCGAAAGATTTTCGGAACTGATCGACGGTGTCAACGACACCAAGGAAAATTTGATCAAGTCAATCAAGGAGGGCCACGAGGAAGTTTCAGCAAGTACCATCTTTGCAGTGGCTTCGATTTTAGAAGGTTCCCCATACATTAACGGATCACCACAAAACACCTTTGTTCCCGGTCTCGTTGAGTTTGCAGTTGAAAATGACGTCTTCATCGGTGGTGATGATTTCAAATCCGGTCAGACCAAGTTCAAGTCTGTCATGGCACAGTATTTGGTCGATGCAGGTATTAAGATCAAGTCGATTGCCTCGTACAACCACTTGGGTAACAACGACGGTTACAACCTATCGTCACCAAGACAATTCAGATCGAAGGAAATCTCCAAGGCGTCGGTTGTTGATGATGTCATCGAATCCAACCCAATTCTCTACAATAAGCAGGAAAAGGAAGGTATCGACCACTGTATCGTCATCAAATACCTCAAGGCTGTTGGGGATTCCAAAGTGGCGATGGATGAATATTATAGTGAGTTGATGTTGGGTGGACATAACAGAATCTCGATCCACAACATCTGTGAGGATTCCCTGTTGGCCACCCCCTTGATTATCGACTTGTTGGTCATGACGGAATTTTTGGGTAGAGTGAAATGTTTGAAGGAAGGAGAAACGAAATATGAAAAGATGTATACAATTCTCTCCCTGTTAAGCTATTGGTTGAAAGCACCTTTGACAAGACCAACATACAAGCCAATCAATTCTTTGAACAAACAAAGAATGGCCATTGACAACTTTTTGAGAATTCTAATTGGATTAAAACCACTGGATGAGTTGAGATTCGAAGAGAGATTGATTTAGTTGGAGATGCATTCGTTGGTATTTCTTTTATTCTATACAGCCTAAAGAAAATGTATAAATCTGTTTAACCTTTGTAAGATATCTTGTCAAACTGTTCAAAACATTCGATCACTGTTTTTAGATTTTCCAGTAAATTATTCACCGTGACTCTGACGGTTCTGTCATCGTTAGCTTCAACCGTGATATCGAGAGATGTATTTTTATTCACATAGCTAATTCTGGATTGATCTGGCTTCAACACGGGATCGGCAGACAGGGTCTGCTGCGCTATATTCACCTGTTTGGCCGTTTCAAATGGTATGTTCAAGGTCCTGTTGGAGGTGTTAGTATCGATACAACAAGTATATCTGTCATAAGCAGACTTAATCCAACGTGAAAAAAGAAAAAATAAAAGGGGAAAAGCACTCTACGTACATAGAATGTGAAAACTGGGTTGTGCTCATTTTTGGTATGTCTGATGTTTAGATATATATATATATATATATTAGTTGGCTGATCTATCTATCTAGATATCTTTCTAGCGATCGATATACCTCTCTTGCTCCGAACTGATGTTCTACTTAATAAAGATTAACATGAAGCAAACAATTCTTTTTTGCTTGTACCACCCATCGTTAAAAACCAAGAGTTGGAAAATAATAGAACCACGCGCCGATCGACGACCAGGGGAAGAGGAGAAGATGCGCCGATCGACGCACCGCTTTCTTTTCCTCTGTCGTCGATCGACGGGCGTCACGTGCACGCGTCTCTCTCCCTGGCTCGTTTCTGCTTTCTGCTCCGACTCCTCCCTCTGTTGACGCTCCACTGCCACGGATCTCGGCCTATTTCGAACTAGCTCTGCTTTATCAGTGGCATTTTCTCCGCCAGCGTTGCCCTGTGGCGGCGCTTAATAGTGCCTCTTTGAGTTTCCCACCTGTTGTGACTCCAAACCTTCCTAATTTGGAATCCCCACCCGATAGTGATTATATTTTGCCCTGTGTGACAGTTTTCGGTACCCCGATTGGTCGCCCACTTAGATAAAGCGGGAGTGGATAAATAAAGAGGTGAGTGATTAGAGGACCTGTATATATTAAGAGTCGATTTCCACCGTTTGCTGTAGGGATTGGACCTGGGAGGGATTGGAGGTGGAAATAGACGGGGCTTAATTCCAATTGGTACACCGCTTTTTTATCCTATCCCTTTTTCTGGACTTATCAAGTGTGCAATAGCTCAACGTTCTGAAGGCCATTGAAGACAATCAAACAGAAACGCAAATGTCGAACCCACCTGTGTATACAACATCGAACGGCTGTCCCGTCTCGGACGCCTTTTCCTCCCAAAGAATTTCAATCAAAAACAAGGACTACCAATACCAGCCACCAGTGGGCCCACTGTTATTGCAGGACTTCAAATTGATCGACTCGTTGGCACATTTCGACAGAGAAAGAATCCCAGAAAGAGTGGTGCATGCCAAAGGTGCCGGTGCGTACGGTTACTTCGAAGTGACAGACGATATCACAGATATCTGTGGCGCCAAGTTCTTGAACCAGATCGGTAAGAAGACGAAGATCTTCACCAGATTCTCAACGGTGGGAGGCGAAAAGGGCTCGGCAGATACCGCAAGAGACCCAAGAGGTTTTGCCACCAAATTCTACACCGAAGAAGGTAACTTGGACTTGGTCTACAACAATACTCCGATCTTCTTCATCAGAGACCCTACCAAGTTCCCCCACTTCATCCACACCCAAAAGAGAAACCCTCAGACCAACTTGAAAGACGCAAACATGTTCTGGGACTATTTGACCGCCAACCCAGAATCCTTGCACCAAATCATGTACTTGTTTTCGGAGAGAGGTACGCCAGCCTCCCTGAGAACCATGAACGGTTACTCAGGCCACACATACAAATGGTATAACGACAAGGGCGAGTGGCACTATGTTCAGGTCCATTTCATTGCTAGACAAGGTGTCCACAACTTGAACAATGAACAGGCGGGCAAATTGGCAGGTGAAAACCCAGACTACGCCACCCAGGACTTGTTCGAAGCCATCGAAAAGGGCGACTATCCGGTTTGGGACTGTTACATCCAAACAATGACGTTGGAACAATCCAAGAGTGCACCATTCTCTGTCTTCGATTTGACCAAAGTGTGGCCTCACGCCGACTATCCCCTAAGACACTTTGGTAGATTTGTCTTGAACGAAAACCCATCCAACTACTTTGCCGAAGTGGAGCAAGCTGCATTTTCACCATCAAATACAGTTCCATCCATGCAAGCGTCCAACGATCCAGTTTTGCAGTCCAGATTGTTTTCATACCCTGACACACACAGACACAGATTGGGCGCCAATTTCCACCAAATTCCAGTCAACTGTCCATTGAAATCCGGCTCTTTTGCCCCACAAATCAGAGACGGTGCAATGTGTGTCGATGGCAATTTGGGCAGCACTCCAAACTACGCCGGTGCATACAACTGTCCAGCACAATACAACACCATGGCCAAGTTGTCTCCACCGGGTACCGATGAACTCTACGAAAGCGAGGTGGTTCCATACCACTGGGAGGTTTGTGAGTACGATTTTGTCCAGCCAGGTAAATTCTGGGATGTTCTAGGCAGAACCAACGGTGAACAAGAGGCGTTAGTCCATAATGTTGCATGCCATGCGAAGGATGCCAAGCCTTTCATCCAGGAGAGGGTCTGCGAGTACTTCAGTAAGGCCAACCCTGTTATCGGTCAGTTACTCAAACAGGAATTAAAAAAAGTAAGTAAGCTATAGACGAGTCCTAATGGTACGCCATGATTCCTGTTAAGTTTATCCTATTTAGCTACTTGCGATATTTTCCTTTCTTGTATTTTTGTCTTTATTGTTTTTAAGTTATATTTTATACTTCTTTTTGATAATGATGATTATAATAATAATAATTTTAACATGCATTTTGAAATCTAACCTAATATGTATTTTCAACTATGGAGATGCCTAAAAGGGAAAGTCAATACCATTTGGACGTCGAAGGTGGATCAGGTTCAAGTTTCCCGAATAGGAAGGCGAGTACATGATTTTTAGATAAGAGATGCTAAGCGATGGAAAGCAAAGACTTCTGACTGAATAAATAATGACTGGTTTTTGTGTTTCTATCCATTTCTTCTTTCCTGGGTACACATCTGCACGATCAATCTTAATCTACCTCTGTTCTTCTTTATTTGCTTTCATCAATCTCTGGAAAACAAACTAGTTTATCCCCAGAAACAACAACTACAACTACTACCACAACAAAATGGTTTGCGGATGCTCCAAAAAGGCAATGGAAATGAAGTCGTGTTCTTCAAAGAATGCTGAAGTTAAAGCCGAATCCAAGTCACAAAAGAAGGTAACCTCTTGTTGCTCAGGTAAAAACGAAAAGGATAAACCAAGCAAATGTTGCTGCGGTTCCGGCTGCGCTTGTCCAAGCTGCAACACCACCAAATTATGATGAATAATAACGTAGAGCCAGTATCTATATATACCAAATATATCATAGTATAATAATATATAATCTTATTTAATAGAAAATTCCCCAAAAATAAAAAAACCGAAAGAAAAGAAAGAATAGAAACAGATAATGGCAAAATGGATGTCGTGGCACGACATTTGTCATGTAGCACAAGGTGTAAAGATGTCATTCAAAAAGAAACGCGTCGTTCGACCGCCCGTCGATCGACGCAAACATTTAGGATTTCCAGAGTTCTACGAAAAGTGGGGAATTCCAAAAGAAAAAAAGTAGGAAAAGTAGGAAAAAAAAACATCAACCACTAGTAACGAGCGAATATTAAATTGTAATAGAGGGAGAAAAAACGAAAGAATGATTAGTTGAGGTAGGTAAGTAATGTTTCCTTAATTGAAGACTGGAGGAGTTGAACGTATACATCCCAAGATCATCATCCACATACAAAGATGCTATCCTTTGTGAAGAAGTCAACATCCAATGCTATCAAGCATCAATTAAAATCGAGTTCTAGTCGTTCATTTGCAACCCTAGAATCCACCCCAAATAGAGTTCATGGTGGTTTACAAGATAAAGATAGAATCTTCCAGAATCTGTATTTGCAAAACTCCAAGAAACATGGCACCGAATCATGGGACTTGAAGACAGCCGAAAAAATCGGTGACTGGTACAAAACCAAAGAAATTTTGCTGAAGGGTGACAAGTGGATCATCGACGAAATCAAGAAATCTGGCCTTAGAGGTAGAGGTGGTGCTGGTTTCCCATCGGGTCTTAAATGGTCCTTCATGAACCCTCCAAACTGGGAGAAGAACGTCGGTCCAAGATACGTGGCAGTCAATGCGGATGAAGGTGAACCAGGTACGTGTAAAGATAGAGAAATCATCAGAAAGGAACCACACAAACTAGTGGAAGGTTGTTTGGTTGCAGGTAGAGCAATGAATGCCACCGCCGCCTACATCTATATCAGAGGTGAATTCTACAACGAAACAGTCATCTTACAAAAGGCAATCGACGAGGCTTACAAACACGGTAAATTAGGTAAGAACGCCTGTGGCTCGGGTTATGATTTCGATGTCTACATCCACAGAGGTATGGGTGCCTATGTTTGTGGTGAAGAAACCGCTTTGATTGAATCAATGGAAGGTAAGGCCGGTAAGCCAAGAATGAAGCCACCTTTCCCTGCCGGTGTCGGTTTGTTCGGTAGACCTACCACCGTCACCAACGTGGAAACCGTTGCCGTTGCCCCAACTATTTTAAGAAGAGGTGGTGATTGGTTCAACTCCTTTGGTAGAGAAAGAAACTCCGGTACCAAGTTGTTCTGTGTTTCAGGTCAAGTCAACGAGCCATGTACATTTGAAGAAGAAATGTCCATTCCATTGAAGGAGGTTTTGGAGAAGCACTGTGGTGGTGTCAAAGGTGGTTGGGACAACCTATTGGCCGTTATTCCAGGTGGCTCGTCCACCCCAATTTTGAATGCCGAAACCTGTCAAGACCAATTGATGGATTACGATGCTTTGAGAAACGCTGGTTCCGGTTTGGGTACTGCTGCGGTCATCGTTATGAACAAGCAGGCCGATGTCATCCGTGGTATACAAAGATTGTTGGCATTCTACAAGCACGAATCGTGTGGTCAATGTACTCCATGTAGAGAAGGTTCTACCTACTTATCCAAAATGATGGATAGATTAGCCGCTGGTCAAGCCAACGAGAAGGAGATTGACCAAGCTTTGGAGTTGACTTATAAGGTCTGTGGTCATTCCATCTGTGCTATGGGTGAGGCTTTCAGTTGGCCATACCAAGGTTTGGTGAAGAACTTCAAGCCTTTGATGTTGGAGAGAATCCACGAATACAAGACCCAACACGGTTTACTCGACGGTGGATTAAGCCACGGTGGTTGGTATGAAAATGCCGGCATCGAGAATGGTGCTGTTGTGAACAACCCAATTCCTAAGGATGCATTCCATGGTCATCATTAAAAAAATGGCGTTTGAGTTTGTTTGAACCTGAATCTGTTTTTTTTATTTACACCCATTCCAACGACGAGTACCACTATTATTACAACAACAACAACAACAAAACGTTATTCTATTTATTCTTTTTTTATATGTGCATTCATTTCTTAATATATATATATAATAATATAAAAATGTATATTCTATATAACTTCAAATTTATTTATTATTATTGATAGCCACGTATCCATTATCCCTCACAGCCACCTATCCGCTTTTCAATTATCCATTCTTACTCTTAACCCACCCGTTCTTATTGTTCGATGTCCATTTATTTCCAGGCACAAACCCAATCGACGTTATTTGAAGAACCCAGTTCCCAAATTGATATCCAAAACTTTAATTGACTGTCCACGTGATCAATTTCGGCAACTTCTACAACTTCTCGCTTAAAATTATTTTCTTCTTTTTTTTTTGCTTATTCATTCAAAATAGAACACACTGAGCTGGTCTGGATTATTCTGTATTTGGAAGCGTAGTATATAAGGTCCCCCATCTGTTCTCGAAATTTGGTACGGGCTTGATTGATATAGGGGCATATTCCGGCTTCTCTTGAACTCTGTGTGCGAGCATTCCATCCAGCATCGGGCTTCAGTCACAAAAATACCACTGGAGTGTATCTATACAGGCCACCATGAAATTATCATCAATCCTTGCCACATCGCTTCTACTCTCGGGTGTTCTAGCAGTTTATCCGCCACCCGTGGATACATCCACGGACTCGTCGGAAGATCTGGTGACGATCCAAAACGCTGCGCTTGACGCCAGTGCCAACTCCTATGACGCCTCAGCAGCAACCGGCAAATCGAAAGAAGCAAACGATGTTGTGCCACCGGACAACATCGACAACTCGGAAGGCACAGAGACGCTCACATCGCCATTTTATTCGTTCTATCTCGCAATCTCTATGATTGTCGTGAGTGAGATCGGAGACAAGACGTTTCTGATTGCCGCCATCATGGCCATGCGCCATCCCCACATGGTGGTTTTCTCTGCAGCATCGAGCGCCTTGGTTCTGATGACCGTCCTGTCCGGATTGATCGGCCACGTCTTGCCACATCTGCTGTCGCCAACCATCACGAGAGCACTGGCCGCAATCTTGTTCTTGATCTTCGGCGTCAACCTGCTGCGTGAAGGACTGGGCACCGACAAAAATCAAGGTGTTGAAGAAGAACTGGCCGAAGTGGAGGAGGAGATTGCCAACGTGGAGCTGAATGAATTGTCCAATGACATCGAAAAGGGTGGCAAGCCAGAAACGAAAAAGCTGACGTGGGCCTCAAGAATCAAAAATTTGGCTGCCTACATCTCCTCCCCTGTCTGGTTCCAGACCTTCTCAATGACCTTCTTGGGCGAATGGGGTGATAGAAGCCAGATCACAACGATCGCAATGGCTGCCGGTGCCGACTGGGATATGGTCATCCTTGGCGGCTCTCTGGGCCACATGTTCTGCACCTTATTGGCGGTACTAGCTGGCCAGTACATTTCGACAAAGATCAGTTTGAGGACGATTTTGTTTGGTGGTTCATTTGCATTTTTCATCTTTTCCGGATTGTATGGTTATTCTGCACTTTACGAGGGATAGTTCTGACACGGATGTTCTCCCATTTACTTAGATTTATATATATATACATCCACCGTGTGTAGAGATCTATCTTTACTCTCTCTATCTCTGGACCTGTTTCTCTATAGTGTTTGCAGCTATATATTTTGAACCGACTATATTCTATCACAACTAACTTTTTTCATCGATCATTTCCTTTACCCGTTGCTTCAGAAGAATGGAGCACTTCTCCTCCGTTCTGAGTGCCGCTAGGGGGTACTGGTCGTTGAGGTACCGATCGTATTCGGCAATTCTCAGATTGGTTGATGCTTTGGTGTTGCTATGGACTTTTCCCGACTTTTGTTTCAGCACTTTGGCGTTGATCACACTGGCTATTTTACCATACTTTTGCAACACCTTCGAAGTTAGGTTTTCCTTCGAGGAGACTCTTTGTTGGCTCGTCGTCTCAACTTTTCCCTTCTCCTCGGACCTCGTGATCAGTTTGTTGATGTCTATTGAATCGATGTCAGGGTTGAACGATTCTCCCGATAACTTCTGCAGAAGTTGCACCACCGTGATGGTGGTGTCTGTGTTGGGATCAAAATTTCTATATTTCATTGCTCCGTCACAGCGCCTGCTACCAAACCAACGCCGCAACCGTAAACACAGGAAGGCAAAAGGACAGAATCACGCAAGGATGTCAAAATAGAGTGGCGTATCTCAAAACTTATTTTTACGCAGAGTGGTGATACCTTGCACAGCAACGCCCACTTTACATGTATAGATATATCAATATATATATATATACATATTGTGTACTGTTCTCTATCGATACCCCAGTTGAGGACCGTGACAGCCATGATCCAACTGAATAGACTATGTTTGCGTGGGTTCCATTGCAGTAGAAGATGCTTTGACGTCAAAGGCCCGATGTTCAACACGCAGAAGTTCATCGAGGATATCAAGAGAGACGGGAGATTCAGTGAAGAGCAGGCCAAGGTGGCCTCGGACATCATTGCCAACTCGATCAACGACGGCATCGAGTTGTACGCCGCCAACCTGATCACCCGGGAGGTGTTGAACAAGATGTCGTACAAGCAGAAGGTGGACTTTGCCAAATTGAAAGGGGAGCTGCAGATGATCGACAAGAGTGACTTCAACTCCATCAAGAACGAGAACGAGCGGTTGAGGAGTGAGCTGGAGAAGATGAGAATCAAGTTCAAGGAGGAGATCAACAAGAGTTTGAGCAGTGTCCGGTTGGACTTGAGCTTGGAGAAGGGTAGAATCCGGGAGGAGAGCAGTATCTACGATTTGAAGATCAAAGAGACCGACACAAGGATCAACCAAGAGATCTATAATCTACGGGTGCAGATCGATAGTGTCAAGACCACCGTTCTACAGTGGTTGTTTGGTGTCTGTGCTGGTACGTTTTCCTTGGTTTTGGCGTATGCTAGGTTGGTGAGTTGAACAGGGACGCCGCCTGCCCGGCCTGTAGCATGCCAGGGAAAGGGACAGAGGCACCCCGTGCATGTAGTTTCTACAGAGTTTGGGCAATACGACTTGGCTGGTTTACTAACATCAGGAATGCATGCCGATGTGAATGGATGGGAGTGCAATTAAGTGCTTACACATTATACATGTGTCGATACATACATATATATGTATACATATATCTACCCTATAAGTTGAAAATTTCCTTCAATTGTTGCATGGTGTCTTCTGGAGATTTGACAGCATGGCCGATGGTTCTGGAATCCTCATAAATTTCAAAGTCGTTACCACCCTTGTATGCCTTATCACCAAAGAAGTGGATCTTGTCGAATTTCTCGTCTTCCAGGTGTCTCAAACAGTAGGTCTTGTCCCAGCCGGTAGGGAACACGTCGAAGGAGATCTGGCCGCCGATGGAGTAGGTCAAGTCCAAGTCCTTGAAGTTTTCCTTCAAGGCCTTGACCATGTTTGTTCTGACGTTGTTTGGGAGGTCGAACTTCTCGTATTCGTTTCTTTCTTCCGTGGAGCAGTTTCTACCCACTGGAGAGACGTTGATCATACCGTTTCTGAACTCGATGAAGGTACCTCTTCTGAATGGCAGGTCCAGTTCCGAGAGGTATTTGAGGATGAACTTGGACAGCTCGTTGTACTTCTCTTCGCCGATCCACTGGATGAACGACTGGGAGGCCAGCTTCTTGCCCATCTTGTACGCAGTCAGTCCGTTTTCCGAGAAGCAGTAGTCGAAGTCCTCCAGGATGTCTGGGCCGAGCTGTTCCAGTTGCTTGGCAAAGTCGGAGCCACCCACAAATCCGATGGCACACTTTTTGCGCAAGTCTTTGAGCATCTGCTTCATTTCTGCGGAAACCGTCAATCTGGCTGGCGTCAAGGTGCCGTCCACGTCGAAAAGACAGATGGTCTTTGGTTGTTCTCTATCTGTGAAGGACATGTTCTATGTTTGTTCTTTAGGTGAGGACTCGGGTCGTGTTTTCTCAAGATACCAATCCTTCGAATCTGCCAAAGACAAAAGCAGAGAGAAAGAACCCTTCCAGAAACCCCAATCAACACCTTTCCAATATATTCTTGCTCTATTTATATATACATAAACATCTACTAACTACCGACATTCCCAGAGCAACCAATTCCAACCAACGCGTCAGGTAAACAATATAAAAACACAATGCCACTTTTCTTTTCTGCAAAACGTTTCTGCCGGACGTCGACGTCGGCGTCGACGTCGGCGTCGATTTTTTCCTTCTTCAATAACACGTTGAAAATTTGTGGAAAAACAACAACTTGCTTTTTGGGAAATGGAAAGAAAACAAAAAAAAAAGGAAATGCGACAGCAAAAACAACGACCAGAGACGATCGACGATTTTACGAGATTTTCGTCGGCTAGAGTTGCCATTTTTATCTTCTTCAGAGAGGAAGGGTTTCTGTATCCAAGTACACATCTAGCTACAGGAGGCATCAGCTTCTGTAGTCACCGTTGATGGTGACGTAGTCGTGGCTGAGATCGCAGGTCCAGAACTTGCATTTGCCGCTGCCCGGAAGTCCCAGATCGACGTCGATCTGCAAGTCTGGCAGCTCGAGAATCTCGCTGGCACGGGCCTCATCCACCAGCTGCGGCTCCCCGTTGACGAGGAGCTTCAACTCGGGGGTGCCGTCGGTTGGAATGAAGGAGACGTTTGTCTTGGTGGTGTCCACGTCGATCTCCGCATAGCCGATCGCACACAGAATCCGGCCCCAGTTGGCGTCCTTGCCAAACATGGCCGTCTTGACCAGGGCGGAGTTGGAGATGGAGTTGGCGGCCTTCTTGGCCTCCTGGTCGTCCTTGGCGTTCTTGATGTTGATGGTGATGAACTTGGTGGCCCCCTCGCCGTCCCGAACAACGAGCTTGGCGAGCTCGATGGCAATCTCCCGGAAGTTCTGCTCGAAAAGCTGGTAGAGCTCGCCGGACGCCTCGGTGATCGTCTCGCCGCCACTCTGGCCGTTCGACAGGGACAGAATCGTGTCGTTGGTGGACATGTCCCCGTCCACGGAGATGCAGTTGAAGGACTTGTCCACGGACTGGGCGAGCAGTCTATCCAGGGTCCGGGACTCGATTGGCGCATCGGTGATGATCAGGCCCAGCAGCGTGGCCATGTTCGGGCAGATCATACCGGCCCCTTTGACCATTCCGGAGATGGAGTACTCCACGCCGTTGTACTCGAAGTGCCGAGAGAGCAGCTTCGGGAACGTGTCTGTGGTCATGATGCCCTTGGCACAGTTCAGCCAATCCTCGTGTGTCGAGCCGAGCTGGCCTTTGATCTCGTCGATACCCGCCCGTATCTTGTCCATCTGCAGCCGCTGGCCGATCACCCCGGTGGACATGGTGAGCGTCTTGGCGACGGGGTAGGTCGATCCCCCGCTCATTGTTTTGTCCACGTAGTTGATGATTTCTTTGGCGTCTGCCAGGCCTCCATTTCCGGTCACCGCGTTCGCACACCCGGAGTTGATCACGATCGAGTGGAAGTCCTTGTTTTCCTTCAGCTTCAAGTTTTCTCTGTCCACCAGCACCGGGGCTGCCTTGAACTTGTTTGTCGTGAACACTCCTGCTGCGGTACACGGCGACGCCGAGTAGATCAGCGCCAAATCCGGCATCCCGTTCTTCTTCACCTTGGACGCCACCGAGCCCACCCGGAAGCCCTTTGGATAGCTGCCCGAGCTTGGGATATATTTCAGTTTGTTTTTTGGAATTTCCATCGATCCGTAGAATCTCTTTGCTACTCTTAACATTCTCTCTCTCAGTCTAGCTGCTGTTGCTTTCTGCCGATCCTTTTTTCTAGCACCTCGGGAACACAAACTCAAGGTAACACAGAAAGAAGAAAAAGCTTCGTATTTAAAGATGAAAGAAAGCACTTCCGCTTCTTATTCAAAGCTGTGACTAATATATATATATATCGTTTCTAGCAAAAACTATGGAAAAATAAGGGTTATCCACACAAAATGGACGACCGAGGGTAAAAATTAAGCGCGTTTACTCTTTTAGGCAATGGTCCTTGCAAAAAAAACACGTTCCCAGTAAAGTTCCGTGGGACATTGTCAATCTTGGTGGGCGTGTCCAAGCGCGTTGTGGGCCCACCGAGGGATTTCCCACGAAAAGCATTGCGAGATTCACAACAATTTCCCACGGCACTCTTCCACGCATCCGCAATCCCCATGAAAACCTCGTAATTCCCTCATTGGGCCCACGAAAAGAGGAAGAAAAACGAACACGAAAAAAGCGGAAAAAACAGTGGGAAACAAATTTGGTGTGCCCTATATATATATATATATATATACATACATGTATACACCTATGTGGAATGTCTCTGAGTGGATTCTTTGTGTTGTAGCAGCTGTTACACCACCAGCCCCAACTCGGACAGCCGTTTTTGCCGGTAATCAGATTCTCAGGAATGACAGAGATGGCCCCACACAGCCGATCCCGTCCGCAAAGAGGCTCACGTCGGACAGTAGGTACCAGCGTACCAGAGAGTGCATCTGCCAACGGAGAGGACGAAGACAAGAAACAGACAGCGGAGACCGGGTTTGTGGAACCGGAGCTGTCAAACTCCAGCATCGTCACAGGACAGCGAATGGAAGACCCTCCAACCGTTAAAATAAAGAAAGAGCTGGGCGCCTTTGCCAAAGGAGGCCGGGCCAAAGACCCCCCAGACGTGGAAGAAGATCGCACAAAGTACACCAGATCGCTATACGACCATCGAAGCCACGAAGAATCGGCCTCCCTGAGCAGCTTGAGATCTAGCTTGAAACGAAAGGCCGGCGACGTCGCCGAGGCAAGCGGTACCGACGAGAAGAAACAGGCGGCAAAGGAGACCAACGGCACCAAAAAAAGACCGTACAAGAGGAAAACCAACGCCAGTGCCGATGCGTTGAACGAAATATCCAAACAGATTGCACTCGATGCGCTGGATCAAACCCCAAATGCATCCTCCTCCTCCCCCACCCCTTCGACGACACCGGCAGCAGAGTCCACCGCCCTGAATAACGACTACTGTTCGTGCTGCGGAATGACAGGCATGTTCTTGTGCTGCGAGTCGTGTCCCAAATCGTACCACTTCCAATGTATAAACCCACCCGTGGACCGGAACAACTTGCCAGAATTCTGGCACTGCAAGGAATGTATCAAAAAGAAGGCCAAGTCCCTGAATCTGGACAAGCCGCTGATGCTGAACGTCGGAATCTACTCAAAACTCTTCGACAGTCTGTTGTTCCAAGACCCAATCTCCTTCCAACTGCCGAAGGAGATCATCGAGTCGTTCCAAGGCGTCTCCGTGGACAGGTTAGGAGATTACAATGACGATTCTTTCAAACCCACCAAATCGTATAAACAGTTGATTAAAGAGGCAGAAGACCCCCTGAACAACGTCTACGATAAAGACAACAACCCGTACTTCTGCTACAATTGCGGGGGAAGCGGGTTGCACAAGGAGATAATAAACTGTGATTACTGTTCACTATCGTGGCACTTGGATTGTTTGGACCCACCGATGACAAGCATCAAAAAATTGGGCTCCAAATGGAAGTGTCCCAACCACGTGGACGACCTGGGCAAGCCAAGGAGAAGGTTCAAAGACCAAACCGTAGTCCAGGTGTCCAGTATCAAAAATTTCGAAAATTCCGGTGCTTTGCCGATAGATGCCAACATTGAGATCAACAATGTTGAAGACAAACTTGCCGCCTTGAAGAACAACATCAAATTGTTACACGATAACAGCAACTCCAATCTGAAATTCAGTAATCTCACCTTTCAAGTCAACGAGGAAGATATTGTGCTCAACTTCATAAATTCGACAAAAATCAAGAGGGTGAACGAAAAGAGAGACGATTTCCAGCTCTTGATGAATTTGCAACCCTCATTAAAAGACTACGTTGCCAGTCTAAGTAAGCTCAGCAACAGATCGCTTTTGGACAACGATTTCAAATTGCTCAACTTGCAAGAATTGTTGAAAATCACCGACGACGAACTCAGAATCGCCAATAACGACTTCACCAACGACGAATTGAAAGAGTTCATGATGATAAAAAGGCTCATGCAACGGAAGGGTAAAGCAAAGCTACTGGAATTTTTAAGCACTACTTAGTCGACAATCACACATCACTAAAAAATGCCCATTAAATAACTTGGCTTATATAAAGATAATATATATATACGGTAAATGTCAATACAGAATATTTTGTTTTACTTACTACCCATTTCAATATCAGTCATATTTTCGAAAAACGTGTCCCTTAATTCCACCCATCTTGATAGATAGGTACCCAACAGTACCATCACAATTACATTGTTAATCAGCGATACCCACCAAAATATGTTCTTCGGCACCCCACTGGCCAGCGTCACCAAACATAAGTGAATGAACTGTATTGTCACGGCAAAATCCCACGCCAATTTGGATCGCCCAATCAAAAACGACAGAAAGATGACCGAAAGTAGGGAATTCAACAGCCACAGAAACATCAATGTCAATCCAAAGCTGTTCTGAATCGATATCTCGGACCAGCTGAAGAGAATCCCGCCGCTGAAGTCCCATCCTAGCAACTTGAACGTCAGAAAGAACATAACCAAGGCCGATAAATAGTACACTATTTGCAAGATCACAATCTGTGTTGCAAATTTAGAGATCTCATTGGTCGTATTATTCGAGTTGTATAAACTTATATATTTATTGCGCAAATTAGATACCAAGAACACCATGTTGATAATCTTATTCGTTGATGGTGTGTCTCCAAAGGCGCCTTCTGCCGAAACAAGTGCAAGAGAAAGCCGTAGAGCTTTAAAACTATCACATACCTTTAATTTACTCTGTTTCCTCTAAGCATAAAATCAACATGAACGAGAAAGGCAATCAATTTTTTGAGATCTCATTTCCATTTAAAAACGCGTACTTTTGTGTGTTTGTTTGCCTACTTGTATGTGGCTAATTCTTTATTTTGCTTGAAGCATCAGAGTATTGATCAGACCAAGTTGCTGTGTCAGAAGACATTGGAAAACAAAAACGTTTGGTGGTTGATCATGCCTGAAAATACCATTGGGAAACGGCTCCGGTTTTCGGACCGAGTGATATCTACAGCTGCAGATCCGATTTCAACAAAAGAACTACTGACACGTCTAAACGATTTACACAAAGAACTGTCAGAGCTGGAACAGTCGGAAGCCGACTTGGCAAGTCTTGAATCCATCAAAACTGATCTTATCCACAGGAAACTGCTGAAAAATCCAAACCACGGAGTACAGATCTATGTTGCCTGTTGCCTAGCGGACATCCTGAGGTTGTATGCACCTGATGCTCCTTATAGCATATCGGTTTTGACCAACATTTTCAACTTGTTCTTAACCCAATTTCCGTATCTGAAAGACCCGGACTCCTCCTTATATGCCAAGTACGTGTACCTCTTGGAGAGAGTCGCAGAAATGAAACTGAGTGCTTTGATGACAGATCTCGAACATAGCGATAAACTGGTGCTTCGGGTGTTTGATTGTTTTTACTCCTTGGCTGCAGATAAATCATTCCATGTGGACACCTTGCAAAATCTCTTGATCGATATTCTGAGTGAAATCATCGGCGAAGTCAACCACCTGGATTTGAAGGTGCTGAAACTCATTCTAAATAAGTTTTTGTCGAACGCCAAGAATTTGAAAAACCAAACCAATATTAAGGTCCCTGGTTTTGAGATTAGCTTGGCATTGTGTGAAATCAATTCAGATAAATTATCTCGATTGGTGACATACTTCTTCTCTGAAATGATCCTCGAAGCAACGACCGATGCAGAAAGTGACTTTGACTCCGAAAGTGAAAACGATTCAATTGCAAATCCATCAAAAAAATCAAATGTGGATTTGATCCAAATGAAAAAAATCCATACTTTGGCAATCGAGTTGTGGAGATATGTTCCGGAGGTTTTGACTTCTGTTTTGGGCTTGTTGGATAACGAGTTGGAAGCTGATGATCCGTTGATTCGAACCATTGCGACTGAGACTGTAAGTACCATCTTATCTATCCAACCTTCAAGGATCAACTTCCCAACAACATTTCTTGAGACATACATGAACTGGCTTAAAAAACCCCTGGACATCTCCATCGATATTCGAATAGCATGGATAAATGGAGTTTCTCCAATATTGGAATCACGAGATGATATGGACTCTGATATAATCAATGGCTTGCTGAAAACCTTGATTGATTCAAACGACAAAGTGAGATTAAGTACGATTATTGAATTGTCTAAGTTGAAACCATTGACATTTGTGAAAAAAATGCTAAACGATTCCTTGGTTGATACATTAATCAAATTGTTACGTGAGAAAAACACAGCCATCCGAAATGAAATCATTCAGTTTCTGTCTACCATGTACAACTTCTCAGCTACCTCATTTGAATGTGAAAATAAAGAGTTTTTCACTAAAATCCCAAACCACATCTTGAATTTAATCTATATCAATGACCCTCTGATCAATTCCGAGATCGATTTAGCACTTTTTGAAAAACTTGTTCCATTCATCCATGATAACGAAAAGAGAGTCGATCGATTGTTGAAAATGCTCTCAATATTGACTGAAAAATCAAAGGCTTCATTTTTTGCTATCATCAAAAGGCAAAACCAACTTTCTAGAGTTATGCTACATCTTTTTACAATTATTGATGATGAGGAAAGTACTGATTCTGATAAAGAGCTTCAAATTTCAAACGCAGTTAACTGGATTTCTCGTTCTTTTCCCAAATCTTATGATGCTGAATCTTGTTTGAATTATTTCATTCAAGTGAATAATAAAAGACTTTTTCGTTTGGTTAGATTGTGCTCCTCTGAAAATTCGGATTATGATACCGTTGTCAGCAGCATGAAAGAAATATTGAATCGAATCAAGGAACCTAAATTTTTGAATCATGAGTCTGTTGATTCTACCAGCATCAACCAATCATCTTTGTATGCGACAGTAAAACTGCTATTATTGAGATGCTCCAACATTTTTTATAATGTTAGTAATATCAGTGACATCATTATCGTTAATAAAGATTCATCCAGTGAATTGAATCCAGCAGCAAAACTTGTTTTAAATAATATTTCAGAACTCTATCCAAATGTTTTAAGTTCTAATTTTGATCTATTAGAGGAGCAAGTTACCAACAGATGCAATACAGTCGAGTGCAACGATTTCAAAACTTCAAATGATAATGGAAATGATATGAAAATTATTTACAATTACGTCTCTAAAGAAGATTCCACTGTTAAGCTTACCAAGGAATTTTGTGATGCATTGTACAACCTGACTCTGAAAGGATCAGCTTACGAAGCCAAATATGCTGTGAGAATAATCAGTAAATCATCAGCTGATATCAAAGGTTTGTTATTCACGAAAATGGTTAATGAAATCTGGCCGCTTGAGCTGAACTCATCACATTTAAATACACATTTATCAGCGCTTTCGATGCTGTTTTTGTGTGATCCAATTTCAGTTGATCATATCAAAGAAGAGCTAAGTAAAATATTAGCCAGTGAAATTCTACTGAAGAATCATGTAAAAGAGGAAGCTCCGGAGGAGATCACCGAAAATGAAAGATCCTTGTGGATTGAAGATAGTGATCTATCGTCTAAGGTACAAAATACCACCTGTTTATCCAAAATATTAACCATGGAGTTATTGACAAATTGGTTGATTTCAATTAAAGACTTACCCATTGACGCCGTCGAACCAGTTTCCAAACCAATCTTGAGCATGCTTTCTTCTTTCATAAATAGAGGAGGAGAAATTGTTTCTGCGGATGATACGCCAGCCAACTTCCGGTCAAGACTAAGACTACATGCCGGAATCCAATTTTTAAAGCTTTCACAATTTGCTACATACGACAAATTTATTGATCAACGTAGAATCAATAGGTTAATTCTTTTGGTCCAGGATGTTGAATTTGAAGTTCGTTCGAGATTTTCAAAAAAGCTGAAAAAGAGACTGGCTCAATCGAACGTGTCGAAGAGATTTCTATCTCTCATGTTTTTTACTGCGTTTGAGCCAGACTCTCAGTTAAGGTCTGATACATCTACTTGGATTAACGCTTCTTTTTCAAAAGAGCTGGGAAAGCCAGATAACCAGCAATCATTAATTTTTGAAAAATCATTTGTTAGATTATTATATATGATTTTCAACCATCCGGAATTTAAAGAATTATATCTTTCCTATGAGACTGTTATGAATGCTCAAAATTCTGCTAGTTTGGGCTCAACTGCAGAAACACCGGACGAACCAGATTTTAAGGAATTGTACAACTTTGTTTTGACTTATGTTGTATATGCACTTTCTTCCATTACAACCCCTGAAAATATCTCCTTGCTATACTACTTAACGCAGAGAGTGAAGCAATACGAGCCTGTTTTGATTCTAGAAAGCTGGGAAAATCACGACTCAGGTTTGTACTTAATTTCAGAATTAACCCAAGCGGCGATCAAATATGTTGGCAAGGTTCGCAATTGGAGCATATCCATGTGGCCAGGCAAGTTGAACTTACCGCATGACCTCTATACAAAACTAGACAACGAGAGGGCTAATGAAGTACTAAAAACAAACTATCTCCTGGATGAAAATATGGAAATTGTGAACGAAACTTTAAAATTCAGATGGAAAGTTGAACATGGCGTGAAACAAGCCAAAAAGCCAAGACGGAAACAAACGGAAGCAGACAAACTCGTTCTTCGGGAAATTTCCGAGAAGGAAAATAAGAGAGCAAACAAGAAGAGAAAAGCGGTTGTAAGAGATCATCGTGCAAGAGAAGAAGAAGGAGGAGGAGAAGGAGGAGGAGGAGAAGGAGAGGAAGCAGAAGCGGAAGACGATGATTACATAGTATCTAGACAACCTGAAAACATTGCTACTGATCACATACGCAGAAGTAAACGGGCTAAAAGAGTGAATTATAATGAAAATGATTATTAGTATATAGATATATTTAAAATGATAACTTTTCTTTTGATATGTATTCATATTTTTAAGGCCAAATACAAATTAATTATACAACGACTAAGCTATTCATGGTATCTCATCTGAGTAATGACCAAGATTCTGCCAGGCATACTTTTCACAGGTGACGGAACTAGTAACTTGAGCTTGCCGCTTGAATCTTCACAGCCGGATATATATGTAAAGCCCAACACCGATTTCATCGTGACATGTTTGTTCAACTCCAACATTTTCTCCTTTTCTGATAACTTATCCGAGAGGATCTTAGCAAAATCCAGACCTTTATCATCGATAATTGCCACCACAACATTCATCAAGTCTGCTTCTTTTGGATCTGTTATTCTGGAAAACATATTTTCGTATTTCCAGTTCCTTTTAATTATACGTTTGCCGGGTTTGGACGAGCTGTGAGATGATGGATTATAATCGTCATCGTTTTCAGCTTCGGCTTTCACATAACTCATGGTATTATCATCGTCATCGGCGTCCTGGGCATCGCCACTCATGAAGTCCAGAAACTCACTGTTGATATTATCTGATTCTATTGGCCGAAGAAAGATGAAATCTTTAACCGAACAATGGAAAGGACAGGGGTTTAGAAGTGAACGTTCGACCCCGTAAAAGTACTGTCTGATTGATCTCTGTTGCAAATCACGTTCATATTTGGGTTCCTTGTCAACACAGCCACTTGAACGAGGCATTTTTATCATGCTGGTCTGGTCCGACAATCTGAGCTTTTTACGCAGATCAACTAGCAGACGTTCGTTACCCACAACCAATACTAAATCGACCTGGAACGAATCTATGATATGTTGTATCAGTTTCCAATCAGAAACATTTAAAGGTGGTGTGTCAATAATAACAGTTCCCGAGTCCGAAGGAGAAGCTGATAGTTTAGAATCCACTTCAATAGAAAGTTCAGATATTAAACATTTATAAAGTTCTAAATTTTCACTGAAATTCTCAAGCCCAAAGTTTTTTACAATTGGCACTTGCGATCTGTAGAGACCCGTTCCAGGACCTGTGGTTACAGTTTCCCCCAGCGTGAAAGTCTCGACATCCAAGATGTCGTACAATTTGGTGGCAGTTAGTTGTGACGAAATGGCAAAATGTGGCACCTGTGGATTCAAATTGACCACAAACGGTTGTTTATCTGATGTTTTCAAGGCATATGACGCCAACGTCCGGGTGATGGTGGTTTTCCCCGAATCCTTGGAGCCCACCAGAAGTATGCGGGGCGGGGCTCCGTCCATGGACAGGTTTTCGGTGGCCATATGCAAATTGAACAACTGTTTCAATATGGTTTCCTCCGAGACGTACTCGGATTCCAATGGGGCCGTTGTCGTGTACGACACCTTGCACCCGTGGTAGGATGCAATGGCTATCTTCATGGCCTCTTTGAATGAATACGTGACGTTTGGCGACAGCTCTGTGCCAAATATTTCGGCCGTACCTGATTCGAGTTGAAGAGAGAGTGTCGAATTTTTGCCTGTCTCCACTCTCCACTCGTTAAAGGCAGGGATTTCCACTTCCGTCCTCGTTGATCCAAAATCCATCCTTGTGTTGTTTTTCTGCTAGATCTTGGCTGTATGAGGAGCGTGTGGCATGTAGGGCAAAGGTAGAACAGCCGTCCTGGCAAACCAAGAGAAGAAGAGCAGCATTGTCCAAAGGCAAAACATGAAATCAACCTGAGAAAAAGTGTTGCCTTTTTTTTCTGCGTACCGAGCAAACGGATATTCTTTTCTGTTGAAGCAACACAAGACTCTCCAGCAAGCCTATAAACATTGCTCGTAGATCTGTCTGTAGTGGCAGTATATCTCCGGCCTGCAGACAATTGACAAACAGATGACTGGCAGCACAAACGATGCCGATAAAATGGCTGCATTGGAGGCCATCAAAGCCCAGAGGGCCGCCCTCAAGAATTTCTACAAGCTGAAGGAGGACACGGAAGCAGAGGAGTCTAGTGCTCCAAAGAACACACCGTCGTATTCGTTGGGAGAAGCGGAACCTGCGTGCATCGAGGATTTGGATGAATACATTGCCACGGAGCCGTATCTGAATCTGCTCAAGACCGAAAATAAGGTGCTGGAGAAACTCAGTTCGTCCAAGAGTGAGATCAAATCGATCATATATAATAACTATTATGAGCTGATTAAGATCAACAACGTCCTCGAGGACCTGATCAAGCCGAACGACGGCAAAGTGTATTTCGAGACAATCACGGAGAACTTGCATGCAATCCGAAACAACATTGAACAGATCAAGACATCCGACATCGATATTTTCGATGACTTGAGCACGGCGGACTCGAAGAGATGATCATATCCAACAAGATAACGTTACATAGATGGTTAGTGGTAACCATTGCCTTTATATATTTAATAAATAGTCTATATTCATTTCCCGCTCCTTCAAGTCTTGGAACACCTCCTTCATGGCACCTATGCTGGCGATGTACACAGGCTCGTTTCTGTCGTAATCCGTTAGCGTCAGCTGAACTGTGACCCTGAGATCGTCGATGTGTTTGTTGATATACTCAACGACCCTGACATTCGACAGTTTATCCTTGCCACCCGCTTTGGTTTGCGAGCCGTGCGATTGGTCCACGAAGAGCTCGTTCCATTCATTCCACACTCTGGTAATGAAACCCATGTACACCAACGACAGTTCTCGTATGTATGCAGTTATCAACTCCCCTGTGACGCTGCCCATAACATCCGGCTTCTCGGAATCATTCCTGTTCAAATCATCCGATTCAGGAATGTTTCCTATACTGGATGGCCTGCTACCCACGAACCCATTGAGCTTTCTGACACTACTTGATCTGCTCATAGGCATGTCGTTTTGCAACATCCCACTGGTGGATACACCGCCTCCTCCAATCCTAACCAAACTCACGCAGTCTTCTAATTGATGTCCCCTGGCCTCTAGATATATTTCTGCTGCTTCCCTTTCCCTTTTCAATACCCTGAAAATATCGATTGCACCTTTGAGCTGCTCAAAACTTGAGCTTTTCGATGATACTTTCTTGCTCAGCAGACTCAATAATCTATCTGTTAGTTTCTTCAGGTTGGACAGCTTCAAATTATAGATCAAGTGCACATGTTGGGCAAATATACTTGGCTCAGTTTCATTATTTTTCCCGGTGGTAAAGGACTTCGTCGTCAACAAAGACTTGGGAATCCCAATTCCGACTGCCATCTCGGCCACTTGTTGTAATTCTTCGTCAAGTCTTGTCAAGTATCCTACACATTCATCATATCTGTGCAACCCCAATTCCAACGATGCCGAGGTCAACAAATCATCGATAAGCAACACTGACGAGTTGAATTCAGGTTTAATCTGCTTCTCAATGTTGGATGTCGACACTGGTTGCGGTAAACTAACACGAGTCGAGTCTGGTGTTAAGAAGTTCAGATTTGAAATGGATTCCCTCATACTTCTTCTTTTTACAGTTGAAACCTCAGATTTAGCCTGTTTGATGGCATTAAAAACACGTGTGAATTCGCTTGCCAAATCTGTCTGGAACAAAAATGTCTGGTTTGTGTCGATAGTCTTGATACAGATGATTGTATCATCGCCTGCATCTTCATTCAGACTATTTGTCGTATTTGAAGAAGTCGAATTAATCAGGTTGTTGTTTTGCAACAGCTCGTTCAGTCCCTTAATATCTGAACACTTTTGAATGGTAATTTTATCAATCATCCAACAATAAGTTGCAATATTTCTAACATTTTTGAAGTTTTTATCAGTGTTGTTAACGGTATCGTTTTCTTGTAAGTTGATTGAATTTTTCACCCTACTTGCAATAAGAATTGCATCGTTCAATATGACGATATGAACAGGACGCACAGGCTTACAAGTGATTGAGTTCAGCTCACCCCAACGACGTGATTCTACAATAACATGTCTTGTTGGCAGCGATGGTAGCATATCATGCGCACGATCAATATTCGAATACAGTTTTTTCATAGCCTTTGACCATTTATTTTGCAATAACATGATCGACTGACGATTGATTTTTGAGGGACTTGCTAACGCTTTAGCATTGGCATCGGGGCCATTAGGGTCTGTCGCATCCAAATATTCGTGTGCTTCTTCTAGCTGTTGAAACAATAAATCATTTAAGTCGTTCACCTTAGGTTTCAAAGAGAGCAAGACATCGTTGGTCTGTTTGAAAGCATCACTGACCGCCAACACCTGATTTGTTGACTCGGATAATGCATATTTAACTGCATCGTCGTTTGCTTCATTGAGTGCCTTCATCGAAGCTGAAAAATCGTCAATGACGGCGGCGTTGGCATCGCCCAGTTTCCTTTGAATGAACATCGACGAATCAAAGTTTTCAGAGGACAATTCGTTCAGCAATTCCAGCTGTTTCTTCTTCGGAGAACCATAGCTGCTGTTTCCGTATTGTTTGTCATCGATTACAGGCAGTTGTTCCATATTCTCAGAACGAACTGAAGCAGCATCCGAAAAATTCGTATACGACGATGTGAACACCTGGGAATGTGCGTTGTAGGGCAATGGCGGCGCATTAAAGGAATTGTAATTCTCTGGCCCTCTTGGTTGTGACAGCTTCATTGAAAACCGACGCCTTGTTGTTGCGCCGGTGGCATTGGTGGCAACCGAATGAATCGACTCTGAACTTTTCATGTTTGTTGGCAGCAATACATTGCTGTTCGTGCGATTCGAATAGTTATTGAAATTCAGTGAACTGTTGGTGCCGTTTGTGCTGTATGGAAAATTCGACTGTGCATTACCCGATTCCGTTGCACCTTGGTTCGGCATCCATTGGGCTCTTGAAAATCGTCTGTTGATATCCGCCATTGTGAAACCAGAGTTCTTCAAAGTCAGTGGTGATCGCAAGAAAGGCAAGGTTGCTTCTAATGCCAATTGGTCTGTCAAGTTCGAAGAATCAACACCTGTTTCTTTGTTAAACCCACAGAGCCACCACTGCTAAAAACATACAAAGACCAGAGCTGTTTTTAGCCTGTTTTTGCATTACTTCAACAATCCATCGCCCGGCGTCGATCGACGCGCATTTCAGATATAATGCTTTGAATCACTTCTATTATCTTTCTACAATAGTATATCATAAAGAATGTATATGTATATATATATAACTGGCGGTTGAACTAATCAGCTGAAACCAAACAACCAAGGATCATCTTTTATCTGCTGCATTGTTGGTCTTTTATTAACATCGGTAACCAAAATCGTTTTGATGAGTTCGATACACTCAGTACTAACGTCCGTGTAGGCCGGGAATTTGACCTCACCGTCAAGAATTTCATCCACATTACAAAACGGATTTTCTTTGAAGACCAACGTATACAACAAAACCCCCATTGCCCAAACATCCTGGGATTTCCCCTCATACGGCTGCCCGTTCAAGACTTCGGGAGCGGCGTAATCGATGGTACCAACGAAGACTCCAAACGGCCCGTCCTTAACCCAGGCTGCACTGCCGAAATCAATCAACTTGACAAAGTAGTCCTTGTCGACAATGATGTTTTCGTCCTTGATATCTCGGTGAACAATCCCATGCGAGTGCATATGGGTCAAAGCAGCAACGGTTTGAAAGTAGATGTACTTGGCCTCAAACTCAGTCATATTTTTCTTGACTTCGATGATATCATAGAGATCGACAGACCCAGACGTCTGGGAACCATGCTGTAAGGTCTCGAGGTAGTAACAGTTATCATCCTCAAAGAAGTCAACTATCCTCATTATGTTTGCATGTGGAAACTTGTTCAGAGAATATAAAATCTGGATTTCACTGGGAATGGTGCCTAGCTCTCGGTCACGCACCCACGTATCAACTAAAATACGTTCTTTGAAAATTGCCTTGACACAGTCTTTATATAATTCGTCCTTTTTATATTGTGCATAGACTACTTTGCCGTAGGCACCCTGGCCTAGATTTTTCAATATGGTAAAGTCACTAAACTTTTTGCTCCGTTTTTCAGCACCTATGACTTTCGGAAAGTATGGTGAATGCTCTCTTAAATAGTTGAGTTCTCTCTCTTCTTGTTCTAAATGCTGCTCACATGTCAGTATTGATGATAAATCAAATGAGTTCGAATTAAGCGCCTCAATTACTGGTTTCTTCTCACCCTCATTGTTGCTCTTATTATCGTTGTTACTGTTATCATGGGCATCGTCATTCTCATTGGCAGCCTCCTCTTCATTGTCATCGTTTTTATTGTGTTCCGCCAGTGGTGATGTGGCTAATTTTGTTAGTGACTTTATTTTTTGTATTTTGGGAGTGGAGGGTGATGAAACGCTCGAATAATTGATGGTTTTTAAACTACTTGATCTGCTCACATTCGTGGACGAAGACCCTTGGGAGTCCGAATCTAAATGTCGTTGATGGTGCAGATCGAATAATTTTAGTTGGGACGGTAAACTATTTGAGTCTGTTGTTTCGTCATTAAAGTGGTAGTGATGGTCTGATTCATCATCCACTCTAACTTTATAATTTTTGAATACATTCAAACTACGATCCTTATGAGAATCATTATCTTTTTGTTCTTGATTTGTATCAACGCCCATTCTATCAATCTTATGTGTTTTATTCAAGAAGGATCTGCAGAATGTAATCCATATTACATATAAATTATCATTTGAAACATGTAGCTGGATGTCAATGTTAATTATATTACCATCATTATGTCTACCTTCAATACCTCTGCATTTTAAAAACAATAATTCTCTTTCATTATCATTTGAACCCTGACACCAAGAGTTTAGTTTCCTGAAATAATGTTCCGGTAAAACCAGTCCTTTTTGATAGTTCAGATTTGGATTTTCTTTTAAGGCTAATGCTACTAAGGTTGAAAATTTTGGTATAATCACATCTATGCTTTGATACTTCAAATCGCTTGTACCAAACAAATTTTTCGCAATCGCTTCATTGAAACATTGGATTCTGAAATCGTTTGAATTCACAACAAAAGATCCCGCAATATAGGGTAACGAATGTAAATTTATCCTAATTAACGATTTGATATCTGATTTATTTTTAGCATCGAAATCGTTAGTGAGAAATTCACTTGAAATTGCACATGGTACAAATGTATTATTTTCACGTTTTATGGTGAAATATCTTATCTTGTTGATTAAGTTTGAGTCAGGCACGCTAGTAATATCAAGATTATTAAATGTACCGATTTCACTGTTTCTTAATGACGAATTGAGTGAGGGAAGAAAGTCGGACACTTTTTCATTTATTAATTGTTTTCCGTACAACGATTTATTTTGTTTCAAGACTTCTTTGACGTAAAAATCAGCTTGAAGGGATTCATCTCTTTCGATTATAATATCCAGGGTTTCGCAGACAACCTGTTCAAAGATTAAAATGATCAGATTGTCTCTTCTTTTCGCCCATAATGAAGTCCACGCTAAACTTTTGTTTTCTCTTTTGACAGCAATAATTTCACCTGCAAAAACCAGTGCTTTATTTCTGTTGAGTCTATTAATAACCAAATCTCTTGAGCGAGGTGCAATCAAATCCATCAATTTCATCTTACGCAGGGAGAATCTCGAAAATCCAAACATTAGCAGACCCAAATCATTTGCATTTAACAAATCCCAGGGGGATTCTGTCGAGACGGTAAAAACCGCCTTTGGAGACTTTGTCTTTGCATTAGAAGACGCATGGAATTGACGTGATGAAACCGCTGGCGACGATGGGCTATTGCAGTTGCATCCATTAGTACCGCTGTTAAGACTACTATTCAAGGTATCAGGTAGAGTCGATAATCCAAGCGTTGAAGGAGTTGAATTCAAGACAGGTAAACCTGAAATTATTTGGTTTGAATTTTGATCAATAAAGGGAGTTGCAAGTGCATGCAATAGTTTGATTTTCAATAGGGTGTTCTTTCTAATATTATAGTTGGCCATTGAAGCATTCGTTAGGGAGAGATTGTGTAAGCCCAATACTTTGTCTTCGACATCAATTGAGAGATCTACGTCGTTCTTCCGTATATGATCCAACAGCTTCAAGATCTCGCGTAGGTCGTTCATGATTCCCTCATTCAAGTTGACATTACACGAGCCTAAGGTCGAAGTGGAGGAGACCGAATCCGACCTGGAGAAGAGAAATTTAGGTTCTTGAAAGAAATCCGACGGGTTTGAGCTTGGCGACTCGACGTTGCTATTGCTATTTGAATTCTCAGTATCGGAATTTATGGCCGACTGCAACAACGTTTGTAGAGTTGAGGAGGAGACATTTTTTTCCAGCTTTAGCAGTGAGCTCAATTTGGAGGTGTCTGGTTGGAAATCGATCATGTTATTGATGTTGCTGGTGTTATTGTTGTAAGCAGCGGATAGACTCAAGGAGTTATTCAGCCAGTCTGGGTTTTCAAGTAAGATTTCCAACGACCGTTTCAAGACATTCAGACGCATGCCCATTGAGTTGTTTGATACGGGTGTGTAGGAGTAAGACTGCGTTGATTCGGTTGTGAAGGTGGCCAAGTCGTCGAATGAGCTGTCTGTTTGTATTTTGGGAGGCAGCGTGGTGTCCAAGTTCAACTTTGTATTTGTTACATCGCTCGAGAGGGTTGAAGTGCTCAAGCTTTCATTTGATTGGGAGTTGTTGTCCAACAAATAGAATTTGCTTCCCGAGTTGTTATTTGAATTCAGGTGATTGAACGAGTCATTCTGATGATTCATGAACCGATGGAAGGCGTTCTGTTGCTTCTGGGTGTCTGGCGCCTCCAGTTTGTTGCTGCTTGAGTTTGAGCTGGGGAGCTGGGGGGTGTCGACCGTTGACGATGACGAGTCTGTGGAATTGGCAAGCTCCTTTACCCTCGGTGTCAAGCCCAAGTTACTGTGAACCACAGTGGGGTTTCTTGAAAGGTTGCGAGATGGTGGGGTATACGGCATGCCAGGATGGGGTTGTCAATCTCGATTGATCACAACTATGGATCGATCTTCGCCTTTGGGAGGGGGGGATGTCTGCCCGGTTTGAATGTGTGTAAGTAGATAGAGAGCAGCAGGAACAAAACTGCACCAGTACCAATACCTATCACTTCTAGTCAGGTGACTCCAACAGATGTATTTCTGCCTATATGTCGGTGTCTCTGTAGATATGTATAGCTATATACATATAAATATACACGTATATATTCCTACCTCGATATCTTGTCTGACGTTGGATCTGGTCTATGACTGCAGGCCCCCTTGGTATCAGTCCTTTGAGCCCTGTACACTTCCATAACGAATAACGATATCCTGTTGTCTGTTTTAAGAAAACCATGTAGAAATAAAAAAACAGGAAAAAAGAAAAAAGAAAATCAAAAAAAAACAGGAAAAAGGAAAAATAAAAAAACAGGAAAAAAGAAAAAAGAAAAAAGAAAATCAAAATAAAAAGAAAATTAAAAGAAAAATAAAAAAGAAAAAGAAAAAAACAAGAAAAAAACAAAATAAAATAAAAAGAAAAAGAAAAAATCAAAACCCCAATAAAAGAAAAGGCGAGTTTTTGCTTCGCCTCGTCAGCAGACGATGACGTAAGCAGCGGGAGACTGGACGTTCAACAGGTTTTATTGAAATCGGCTATCTAGAAGGTTTGGATACGATCGAGTAGTACAGACGCTATATAATCAGATCAGGTTCTTGGCAAGAAGGATCTCGGCAATCAAGATACCGGAGCCGGCCGCACCGATGATGGTGTTGTGGGAGAGAATGACCATCTTGTAGTCGAAGATCGGGTCCGGTCTGATTCTACCGACAGAGACACCGTAGCCAGCATCTCTGTTTCTGTCCAATCTTGGCTGGGGTCTGTCTGGCTGTTCCAGAACGTGGATGGTGTGTTCCGGTGCGGAGTGGCAGCCCAAGAGCTTGGCTTCACAGACGTACTCCTGCAAACACTTTTTGATTTCGTCCAATGAGGGGGTGTCTTCGGTTCTGAACTTGAAGGAGACACACTCGGTGTGGCCGTCGGAGACGGCCACCCTGTTACACTGGGCAGACACCTTCAGCTCCTCATCCATGACGAACTCGGTGGCGTCGGCGTTCAGGGAGCCGAGGATCTTCTTGGCTTCCCACTCGATCTTGTCTTCTTCACCAGAGATGTATGGAACAATGTTGTCCAAGATGTCGATACCGGAGACCCCTGGAGAGAAACCAGCGCCCGAGATGGCCTGGAGGGTGGTTGTGGAAAGGTACTTCAAAGGACCGAACTTGTCCACCAGCGGCTTGAGCGGAGCAACCAGGCCGGCGGTGGAGCAGTTGGAAATACAGATGATGAACCCCTGTTTTCCCTTTTCCTTTATTCTGCTTTCGATCATTCTGATGTGTTCCGAGTTGGCGATCGGCACAATCAAAGGAACGTTGGCGTCTCTTCTGTAGTTTTTGGCGTTGGAGATCACCACCAGGCCGCTTTCCACAAACTGCTTTTCGATTTCGCCCGCAAAGTCTGCATCCAGCCCGGAGAAGACCACGTCACAGTCTTTGAATGCCTCTGCTGTACACTCTGAGACAATCAAATCTTCGGCGGATTTGGGCATCAAATCCGTCTGTTTCCAAACACATGCGTCGACGTATTTCTTTCCTGCCGAACGGGACGAGGCACCGATGACTGACAATTCAAACTGGGGATGTTCCGACAATAGAAGGATAAAACGCTGACCGACTGATCCGGTTGCACCCAAGACACCTGCTTTCTTAAGAGCCATATTTGTTTCTGTTATTGGATATTCTTTTTTTTGGAGTTCCTTGATTGGTTTATTCACACAGAGTCTGAAGGTCTGATCTGATACCAATAGAGCACTGTGGTTAGTTTGGAAAATATCGCTACTTTAATATATATATATATATATACCTGTAGTGATATGATTCAATAAATTGCATGGTGAATGTATGTGTGTAATATGGAAATGTCCAGATAGAAATTTAGCAATGACTCACGTTAAGCGCATCAAAGAGAAAAATGAAAATATGGAAAATGAAAAAGATAATGAAAAAAACATCTTGACGAGTTTCCATTATTAGAGTCTGTAACAACGATGATGTGTATTTGGTCTATGATTTTCAGGACTTAGGAAAGTGTAGGAAGGGAAGAATAAGGGACCCACGACGACTGTAGGGAGATTTTAGGGAGATTGTAGTGAGTTTGGGGATGTACTTGCTTTGGGATGGATGGAGAGGGCGTGCTGGGTTTGGAAGCCATGTCTTGATCCAGGAATCTTTCTATGTGGATGGGGTACACCAAACACAAACTGGTTCAGACCATTCTGTGCCGATGAAGAAATGGACATACTTCTCCTGATCAACCTGTTCAGCACTCAACTGTTGCGTGTTTTTGGGCTGATGACTATCGCCACATTGCCGGCTCGTCTGGCGACGTTGTTCCTTTCGGGAAGCCACAAATGAGTTGCCAACGATATACCAATCAGCAGGGACGGCTCGTGCTAGAGAAAAGACCCGTCTTATGGACAGGGACTGCCCACGGCGGTCTCTGGTTTGTTTCCATTCGGTTTGAATTGAGTTCTGACATCATTGCTCATCATTCAAGTTCTTTACATCCCACAATCGACCGGGCCAGATCTCAATACCACCAAGCCGCAGCGCAATGAAAACCTAGGATCAACACGTGAAACACATGGATCAAGGTTGGCATTGGCACTGCAGTTTTGGTCCTCACCTTGTATTGTCTATGTTTCTCAACGTCTTTTGCTTTATCCCCAGAGGTCGTTGGTGTGTGCTTGTGAGTAGAATTACAAACCGGGTATCAGCACTTCTTCCACAGTGAATGGAGGAGCATCTTCATTGTACGTCGTTGAACATACTGCCCTTTGTTTGACAACAGTTTTGCCAATACAATTATACATGCTGGAGATTCCGCCATCCGTTTTCCACGGGAAGAAGCCATCTTTGTTTCGAAGACCGATGTCGACGGCTGGGTTTCCCTGTGCCTCTATGTTTGTCCAGCTCTCCTTCCGTGTGTTTGGTGATTGTCTTTTACTTTGTTATTTGGTTACTTGTCCTAGTATTCAGCTTCTTGTCCCAGCATTCAGCTCCTTGTCCAAGTATTCAGCTCCTTGTCCAAGTATTCAGCTCCTTGTCCTAGCATTCAGCTCCTTGCCTTACTACTTGCCTACTTGCCTACTTGCCTACTTGCCTACTCGCTTTACGACTTCGTTACTTGTCCTAATACTTAGTTCCTTGTCCTACTGTTTGTCTATTTGCCTCTATTTTTGGTCATCTGTCTTACAATCTGGTTGCCTTCCTTACTACTTGCCTACTTACCTTTCTTATGACCCATTTGCCTTTCTATCTGGTTACTTGCCTGTCTATTTGGTTATTTGCCCTTCTGTTTGCCTCTGTGTGAGTTATTTTTGTGTGTGTGGGGGGGGGGGGGGGGCGCGAAACGTGCACCTTTTTCTTCAACTGCGTTTTTGTCAGCATGTTTTGGCCAAAGACTGCCGAAAAGAATACAGAAGCACAGGAGTAGCTGGGCCAAGAAGATGTAGAAAGAAAGTGTGCAGTTGTCTGGTTGCCAATTGCAGAATAGAACAATATACGATAGGCGGCGAGGTCAATTGATAGATAGTTCGAGGAGATCAGATTGTGTCTTGGTAGTGGGATTGCAATTGCAGGCAGATTTTTCGTGTGGCACAGATCTATTGACAACAACAACAACAACAACAACACACTCGTTCATGATGGCCATTTTACACATCTTCAGAAGGAAGATCCTCATAATAACCCTGGGGGTGATACTGTTCATTGTCCTGCTGAATAACACCTCGGAACAGTCAAACACATTCATATCGGAAATAGCACACCTGAAGGACTCGACGCTGTCGGACTCGAAGTTGAAGGACTTCACCGACAGTTTCAAACCCCCCGAGGGCTCGGCAGCAGAGGGAAAGGCGGGCGACACAGACAAGGCCGCCGAGCACCCAGAACCCATCTTGGAGCCGTGCACAATCATCAACCCACTGACGAACCAGTTCTACGACCTCAGATCGCTCTCGTCGATCGGATCCAACGAAATCCAGGCATGGAACTCCAAGGGCTTCGACTCGGGAAAGAACTTCTCCATCGGAATCTGCTCCTCCCCGTTGCGACAGGTGAGCGCTCTGACGGACCTCGATTTCACCGACTCGGAGAACAAGTCGACAATAGCAGGCTACTACTCCACCCAGGACGGCCACAAGGTGTCCATCGGCTCCGTCTCCACCGACCTCAAATTCAGAGGCATGAACCTCGTGCTGGAGTACACAGACGGTGACCGGTGTGAGAACTCGCCAAATCTGAGGAAGTCCACTCTCCTGACCTTCAAATGCGATCGGGAAATGATGAGCAAGGCCAGGGTGAACTATCTGGGCGCCATGGACAACTGCTCCTACTTCTTCGAAGTCCGAACCGTGCATGCGTGTGCTACCGCCAACGAGGAGAACGACACTGCCATCTGGGGGATCTTCCTATTGATCATCTCCTCCGCCATTGCGGTTTATTTCTTCGCTGGAATCATCTACAAGTTCATCAAAGATCACTACGAACGAAACTTGAAGTTGGCAAATGAGCTAGTCTAGGGTCTGTCCATCCCATTTTCTCTGTTTTTTTTCCCTTCAACCATTAAATACCTTCGGCTTTTGTAGAATTCAACAGACTGCATAGATCAATCCCATCGAGATGTAGAAGTACAGAGACGTCCGGATCCGAGCAGCTCAACAGGTTAAAATCGAGGAACATTACCTTGTTCCTGCAAAGGCCTGACTCAAAGAACTCAGCTAATTGATTGATATAAACTGTTTAAATATTATTCATATATGGTACTTATCTATCTCTATATATATCAAGTAAACATTTTACGCACATGAAATTTTGGTTTGGTCTTTTTTCAAACTTACGAATCGATACCATATTCACTCTCTAACAATTCTGAAACATACGCCGCCACACAGGCTTTCCCTGGTTCCTCTTCTTCTCCCCGGTTCTGTGTCTCGTTGCGATAGGTTTATCATCGAGGAAATGGCGAAGAAAGCTTCTAAAAAAAGAAAAAGAGAGAAATCCGAAGACGAAGAACACGATGATTACAACCACTACGATGAGTTAGACATGAATACCATTTTCAATACGAAGATGCAGTTTAGAGGGGTTATGAAGAAATACTGGGTGCAACGAAACACGCTGTTTGATCGATACGATGATGGAATAATCCTCACCAAAGAGCTCTGGTTCAGCGTGACACCGGAGTCGGTGAGTCGGTTCATTGCCAATTTTCTGCTCAAGTCCCTGGAGCAGGGCAAGGAGAAGGTGGTACTTCTCGACGCATTCTGTGGAGGAGGTGGAAATGTGATCCAGTTTCTCAAGCTGAGTGAAACGGCCGTTGTGTATGGGGTCGACATCAACAAAATCCACCTGGACTGTACGCTGAATAACTGCCACGTCTACCAATGTGCCGATCTGGATCAGCGGTTGAAATTGCTTCCGCTGGATTGGGAAGTCCGACAAGGCGCCCAGGAGACTGCCACGGAAGCCACCACGTCCGAGAGTGGTGCCGCCGATGATGTCCAGCATGACGCCGAAACCTATGCCGATCGAGAGGACTCAGTTGCGAGCTTGAAGGTCCTCAATGGTATCGACTTTGACTGCGTGTTTGCCTCACCTCCATGGGGTGGGCCCGAATACATCCGAGCCGAGGTGTTTGATTTGAACAATTTGCAACCTTTTGGACTGGAAGAACTGCTCCTTCACATGCGGGCGTACAGCAACAACATCGTCCTGTTTCTACCCAAGAACAGTGACTTGGAGCAACTCCAGGAGATCAGCAAGAGAGTATTCAAGGATCTGGCTACCATTGATATACGTATCATCCACCTCTGTGTTGGGAATGGGAGAGAAAAAGGTCTGTTATCCTGTTGGGGAGATCGGTTCAGCACAACGGACATATCTACAGTCCAGTTGATTGGGGGGTCGCCGTAAACAGGGATTGAGCGGCATCCATGGCCGTGATGACACCTGCCGTAGTAGGGCTTAGAGTACTACCATCATTGGCTAAAGGAGATTCATAAGAGTAATTGTAGCAGTAAGATTATAACAAATAACAATATACCTAATAATTAAAATAATAATATAAATAATAATATAAATAGATCCAGAGGTTACCCGGCCTGGAAAACGTTTTTTTTTTTCACAAAAAAACACACAAACAAAAAATGATTTTTTTTCAGGGATGAAAATTTTTTTCTCATTTTCTTTCAACCTTGTAGTTTTTTATTAAAATTTTTTGCCACTTGTTAGAACATTGCCTATTTTCCTGTTTGCCCTTCTTATTTAACCCTTTTCTTGCCAGTTGCTTCTTCTCTTCTTCCTTCTTTCTCTCTTCTTCTCCCTCCTGTTCTGTTTATTTCCTAGCTCTTTTGACAAGAAAGTCTTATATAATTTAACAATGGGTAAGGAAAAGCAACACGTTAACGTCGTCGTTATTGGTCACGTCGATTCTGGTAAATCTACTACCACCGGTCACTTGATTTACAAGTGTGGTGGTATTGACAAGAGAACCATCGAAAAGTTTGAAAAGGAAGCTGCTGAATTAGGTAAGGGTTCTTTCAAGTACGCTTGGGTCTTAGATAAGTTAAAGGCTGAAAGAGAAAGAGGTATCACCATCGATATCGCTTTATGGAAGTTCGAAACTCCAAAGTACCACGTCACCGTCATTGATGCTCCAGGTCACAGAGATTTCATCAAGAACATGATTACCGGTACCTCCCAAGCTGATTGTGCTATCTTGATCATTGCTGGTGGTGTTGGTGAATTCGAAGCTGGTATCTCCAAGGACGGTCAAACCAGAGAACACGCTCTTTTGGCTTTCACCTTGGGTGTCAGACAATTGATTGTTGCTATCAACAAGATGGACTCTGTCAAGTGGGACGAATCCAGATTCGAAGAAATTGTCAAGGAAACCTCCAACTTCATCAAGAAGGTTGGTTACAACCCAAAGACTGTTCCATTCGTCCCAATCTCTGGTTGGAACGGTGACAACATGATTGAAGCTTCCACCAACTGTCCATGGTACAAGGGTTGGACTAAGGAAACCAAGGCTTCCGGTGTCGTTAAGGGTAAGACCTTATTAGAAGCTATCGATGCTATCGAACCACCTGTCAGACCAACTGACAAGCCATTGAGATTGCCATTACAAGATGTCTACAAGATTGGTGGTATTGGTACTGTGCCAGTCGGTAGAGTTGAAACCGGTGTCATCAAGCCAGGTATGGTTGTTGTTTTCGCTCCAACCGGTGTCACTACCGAAGTCAAGTCCGTCGAAATGCACCATGAACAATTAGAAGAAGGTGTCCCAGGTGACAATGTTGGTTTCAACGTCAAGAACGTCTCTGTCAAGGACATCAAGAGAGGTAACGTCTGTGGTGACTCCAAGAACGACCCACCAATGGGTTGTGCTTCCTTCAATGCTCAAGTCATTGTCTTGAACCACCCAGGTCAAATCTCTGCTGGTTACTCTCCAGTCTTGGATTGTCACACTGCCCACATTGCATGTAAGTTCGACGAATTGATCGAAAAGATCGACAGAAGAACTGGTAAGTCCACTGAAGACCATCCAAAATCCGTCAAGTCCGGTGATGCTGCTATCGTCAAGATGGTCCCAACCAAGCCAATGTGTGTTGAAGCTTTCACTGACTACCCACCATTAGGTAGATTCGCTGTCAGAGATATGAGACAAACTGTCGCTGTCGGTGTCATCAAGTCCGTTGAAAAGGTCGACAAGGCTGGTAAGGTTACCAAGTCTGCTGCCAAGGCTGCAAAGAAATAAGTAATTTAATCTTGCTCTTTTTAGTTTATTTACTATTCCAAATTTATCTTTATTAATATTATTAATTCTTTAATTCCTTGATTATCATTATTTGTTTTTCTTGAATTTTGATTACTAGATATATATTTTTTTTACATGTGTATTCAACTTTATTGTCAGTAAGTATGCTTACTGCAATTCAAATAAAAAGAATATTATGTCTATCAAATCACCTGTTTTCTTAAGTTATCTAAGTACACACCCACATCAATGTAAATATAATCTATATATGTGCTGTTTCTACCATGTGTGATTTTCTACATGCAGCTCATCCCAATCTCCTACTTGGTTTCGTATGTTTTTAACTAAAGTGTCCGGGCCACAAACATATATTTTTCTTCTTTCATTGCAGGGCGGCAGTAGCTCCTCCAGTGATGGCTTACCATAGATCACCTCAAATAACATGGTATGGGTTTCAGTCATTGTTTTCTTTTCATCACTTTCTGTGTCCAGCTCCCCGTTATTCTTCACATCATGTTCAAATCTTGTGAAATACACAGAAACTTTCACTCCATTATTCACCAACCATTGTAAATTGTCTTTTAGCATATCCAACTGGGTTAGATCATTGATCAACCAGTGAAGTTTATACTTGCTCATGCCGTGGTTACTTTTAGCTTTGTGATTAAAGAAGGTCAGCACCGAAGAAACTCCCATACCACCACCAATGCCAATGATTTCACTAAATGTTTCGTTATTTTGAGTCGCAACAGGATAATTACCATATGGTCCATCAATTAAAATGTTGATATACTCTTTATCCTTGAATTTTAATAATTTTCTAGTCATACCTTTCTTGCATTTGAGATATATAACCAGTTTATTGTCATCCTGTTGGCAGGATTCAATTAAGGAGAATGGGTGTGATTGCCAACATGAATAATACGAGTCCAAAAAGTGTAAATAAACATAGGCACCTGGAAAGAACACCAATCCTCTGGGTTGCACTATTTCCAGTTTCACTGTGGCCTGGTTATAAATATCCATTTTTGCTTTATTAATGAATCCATTGGTGAAAATTCTAATTACTCGACAGACACGATCAAACACTAAAATCGCAGCCATTGAATAGACCCAGCCCATCCAACCGAGAGTATTACAGTGTTTCCACATTGCAGCAACAAATAAAACTGAGAAGGACATATGGAAGAATAAAAATATTTCATAATATATATTCCTGACAATTTCAATTGAAAATCCCAACATCAAACCGACCACAGTCATACCAACTATCCCCCAATAAAAGTATGCATCCGTTGCCCAGACCGAATATCCACCACCATCTTTAGATCTTGCATAAGCCGTCCAAATAATTGAATGAACTAGTGCTAAAACAAAAAATACGACTGCAACAAATTTATGGTAATTAATCATTGATTTATGTGACATCAGCCCAAAATACTGAAAAGGGTTATTCCTAATACCCATCAGGTATAAAACCGGCATGAGAGAGAACGCAATTATATCAGTTCTAAAGCTGATACAGTCAAGTGTTAGAAACCATGATGAATATAAATATGCATTCAATTCAAGATCATATTTGATACAGCACATTAATAAAACTGTAAGAAAAAATAAGAAACATATCAAACCTTCCAATCTGTTCAAACCAAATAAAAGAAAATCGTATTTGTTCGTTAGATACTTCTGAGAAAACTGTTTTATCTTGTAGGGCACAAATCTATAACCAATGTAATTATAAATACCCGCTAAACCAACCACACCGATCCAAAAGCCAACTACTCCCCAACCTAACCTTTCACACATACTGATAAAATAGTTGAAATCTCTAAATGTTTTGTACCACCAACGAAACACTGATGAGCGTACACTGATAGGATTTGTTATATTCGTTCCCTTTGGAAACAATTCTGAATCTTTCAAATAGCTGGTTGCATTGGCTTGATAATTTTTCATGTCCTCTAGTGTGTAGTGTGTTTTTGCCCTGACATTACATCTTTTGACGATATGTTCGTAACCATGGTTCATCTCCTCAGTGGAGTTTGCATAATCGTGAATACATGTTGTTATCGAGCCCAGCCATTCCACATTATTACATTGACAATTCCACGTTGAACTTGCCATATGCCCGCCTATTGAGGCACAATTCCATGTTCTTTTCCGAAAAAAGTAAATACACGAGGAGGCAACATGTGAATCATATATTGTCAACGATAATGATGTGTGCAATAAACCCAAAATGTATAATAATAAAAGCACTAACTTCATCTTGCTTTATAATTTTTCCACTTTACAGAGACAAACAACCAAAGAGGAAGTGTGGTATAGACATGTTTGATTTTTTATAGTTCTCAAAATCCAATTTAATCCAAGAGGGGGTTCGACCTGTATTTATAATCATGAACATCTTCACTTGCGATAGTGTCTACACGTTTCCAAACTTGGTATTGAAATTTGCTCTTGCCTTCCTTCAAACAATAATTTGCTGAACAACAATCACGGAAACAATCAACAAAACAATGTCAGAAAACCCTTGAAAAAAATCAATGAGAAAGATAAAAAAAAAAAAAAACAAAAAAACGAGCAAATTAAAAGTGGCTAAGCACACCTTTTTCAGAAGCCCGTCTTTTGGGTTTGTCCTCCTCTTTTCTTTTCAAAAGTGCTTCTCACACTGGAATTGAAAATTAAACCATCGTTGATATTACGCCGGATAGGATTACGTGAATGATTTGTAGTCACCGATCTGTCGTAATCGCCAAAAGAGCCTCTCAAATTACCAGACTCATTGGGCCTAATCATGTTTTTAAAACTGCCTTTTCTACTTAAACTTTCATTGAATCCAAACGGTGCTGTAGGAACAACACTATACTTTCGTTCTCTGAATGAAATACCAACTTGTTTTACAGTTTTTAAATTTTCAGGAGTGATTTTATTCAAATCGATTTCATTGAATGAATCTGTTGCTTCGTCGTACTCCCACAAATGCCATAAAACGCCAAAAGGTTTTGGTTCAAACATATAAACCGAATGTAATGGTATATCCAAATCTCCGATTGCGTCCTTCTTTAGATTCAAAAAATATGCCATCAAAATTCGGCATACCACTCTATGGGATATAATCAATAGGTGATTTTTACTCCTCTCAATTTCATTAATGACTGGCTTCAACCTACCTATGACATCAAGGTAGGATTCTCCACCAACCCCAGGATACCTATAAGTTAATTTATTTTTGATTCTCTCTTCGAATTCGTCGGGATACAGATTCGAAATCTCCGAATATGTCATGCCATCGAATTGACCAGATCCCAATTCATTTAGCAACCTCAACTGCTTTGTATCATATCTTGTTGAATCATTAAAAGGCTCGGCAGTCTGAACTGATCTTTTCAACGCAGAACTGATGACTGTAACCTTGTCCATGTTATTACTGCACAATTCACTCATTTTCATCTTCTTGAACAATTTTGAATTGAATTCATTTTTCTTCTCCTCCACAAATCTTGCCAACGCAATCGAGTATTTACGACCTCTCTCGGTCAGATTAGAATCGCCACCTATTCTACCCTTCAAGTTGTCAAATGATTCACCATGCCTCGTGACAAAAATCAATCTTTCCTTTAGATTGAAATTGAGGAAATAGTATACAATTTGTGAAGCAATATATCCGTTGATATTACAGGAAATAATTTTTCGGCCAACATCAATCATCTGAATATATTGAAAGTTAGGATTTTTTTCTTCCTCACTTGAGATTGTCTGATACACCTTTTTGTAGTTCGCCAATCTATTTACAAAATCTTCCTTGGCAACCTTGGGATCCATGTCTTTATAATCGGGACCCCGCAATTTTAACAGTATATTTTTCTCAATTATTTCTTCATCATTACAGATGCTTTCCAAATACAATACTTTGAGTCTACCATTGCTTCTTTCCTGGATTCGATCAAAGACCATTTTCCTCCTTGCAACGGTTGTATTTGTCGCATCAAACACGCCAACACACCCATCGCTGTTCAATAAATAATCCAGTAACGAGTCCAATGTCTCTCGTGCCCATATTTCACGTAATTCAAATGACTTTTTATTGTTAGGAGAGAAAAATGAAGCATCTTGCTTTTCATCTGTGATGTCTGTCACATCACTTTCGGCGTTGCAATCCTTGGCATTATCGTTCTTGTCCGGTAGTGGGATTTTACCGGGCCCCATTGCCTCGCCGATATTTTTAGATTTGGACCTTCTTGTTGACCCAACATTGAATATCCTTGCCTTTATCTGTAACCAATTCAAATATCTCACCATTTTGTTGCTTAAGTAGGACTTGCCTCTTGCAGGGAGCCCAATCATCACCACAACCAACTTATCACCTACTGCAAAATTGGCGCATCCTTCGGGGGACGATTTTGATACCGTTTGCCCCGGTATGTCGAATACCGATCCGGGGCCGGGTTGGTATGATGTGAGACTTGTGCCCGAATTATTATTTGAGTCCGACGTTGTGGTGATAACTGCCGTTTCCTGAGACTCGATCCTTGCCATTGGCTTCGGCATGAGTCGATCGTATTTTTCTTTAAAATGTGATTTGAGCGATGGGTATTTGACCAACGGTGTGTCCGTAGTGGAGGCATTCAAATCCAAAGCATCGGGGTCGCCCAAGCTTCCAAGTTCAGTACTGTTTCCGGCGCCACTTGGGGTATCCTCGGTATCTTCGACACCAGCTCCCGTCTCGTCGTTCAGATTAAAATCAACGGCGGATAAAACAGGCGTGTCGGTCAATGGGCGTGGATGAAACACATCTTCAGCTTCATCTTCGTCTAGTTCCTGGCCTTCAGCGGTGTAGCTATGCTCTTCTGCTTTTCTGGTGCTGTCATACTCCGCATCATCGGTGGCGACGCCCTGTTCAAGACCGCCATCTTTGTTGAGATCCAAGTCTTTCAATTTGTTGTTATCAAGTACTGAGTCGTACGCCCCATGATACCAGCCGCCACCATGTGTCGCCCTGTGCTGATGGTTTGGGCCTGAATACGAGTAGCTGTCGTCTTCATCCGATGTACAGATTGCCGACTCTGACAGGTTGGACAGTGTGAATGGATGTATATTTTTGAACGGGTTGTGGTACGTTTCGTCGAAAGAGACGTCTTTCCAATTGGAATGGGCGTGGGGCGTCTTTGTTTCGTCTGAATGGAGGCCGCCTCTGGTGGTTGCAGTTGCTGTAGCTCCGCCAGCAAAATGGCGGCTCTGTGCACCATGTGTGAGATTGCCTCCCTCTGTCATTGGAGATATCGATCGTTCTCTATAGTTCGGATAGCCCGGCATTGAGTTCTATGTGATGCAGAGCCAAATATGCGTCGCAAAACCGATTGTTGTGGTGGAAAGGGTCCAGTCTTACGGTCCAAGAAATACACAACACTAAGAAGACACCTAAAACCACTTACAGCCAGAAGGTGATGGCATTGTTTAATCGATGTGATTATCTTTTTGTTCACGCACCGCTTGTTATTTTTCTGTTTGCACCTCCTCTGATCCAGCTAGATAACTGATCATTCTGTTCTGTGGCTAGCCGGTTGTCCAGTTAACCAGTTGCCCAGTCTAGCCGTCTGTTGAGCTATTGGCCTAGTGGTGTAGCCATCTCGGTCTCCAGTTTGCCAGCCAGTAAAGCATGCGGGCTTGTACGTGTCGAGCCCTCGCTGCGAACACAGACTGTTATGCAACTAGCCAGCCATCTATTTCCACTACAACGTTCTCTTCCAGGTTTGAATTTGTCTGTGTATTGTAGCCGTAAAAAGAAAAAGATCCATATACATATATCTATATAAATCCGTTGTACCAGGTATTGTTAGAAGCAAATTATTCCTGCAGCATCCTGTCGACCAGTTCATCCAAAGGACCGTAGTCCTTTTTGGATAGGATATCGAATTCTCTGCAGAACATCACAAAGTGCTTGAGACTGGTGTTCATGTGGACCTGGAGCCCGAGCTCGTTGATCTCGTCGAAATGGTGGCAATACATGTGGGCATACACCCGGAACAAACGCTTCATGATGGTTTTCACCAAGACAGGGAACTGCTTGGGAAACGGAACGCCCATTTTTGTCGGGAATATGGTTTCGTCGTCCAGGAACCCCTGGATCCACTCCATGAGGGCCTCCACGTATCCCGGGGCGCTCATGGACACCGGCTGCTTGCCGTTTCTGTGCAGAGGGTCCTGCCAGAGATACTCGTATTCTTGCGTGGCAATCATCCGGGGGCACGTTGACGGGGAGCAGAACTCGGTGATCGTGCCGTACAACATGTTGATCTGGTTGTAGAAGTCCACGATGTACACCGCAAACCATTCGTTGATATCCTCCCCCTTAGGCAGCTTGACTGCCCTGGCCAAGGCCGAGCCCGATCCAAGGGTTTTCTCCGCGTAGGTTCTGATTTCCCGGTGGTTTGTGATCTGCTGCTGCAGCTGTTGTTGTTGGGGGTCGAAGTTGTTGTACTGGAACGGGGATATGGCCGACACCGGCGACTCCGGACCAGAGTCGGGGTTTCTTCGGAACGTTCTGGTGGAACGGATCGTTGGGATCGTGGAGCTGTTGAAATGCTGCTGCAAGAACGACGCCATGCTGTCTTGGAATGTCGGGTCTCTCCTTTGCGAGTGGTTTGTTTTGCCGGATATCTGGTCTCTGATAACAGGCGGCTCGTATTGTGTCTGCTCCTTGTTTTCGCTGCTCCTTGCCTTTCGGTAAACAATCAGCAACGGCACACACGTTCTGTTATTCAACACAACGTTCTTTCGTGTTCAAACTCCACAAACTGTCACACCCAACCCGCAAACACAGAGGACAGCTCTTCCCTTTCTTGGCTCTTTGCCTTTCCTCCCTATTTGACGTTGTCATTTCCACTACCATTTTCAGTTTGTGATCTTCAATTCCGAAATTCGCTCCTGTTTACTTTTATCCATTTAAGGTGTTTAGAGAGAAAGTTGATTATGGGCTCTTTAGTAGGAAAGTCACCCTTCCTGGATGATGACGGTGAGACAATATATAGACTTTGGAGAGCAGGAACCATAGATCCATAGCACGAGAGAAAGACAAGAGAGAGAAAAAAAGGGAGAAAATATCATGAGTTTAATCCAGGTTAATGCCACAGACAAAATCGACTCGATAGTTCCGGAACAGGAGCTGAAACTGTACAAGGAACTGCTGGCCACAAGCACACCAAGATGGGCATTCTCGATTGTGCCAGGGTTCTTCAAGCAGTCGAGTGTGGAGACGGATGACTCGAGCTACAATTCGCTGGAAGACCATTTCGGTCTGGCCAAAGAGTCATGGACCGGGCTGGTGGAGGAGCTGAAGAGGCTGAACTCCTCTGTGGAAGATCCTTGCAAGGAAAAATACAAGCTGGTTTTCTGCGCCAGACACGGCCAAGGATACCACAACCGGGCAGTCGAGATCTGGGGACTGAAGGCTTGGGACGACCACTATTCCCACCTGGAAGGCGGCGTTGCTCCCGATGGTACCGCCATGACCTGGGGACCAGACCCGTTCCTCACAGAGAAGGGTGAAAACCAGGCCAGACTCATGAATGAGTCATTCAAAAACGAGATTCTCAACTTCAACTGCCCGGTTCCAACAAAGCTGTTCTCCTCCCCGTTCACCAGATCCTGTCAAACGTTGCTGCATACAATGGACGGAATCTGTCTACACCATGACGACGACCCCAAGCCGCTGCTGTCCCAGCAAAAACTGGAGCCTCTGATCATGGAAAACCTGAGAGAAACCATCGGTGAACATCTCTGTGATAAAAGATCCGACAGAGCAACTATCGAAAGAAGACTCAGCGGTTGGAACTTCCAGTTTGAAGAGGGCTTTGCCGACGCCGACATCTATTACAAAGATGATTGGAGAGAGCCAATCCACCAGCAAGCGTTGAGAGCCAATAAGTTCTTACAGTCGGTCTTCTCCAATGAGGCCTACGACGATGACGACGTCGTTTACTGCGCTTCCCATTCAGGAGAAATCAAAGCACTGATCGTTGCGACCGGACACAGACAGTACTCCGTTCCAACTGCTGGTATGATTCCGATGTTAATCAAGGCAACTAAAAACTGATATGCGAGATAGCATCCACAGTTGGTTTCCATCCACAAGCTCCCGGCTAGGATAATGCCAAGTGTTGATACTTGATACATGAGGGGAAAAACAGCAAAATCTCGTAGTATATTGGTTTAATTTGACTTTATTTAATTATATAGTAGATGCCGTACTTACAACATTTGTTTAACTTTGGATATACTTTCGTTTGCAAAAAATCTAACATCGGTATCTTCATCTTCAGCTAGTGATTGCAAGGTTGGTTCAACATCATCAATCACAATATTCTTGTAGTTGCCAACCAAAGAATTGGCAACGTTCAACAAGGACTTGGCAACGTTGAATCTAACATTTGGCACCTTGTCGTTCGCCAGTTCATTAATAAAAGGATATAGGTAGTCCTTCACGATCTCAGGACTAACAACAGATATCAAACTGTCAAATGTAAACAAACATGTTATTCTGCAGATGAAATTGTCAAAATCCTTTGTATTCCTCTTTTCTAAGATTTTATCGATAACTTCCTCTTTACTCCACTCTTCACCAAAAAATTTGGTCAGCTTTTGCAAATTCAAGACTGCGGCTTCCCGGATGGAATAAACTGGATCCCATAACCAATCCATACATAATTGGCCCAAAGTTTTATCAAAGAATGAAATACCCAACTGCTCAGCCAATAATGGGATTTGTTGAATGATCGCCAATCTAACCCTCCATAGCTTGTCTTCAGCCAAAGCAGTTATTGCTGGCATTAAACTCTCTGATAATAGTTGGATGCCAATTACCTCATTGACAATCTGTAAATTGGAGATTATATTCAATCTCACATCACTGAATTCGTCCTTTAACATTTCAACAAAAATCGGCAATAAATATTCGATTGTTGCATCTTTACCTAGGATAGGTGCCAAGCCAGTGATTTGACTGGCCAAGGCACTTCTGACGGTCTCTGATTCATCCATGCTCAACTGGTTAACAATTGGAACAATTTCCTTCAAAACAATCGAATCGTCTGCCGCATTGACCAATTTAGCAAATCCAGGTAACTGTTTGGAAATTGCCTTTCTGACTTCTGCTTCATTATCTTTCATCAGTGAAATGATGTTAGGCACCAATTTCAGAGTGAACTCCTGATCACCGAAATTAGTGGTCAAGGAATCAAATCTATCTGCAACCATATATCTAACTCTCCAACTTGGATCGTTAATCAACGACAACAAGCTTTCAAACAATTCATCGATTTGCTTTTTCTGGTCTATTTTTTTCAAAAATTTCAAAATTGAAATCAAGACATCAACACTCAAAAACTTGACTGAATCTTGATTGTCATTGACCAAGGTCTCGTACATATTTATAATCAAGTTCCAATTTAAATCGTTCAAGCTATCGTTTGCGGGATTGAAATCATCACAAAAGATGTTGATCAACTCAGGCAACTCGGTCCCTGCAGCTTTTCTTACCATAGGAGAATCATCTTGGATTAAATCATTGTATAGTTTCATCAACTCCAGTCTTTCAGTTTTATTGACTCTCACTATAATGCTCTTAAACAAGCCGGTTGCTGCTATATGCAACGAAAACCATCTCTCCTTTGCCAATCTATTGATCAATGGTATGAACTCATTTGTGATTTGGTCCTTTGATAGTGATGCACTGATTTTATTTAAGGAGTTCACGGCCTTTTCTCTGACAATTGGTTCTTCGCAGGCCGACACTTTTTCTAACACGGGTATTAGGATGGTTGCAAACTGTGAGCCGCCAACGTAAGGCACAAAATTACCCAATTCCTCGGCGGCGATTGCAATGACCTCATCTTCGTCTTCTGGGATCACGTCCTCCAGAAATGGAATCAGTTCACTTCTGGTTCTTTCTGGTCCCAATGCGATTGAAATCGTGTCCAGCCTCTTCATTGCTTGGACTCTGCTTGCCACGTCATCACGTCGAAGCTCGTCCATCAATAGAGCAATTGGATATAATTCTTCGATTTGGGCCTGCGACATTGCCTGATCTGGTTCTTCTCCCTGGGCCGTTTCGTGGTCTGTTTCGATCTCTGAGTTGCAATTGGTGTTTGGAGCTGCTATGTCGGTCGTAGCCCCGTTGGTTCTAGTGTTACTATCGTTATCGATATCCAATGACTCGTTAGTTGTATCAATAGTGTGGGACATTTCAATCTGGCGCTATCAATTGAACTACTCAGCTTAAAATTGAAAATGCAGTTATTCTACCGATGATGTGTATTCCAACAGTGATATACCGCCTTCTCTATCCCGTTATATCTCTTTTCATGTATGTGTTTATATTACAAGTTATTACACATTGGTATTACATAAATAATCTCAAAGGTGGTTACATCCATTTTCGCTCCATTTCCTATTTCTCTTTTCCCACCATTTATGGAAGGAATTGGTTAATAAGTAGAATCGATAGGAAAATAGGTAAATAAATAAAACCCGGAAAAAACGAAAAGAGCCTGGTGCACGGGAGTGTGACCGCGTCGATCGACGTGTTTTTTGAGCTATCCATTTCCATTCACCTTCAGTGCCAGACGTAACGATTTGACACATCTGGAATGGAAAGATAGGATGTTTTGTTTCAGGTTTTTCCTAGGGATAGTCAACAACATTATCACAAGGAAAACGAGGGACAGTAGGGAGGAATAGCGCTGTAAACATGTTTGTGTCTGAACTTTGACGGATTGGTAGAAGTCTGCAAGGACGCTGTGGCTCTGATTTTCAGGGTGGTATAGACCGGCTTCTTTATCTCTGCCTTTCGATTTCCGGGCCTTCCTTGACTTATTCCTGGACTTCTTGGATCTGTCCGTCGAATGGGACTTGGATACTGCAATTGCCGGCGTGTGGGCGTTCACCAGACCCATCGAGGTCGAGGACGAGCGTGACTGGAGCTCGGATGGGAAGGTCTTGTGAGTGTCGTCAGTCAGATCGCTTTCGTCGTCGTAGTCACTCTCCAAGTCGTAGACGGCGTCATCACTGTCTCCATCCTCGGCAAGCGTGGCATCATTTTCTACGATGGCTGCTCTGCTGGTTTCGAGCTGGACGGATTTGATCCAGCCTAGCCACTTTTCGCCTGCGTCGCTATCGTATACGAACATGCGCTCGATAAGCTGGATGGCGCCATCGATGCCGCTTTCATCCATGATGATTTGGGATAGATAGAATTCAACAATTTTCTTCAGACCCCCGTGCCCGCAGCGGGTCTGATCGGTCACTGTGGGCAGTATATTTTGCAACTTGAGGTACGTTTCCACCTGGTTTTTCAGGGCAGTCCTGTTGAAGTTGTTGTCAAGTTCCACGGTAAACCCCATCAAGACGATGTCGTACTGATCCATCATTCCCAGCTGTGCGATCAGATTGTATATGCCGGCGTTGTTGAAGTCGAGCAGGATTTCTTCTGTGGCCGGGTTGCTGCTAGCCAGATAATTGGAAAAATTCAAGGAATGTTTGTGAGTGGACAAATCGAGCAATTGGTGGTTCCGATACTCATTTAAAAACAGGGCCAGGAGAGACAGATAGAGCTTGATGAGTTTGGTCTTCAAGACGGGGTCGATCGCATCGACACAGGCGGGGGAGTTTCGGATCTCCTTGATCAGCGGATAGATCAAGGTCAGGGATCTATCGAAGTTTCTGTGGAGGTAGCATTTGATTGCAACGTTATACTGGGAGGTGAATCTGACCGAAGCATCGACCATGGTTGTTGGTACAGCCGGTTGTCCAAGTGTGTATGTATCCATCTGTCTCTATCTATTTAGATATCCTTCTATACATCTATCTACCTATCTATCTATCTATCTATCTATCTATCCCTGTTCCCATATCTATAGACCGACTCGAAAAAATAGAAAATAGGCCAGATATAGAAATGACTGTTTTGGGAGAAGGAAACACAAGAAGCGATAAGAGCAGTCAGAAGAGGGCTGTGCGCGACAAGTGTTGTGTTGCGGGGCTGGGGATGAGAAGGAAAAAAGGGAAAATAGAAAGAAAGGAAAAAAAGGGAAAATAAAAAGATGCGGAAATGCGAAAATAAAAAAGATGCGGAAATGCGAAAATAAAAGAATTTGAAAATGCGAAAATAAAAGAATTCAAAAATGCGAAAATAAAAGAATTTGAAAATGCGAAAATAAAAAAGATGCGGAAATGCGAAAATAAAAGAATTTGAAAATGCGAAAATAAAAAAGATGCGGAAATGCGAAAATAAAAGAATTTGAAAATGCGAAAATAAAAAAGATGCGGAAATGCGAAAATAAAAGAATTTGAAAATGCGAAAATAAAAGAATTCAAAAATGCGAAAATAAAAGAATTTGAAAATGCGAAAATAAAAAAGATGCGGAAATGCGAAAATAAAAGAATTTGAAAATGCGAAAATAAAAGAATTCAAAAATGCAAAATAAAAATTAAAACAAAATAAAAGAATTCAAAAAGAAAATAAAAGAATTTAAAATGCGAAAATAAAAAGATGCGGAAATGCGAAAATAAAAGAATTTGAAAATGCGAAAATAAAAGAATTCAAAACAAAAAAAAGAATTGAAAACAAAATAAAAAAGCGAAATAAAAAAAAGAATTTGAAAATGCGAAAATAAAAGAATTCAAAAATGCAAAAATAAAAGAATTTGAAAATGCGAAAATAAAAAAGATGCGGAAATGCGAAAATAAAAGAATTTGAAAATGCGAAAATAAAAGAATTCAAAAATGCAAAAATGCAAAAATGCAAAAATAAAATAAAACACTTTCTTTCCACAACTTCTTTTTCTTTTTTTTTCTTTTTTTCCCTTTTTTTTCCCTTTTAAGCCAGCAGCGTTGTCTCTCTATATATCTCTCTTTCTTCTATATATATATATATATATATATTTTTTGTTAGAGCCAGTGCGAACACACAGTGTGAGAAATAAATCTTTATGAAGCCGAAAAGGCAAGTAGTAGCACACAAGGGCAAATTTGGATGGTAATGATTGTATTGATATATGTGATGAGCCGTTTGATTGATTGGTACATGCTGTTAGTCTTGTTCTGTTGGTTTGGTCTCTTGCTCTCTACTTCATTGAGATCGATCTGATCATAGAGACAACAACAAAAAACGCTTTAAACACACAAGCGGACCGTACAGAGAGAATCGGCCGAATCGGGATTGCATAAGAATCAGATAGATCGATATACATAGAAGGATGTCCAGAAGATACGACAGTAGAACTACCATATTTTCGCCAGAAGGTAGATTGTACCAGGTGGAGTACGCGTTGGAGGCAATCAACCACGCAGGCACGGCAATCGGCATCATGAGCAAGGATGGAATTGTGTTGATCGCAGAAAGAAAAATCACCAGCAAGCTGTTGGAACAGGACTCCAGTGCAGAAAAAATGTACAGGCTGAACGACAACACCCTCTGCGCAGTGGCCGGTATGACTGCCGACGCAGGCATCTTGATCAATTACGTGAGGGAGTCCTCGCAGGAGTACCTGAAGATATACAACAGAGAACCGCTGCTGGAACACATCGTCAAAAAGGTGTGCAACCTGAAACAGGGATACACCCAGTTCGGTGGGTTGAGACCGTTCGGCGTCTCCTTCCTGTTTGCCGGCTACGACACCCGGTACGGGTTCCAGCTCTACACCAGCAACCCCTCGGGAAACTACTCCGGCTGGAAGGCCACCAGCATCGGCGCAAACAACTCGAGCGCACAGACCATCCTGAAGCAGGAGTACAAGGAAGACATAGACTTCGAGGAGGCCAAGAAGCTGGCGCTCAAGGTGTTGAGCAAAACAACAGACAGCACCAAGCTGACCTCCGAGAAGATCGAGTTTTCCACAGTCTCCTTGAACACCCAGGGCCATGTCCAGCTGAAAATATGGAAGCCCGAAGAAATCGATCTTCTGCTGAAGGAAAGCGGCATATTGGACGAAGAGAAAGAGGACTAGGCCTGGCCACAACCTCCCCTATTCCACAGTTTGATTCTCTGTCTCTCTCTGTCTCTCTCTCTTACATATTCTGTCTTCTCTATTCCATATTCTATATTCTAGCTTGTGTATAGTGAACTTTCTAGATGTGTAACAAAAAATAGCAAGCGTCGATCGACCGCTACAGGAGATCAAATGCCGATTCCCCCCTCAAGGCGTGGTTCATCTCTTTTTTTTTTCTCCCTCTTCTGGCTGACTCTAGGAGGGCAAAAAAGGGAGAGGAGGTAGACAACAAGGATTCTTCCAGGAAGGATGGCATCTATCGTACCGTTCGTCCCCCAAATCTCCAGGTGACAACAAGACTACCACTCAGAGAGCTCAAGATGTCACGTATTGCAAACGCTATTTCCAAATTGGCCTTACCGGTTTCAGCCCTCATTCTTTTGGCCGACATCTCCCTTTATGATGTCAAAGGTGGTGAAAGAGCCGTCATTTTCGATAGATTTTCGGGTATCAAACCGAACGTTGTCGGGGAGGGTATGAATTTCATCATCCCATGGCTGCAAAAACCAATCATCTACGACGTGAGAACGAGACCAAGAACCATCAGCACAACCACGGGTTCCAAGGATCTACAAAATGTCTCGATCACCTTGAGAGTCCTACATAGACCGGACGTTGTCAAACTGCCGGTCATCTATCAAAACTTGGGACTGGACTACGACGAGAGAGTCCTACCATCGATTGCCAACGAAGTTTTGAAGTCGATTGTCGCCCAGTTCGACGCCGCCGAATTGATCAATATGAGAGAAGCCGTGTCCAACAAGATCCGCCAAGAGCTGGAATTGAGAGCAGGCACCTTCAACATCAGATTGGAAGACGTCTCCATCACGCACATGACGTTTGGCCAGGAGTTCACCAAGGCGGTCGAAAGAAAGCAGGTGGCCCAGCAAGACGCCGAAAGAGCCAAGTTCTTGGTTGACAAGGCAGACCAGGAGAGAAAGGCAGCCGTCATCAGGGCCGAAGGTGAGGCCGAGGCCGCCGACCATATTTCCAAGGCGCTTTCCAAGGCCGGTGATGGTTTGTTGTTGATCAGAAGAATCGAAGCGTCCAAGGAAATCGCCCAGACCTTGAGTCACTCTCCAAACGTTGCTTACTTGCCAAAGGGTGGTTCTGGCGACGAAGGCAGTGGCAGCCAATCCCTATTGTTGAATATTGGTCGTTGATCTTCCTTTTTCCCCTTTCTTCTTTCCCTAGCATATTTTTACTTGTAGATAATAATGGCCATAACAATATATACACATATATCAAAGCAAACAGAACGTTTGATCTCTAAATCGTTTCACCTTTCTTCACAGCTGTAGCAAATAGCTGTCTAATTCGGCATAATTCCGAATTCCACCGGTTTTTTTCCCACTTTCTGTTTTGGTTCAATTTTTTATTTTTTTTGCATTTTTTTTTCATTTTCGCCTAATTGAAGGTTTGCATTCTAACAATAACAAAAGAGGAATGATGATCAATTCTTCTTGAACCTTCCATCTACAACTGTGCTGCTCTAAGCTGAGCTCATCTTGCAATAGCTGGTTGAATAGATAATCGGAAGCTTCTGGCGGATAGGTGCCTATTGATGAGTTCCTTCTAGTGCCAAACGACATGGGTTTGAGTAGTGGGAACGGTTTGTTGCATTTGCCGTCACACAACAGCGAGAACAGTGGAGCCACCAGTGAAAAAGGCGACACCGCCACCATGCCGAAGGAAAAGAATACCAGGAATGAAGCTTTCCATGCCACCGACGTGAACACGAAAATTGCGTGCCTGAATTGTCGAGAGAAGAAATTGAAATGCGATAAAGTCATGCCGTCGTGCTCAAGGTGCCTGAAGAAGGGCATCGAGTGTGTCTACGTGCAGCATAAGAAAACAGGGCCGAAACCCAATTCGGCGAACTCCCGGTCGAAGAAACCGGCGTCGGACTTGGCGAGTAGGGCAAATTCCACATGCAAAAACCCGGACAAGACGCTCGGTCCGTTGGATGAGCCGAAACCCGCTGATAACAATAGCGAACTAGGCGTCAGCATCGGCCAGGGGAGTTCGCCGAGTTGCAAGAAGAAAATCAAGGTGGCAAATGGTCAGGTGGACCCACCTGCCAATGTTGCCTACGATACAGAATATTCTGGTAAACACAAACAAAGTAGGAACTTAATCAACGGCGTCATCACATCACGAACCGGGAGTTTGCAATCGGCACAACAAAGTCCTGCATCGGTTAACATGAACTCGCCAATGCAAATGCAATACCAGCTACAGACTTCATTACCGCAGCTGGCTTTTGATAATCCAAATAGTGCCACGACATGTAGTACCACTAGTACTGCTAATACCACCAGGGCTGCTGCGGCATCCCCGTTGGACGTTGCAGTCTCTCCTGAAATGGCAACAGCTACCACTGTAGCCTCCTTGAATGGCACTTATCTTAAACCTAATCAATCTCAGATACGCACACACAGAACGGGTAAAAAAGAAGATGTGAGACACGGCCAAAGCTCAGCCTCAAATTCAATATCAGTGCCAAGTTCGTTACCTCCGTATCGTATGGTGGCAATGCATAAAGACGATTATATTCTACACCGCAGCCACAATAAGGTACCAGATCCAGTGTCTTCAGTACCCCCACAACCTCAAGTACAACATCACCAAACAAAACTTCAATATGTCGATAACAACACACGGTTACCGTTGAATAATATCATGAATCCTTTGGGTTTGCCAAATAACTACCTTCTTAATAATAACCCTGTGGTTCAATCAAACGTTCCATCATTGAGAAATAACGACAATAGTAAATTTAGTGATATTAAAGCCATTGACAACAATACCATACCCCCCACACATGCCAACCTCAAATACAATACTATAAAGGCTGGCAATTTAAATAGGAATCCACATGCGCATAGGTTTAAATCAAATATACAACAAGCTTCAAATATTCGGTCGGGTGACCGGGATAATTTATTAAAATCTCAATTATTCCTTAATAAAGACACAACACCAGCTGCAATACCCGATTCCAATAGCTCCTCCACTTTTAATACAAGCTTGAAAAATATTGCAAACAAATCATTTGAAGAAATACTTGGATTATCAAAGCTAAATTTGACCATGCAGGATATTGATAAATTCCATGCTTTCTACTTTAATTCAAATGTTAGGATTTTCAAATATTCAATTTCGAGATATTATAATACTTTTGTCAAAGAACCCAAACAGATATTGCATTACTCTTATATGATTTGGACAGTGGCTTGCTTTTACTTGAATGAATATGAATATAAAGTTGATGAGATGTACCAAGCTGCTTTGGTTCAAATGAACGACTATTGGGAATCCACCAGAGATTCTTTTCATGCGGATGTTTTAACCTATTTACACGCACTATGCTTGAAGTCTCAGTTTGAGTTTTTATCCGGTAGAGAAATGAGAGCGGCTTTAACGGTTTCTTCTTCAATTAGAGTAACTCAAATGTATGGCTATGATCAAATCGATTTGTCTCCCACCACTTTAGGATCTCCTGCTATTTTTTTTAGAAGCTTCACGTTATCGCCCGAACATATTCAAACCACAAATACGTTACTACAAGATGATGACTTAGACCTTGAGATACCCTTGGTAGAAGAGCGTCGAAGGGTTCTCTGGGAGGTCTATGCAATTGATAAATGGTCTTCGTTGGTCACTGGTTTACCATGTGCTCTATCTGTAGATAGTTTATCGGTTATTTTTACAAAATTACCATCACCTACAACATTTTTACCACTAAATAATGACACAGAAATCACAGAATCAGAAAATGAGCAAAATAGTTATTATTTACATGAAGCAATGCAGAAATTGGATAACAATCAAGTATTATTAGATATCAATTCCTCATCATCAAAGATATTATTGTTAACAATTTCAGAAAATATAATTAAATGGTGTAAAATGTTTTTGAATTTGGTGGAATTACAGACTTTAAAAGTACCATCGTGCATTCATTCAATTAGAAATAAAGTTGATGAACTAGTGAGAAATTTTGAAAGTATGCATAATAATTTATTATTTTTTGATTTAACTACTGAGCCTTTGATGAATATTGTCATAACTAATACCCTAACACTTTTATACCAGAGCGTGTTAATCAAATTCAGCTCTTTGTTTGATATTCAAATCAAAGAAGATCCAAAAGGAACAACTATATGTGAAGAAGAGATCGCTTTATTCAAGGATATTTTGAACGAAGTTGCTTCGATGAGTGAAAAACTAATTTTGAGATTCATTAAAAAACCCAATATGGAGATTCACTTGAAGAAAGCCCCAGTTTTTATTGTTTTTATCAACAGTATTAAATCATTATTCCAATGCATTGCATTTATATTCAGGTTTAATTCAATTATAAAAATTGACGAGGAAAGAAAAAAATCGTTATTGGACACGCTAAATACAACTGCTTCAGTTATAAACTCCATGCCAGGTAAAACACCAATTGTTGAAAAAACTAAAAAGATTATTAACAATGGACAAGAACTGTTGGATCATTCTCCATACCTGCTTTCCTTTTTTGATTCTTTCTTTGATTCTGCAACAACATATTGAGTGAAATATCGGGAAGGCGTTATATATATATATGTGTGTGTATGTGTGTTTATTTATAATGTATATTATTTTGTAACTTTTACCTATTTATTAAGAATACCTTAATTTTTTTATTGTTTAAGAGCTTGTATTAATTTAATTGTCCAGGCTCTTCTGTATAATGTTGCTAGTGAATGCTTATATAGTTTATATATTTAAACTCGATCAACTCCATCCGTCAAGCATATTTGGGACAGCTTTCATATTTGCATTCGAAGATTGTCCGTTAGTGGAAGCCTTTGCTGGAGTTTCCGTAAACGAATCAAGCATGCTTTTTGGTTGTGACGCTACCCTAGTGGAATTTGACTCTGGTTTTTCTTTCGGATCCATGAAACTGTCTAAAAGATTAATGGGTACAGAATTAGGTTTCTTTGGGGCATCCATAAATGAATCAAGTAGGTTTCCAGGTGGGTTGGGGGTATTTTGTGAAGCAGGCTCTATAAATGAATCTAACAGACTCGTGGCCGGTTTAGAAAATGTTTTTGGAGATGTCGAAGGTGATGACATGAATTTTGAGAGAATATCACCCGGCCTTTTACGCTGAGTGTACTCCTCCACTTCTTTGTAAGTTCCAGAATTTTCTAGCATAGGCTTTTTAGAATTAGGTTCGGAAAATTTCCAATTTTTGACTAAATATAGTGCCAACCAATCACAACCCATTTTTGAATACATGGTAGCTGCTTTGATAACAAATGAAAATTCATGTTCCGGTCTAACCTCTGAAATTGCCTTCAAGTAACTAACATTTCGATTTCTTAACGAATCATAAATAACTAATAGTACAGGGTCTTCTGTATTACTGGTACGAACAACCGTATCAGTGTTTGGCCACTTGTAGTTTGGTAATAATTGTGAAATGTCATTTTTGATACAATGTAGCGGTTTTATTAAAGCTTGCGCAGCATGGGCTTTATCTCCAAGGATCCAAAACACCCAACTCAACTTCCATCTATCGTTCGTACCTACAGCTTCAGGTAATATTTGGCGCTCCAGTATGGTTTGCATACTTTGACCATTATTGCATCCTTCATAACAACGAGCAACTGCAATGGCTAGTGGAACATCATTTAATTGCTTTATTATGACGTTAACTGCATCTTTAGGTGAATCTGCAAGAAGGAAAAATGATGCTGCATCAACATATCTGTGTTTTCCTAATAAAACAAAGGCATTCTTCAATGCAGCAGATTTCCATCTCTTTTCAGTGAAGTCGTTACTTAGAAATTTGACCATTTTTTCACGTTCGTTGTGACCAATTGAGTTTTTCCAAAGGCCAAGTAAAACTTGTTTTTTCTTCAAGGTTAAATAAAAAATTGAACAAGTTGATGGGTCTTTTCTCCCGTTATTTTCATCTTGATATTTCATAAACTCATTAGCTGCTATTTTTTCTATCACAAGCTTTAAAGTGCTATCTCCTAACCAAAATGGTAATAGATATCGTTTTGCGTTTAACCAATCTATCTTCCCTCCAGAGTGTTCATTTACAATATCATATAATAAGTCCTTGCTATCCGAATGTAAAGCAAATGAAACATCTCTCATTCTGATTGAATTGGTGACATTCCTTTGGGTATCTCTACTCATATTAGCAGTAAATAGCTTCATTGTTAAATAGAAGTTCAAACCATTAGAATCCAAAACTTTCAAATATTTTAAAAATATATCTTTCATTATGGTCACTGTGTGTGACAAAGTAATCTGTTGATGTCCAGTTAAAAAGGGTAGTCTCAGTTTTTGTAACTTTTCCAGAAGAATATTAGCACACTGTTCATTGAATTCACTGAAATCAACTTGATCTTGTAGGACTGATTCCAGCATCTTTTTTTGCGCATTTTTCTTGTCTACATTTCCGTCATCCATAATTTCTTTGGGTACAATATCAAGAGTAAAATTATTATCTGTTCTTGTGCCCAAATCAATCTCTCTCAATACAACAGAAAGTTTTTTTAAAATAAGACGAATCAATGTTATCCTACCGCTCAAAAGTAATTGAATAATAAATTGCGGATGATACAGTGGCAATGGACCATTCAACGCAGAACATAAATGAAATAAATCATTGCTGACAATTTCCAATGTACCAATTGCTTGATTCGTAATAATGTCATTATTAATGTCTAGCTTCTTATCACTTAAATATAATTGATTGCCAGCACCTATGACTAAAATACCATCCTTCATCCAAATGGAATCACCAATTTCATGCGTCGTTTCTTCTGCAATTTCAACTTTTTTTATTTTTGCAAAAGAAGCTGTTCTATTGGTATAATCATAACGTAATTGAGTAAATAACAGAGAATGCAATTTGAAACCAACCGCCAAAATACCTTGTCCATATTTTGTTGCTGTCCAATCCAAATCTTTCACAACTTCATTTGAAAATTCCTCGTAATAATCCATTACCCCCACTTTCATATCCCATATGCTTAATTTTGTTTTACTCTCATCCACGATCGCCATTTTGTTGATCGAAGATCCTGATATAAAGGAACAATTTGGTATACCTGTTTTAAAACTATCCTTAATATGCCATGTGATTTGATCTTTGTCGTCAGTATGTTTGAAAGTTACATAATATATTGTAACCAAACCGTTTTTAGAAACAGTTGCTAATACGTCTCGGCCGATTCTTTCGATTGATTTATCCCAACCAACGGGATTAATTGCCGATATTATATGCCATTGATTACTTTCAGAGTCATTATTTGGAAGTTTATCGACCAAACATGTTTGTAAAGAATATTTCTCATGTCCAGCTTCTGTTTCTAATATAGCAAATTGATAGGATTCACACCTTCTGTCTTTCAAAATCACTACTAAATGGCATTGGTTTGTAGTGGACTCTGGTAGCAAAAACGCACACTCTGGCTCAATATTAATATTGATATCCAGCGAACATACTTCAGTTGCCAATAAACTTTCATTCTTAAAGTCTGAGCAGTGATAAACAATTAATTTATTTTTGGTGATAGCCAAAACGTACTTACCATTTTGCCAAATAACTGCGGTCAAAATAGGCGAAGGTGTGATAATAATAGATTTCTTGGTCAATGTAGTTCTTTCGCCACTTAAGGTAATTGGGCTCCACAACACATTCCTAGTGAATCTTGTAACCGAGAGGACCGAAGAACCGTCGGTGGATCTTATCAATTTTCTCACAGATTTGTTATGACCTGTAAATTTTTCTTTCAAATAACCTACAGAGACATCAAGGCTTTTGTATATGCTTTCGTCATCTTTGAGCAGTTTTGATTTTTCAAATTGGAAAATCTCGTCGAAACTAAAACCTACTTCTCTGATCGTGTTTCGGAAAGTGTCGTGAATGACCAAAGACAACGCCAAATTATCTGAATAGTGATTTATCTGTATAGAGTTCAAGAAAAATTGTCGTGGAAATGAAGGCAAGCAATATTTGGCTAATTTTATATTTGCAATATACGTTTTGCCGGAAGCAGTTATTTTGTTGACTTTGAATATTGACATATTGGTCGGAAATGGATTGCATAAATTGCCAAAACCGTATATATTCATTACCCCGTCGCTACCTACCACTAAACATAATTCACACTTCGATCGAATCAAATCCAACAATTTGTTTTGCTTTTTCAATGAATTATCTAGTTTAACATTGTTATGTTCAACTTCCAAATCATCCAGCAGTTTTTCCAATCCTAATTCTAAATATGGATTATCTATCATTGCCACAGATTTCACAATATTTGCATTTCTTTTGGCTGGATTATCTTCAAACAAATCCAGCGATCCAGACTTGAAAATGCAGAAACCTTTTTCTAACCTGTAGGTTGAGTACACGTTCAATATCGAATTGCGAGTGAATGTATATAACACATTGTGCTGTGTTTCTCTGTCCGGAGTGGAATAGATACTGCTGTTTGTGGAGAGGAGTTTTGCGTCGTTTTTTATAATGCTGTTCACAGGTTTCAAAATGAAGCTATTGGAGGGTGTGATTTGTACCGAAGTATCTTTGGAGTTTTGGTTGTTGGGATCTGAGAGGGTCAAGTAATTTTTCCATATGATATCTGTGACATAAGTGTCATGCAACAAGTAATGCAGTTCGAAATCGCAAAACTCGGAGGTGAATCCAATTCTGTGCCACAGTTTGACATTTTTATCGTAATATCCTATACTTGCGATACAAGTTGCATTAGGAGAAAACTTCACTTTATAGATTGGGTTGGGCTGTTTTTTGAACCACAGCAATTTGCACCTGAGTTTTTTCTCTCCGTTGTCGTTCACGTATGTCAGCTGATGCATTGTGAGCGATTCTTTGGAGCCCGTGATCAATTCGCACGATGTCTTGGAATTGAATTCTGGAGGAAGGTCCAAAAACTGGGTGTCCAGGTCCGAGTCCGATGTCTGGGTATAGTCGGACCAGCTTAGACAGTTGATATCGGAGCTGTCGCTTTCATTTGTAATTGTGTGCTCCAGTTTCCATTCGATTTTCAATTCATCCAGGTTCTTACGGCCATGGAAGTTGAAGTTGTAAAAATTAGAAAGCTCCGGCGAATAGATGTGGATTTGGTTTTTGATTGCAATGGCGATCTTTCCATTCACCCGATTGACATCGACGGCAAAGGAGTCTGTTTCAAGGTATATCGTTTGCAAGTGGGTCGAATTCTTGGTCAGGATCACCAAATTGTTGCCTGATGTATATGTCAGGATTTGGATCGTGTTCCAGTTGACAAAGCTGCAACAACTTGGGCTGTCGTTCGGCTGCCCAGGAAGAAAGTTCACCGGCATGCTAACTGTCTACTATTGAGCCTCAACTGGCAATGCTTGACGACTGCTTACCCTTTTGCCCTCCTACTCAAAGGGGGCTTCCCAATGTACATGTAGAAAAGAGGAAAACTAACAGATGCAATGTGTTCCCCTTTTTAAAAAGCGTAGTGCGGCAGTTTTTGTGGTGTAGTAGTTTAACTAGCATGTTTCTTTGGAATTTTTGATTCCTTTGGAGAAGAATACTTCTTTTGGAGCAGGAAATATAAACCATTTGCTGCTGCAAATATATACAAAGCAGACGAAGAGAATAAAGGATTTGGAAAGATGGTTGCCAGTTGTAAGGATCAGTTGAAACAGGTTGCGATTTGCTTGCAGAGATCCCCGTGTGTGATGATAGAAAGGCACACCCCGAAAGAATGTATTTCGAAACCAGAATTGGCAGATGAGCTGCCAGACCTGTGCAAGGCCCAGCTTGCGACGTTTATGGACTGCAAAAGAGGCATAGTGGACATGAGAAAGAGAATCAGAGGTAACGGTACCTTGAGCACGGGGAAATACGATGAACAGTATCAGAAGTTGTCAGAAGGGGAATTCGATCCTAGAGAAGAAATGAACAAGTTGAAGACGTTGAATTCCAACAAAAAGCAGTGATTTCCTTTGCTGATCAGCTTGGATCCCGAAGTTCCTCCCGTACATTTGATCTGTGTATAGTTATTTATCTATATACAAGATATCTATATATCTATGTATCTATGTATCTCTGTTTCTATGCACCGATGGGTGCCATGTATATACAATCATTACCACAAAAGAATCACCCACTAGTAATTCAGGCCTGGTGGCCTATCTCCACAATCCGCTGGATCAATTTGTCGACAGTATCAGAAGTGATATTTGGGGAGTTGAAGACACATCTGAAAAACTCTCCGTTGTTTTCGCCAGTCAAGCTGTCATTCGGGTTCGGAGCAAAGTCGACAAGAAAGTCTCCGGATTTATGCAACTCCTTGGCTATGGCCCTGGTATGTGCTGTCATCTGAGCACCATCTTTGGATTCCTGATTTTGGTTGTAGTAAAAACAGACTTGCAAACAAGGAATTGGAAAGTCGTTGATGATTCGGAAGCCCGGAAGGCCCTTCAGCTTTGACACAAAATAATTCGCCATAGAATATGAATGATCGATTCTCTTTTGAAAGCCTTCGTTTCCATAATACAGCCATGCCATGTACATTTTTAGTGCATCTGCTCTACGGCCACAGCCCATGGTACCATTGGCCAGATCAAAATTTTCCTCTTCATCTCTGGCGTTGTGGAACAGATAGGGAGCATTCAATGAATTCGCCTGGGTGAACACACGTTCATCGGGAACCAGTAAAAACGAACATGTGGTTGGAACGCCCAGCATTTTATGAGGACTTGTGGTGATGGAATCAGCATACTGAATACCCTTCAACAGCACCTTCTTGGATTCACTGAAAACAACATTGCCACCCCAGGACCCGTCGACATGTAACCAGAGATTGTAAGATTTGGCAATTCTGGAAATCTCTTCAATTGGGTCATAGGAGCCAAAAACAGTCGTTCCTGCAGTTGCGTTAATGTACAGGGGAGTATAGCCCTCAGAAAGATTTCTTTTGATGGTCTCTTCTAATATACCGACATCCATCTCTCCCTTTTCATTGACAGGAATCTTGAACACAGAGCTGGCACCTAGTCCTAGAAGAATAGCAGCCTTTTCGATGCTATAATGGCAATGGGCGCTGGTATAGATGCTGAACTTATAGTTTCCATTACCGTTGAGTTTTGTGTCTGGATATTTGTAACTTCTAGCAATCTGTAAGCTCGTAATATTCGACCACGACCCACCACTAAAGGTAAGGCCGCCGGCGTACTTGCCGTTAAAACCGTATAAATTGGCATATTTCTGAGAAACCTTTCTTTCAATAACAGACAAGGCCGGCGAAACGGTAAACACATGGGAGTTGGTGTTTAAAATCGACAGAAGAAGGTCGGACAAGATTCCGACTGGATTGGTACCAACGTACAGTTTGTCCATAAAGCCAGGATGCCAGGTAGTGATGGAATTATCCAACACTTTTTCAAAAACACCCAGAATCTCCCCTGTTGGAGAAACTGAATCTCTCTGTATTGATGAAGCAAACAGGTTTCCGACATCTTCTAGACCAAGAATCTTGTACAGCTCCTTGGGATCATCAAAACATGGACCAATATCTCTTTTCCCACTATCTATATCTTTGACATAATTTATAATCAGTTCTAAGGCAGGTCTGACGATATTTTCAAGTTCAGAAACTCGGTTCTTCTCTAAATCGCAGGAAATCATCCAGTTCAATTCTTCTTTGACTATATTAACCGAAGAACCCAATACGTTTCTTGCAAGTTACTTCCACTAACAAAAGATGTTCCTATCTGGGAAAGAAAAGAAAATATGTCCGTTTTTTTGAATATAGTGAATATACGAAAATCTCCCTGTTGGGAAAAAAAAAATAAGATAGAAATTTTATCCGTTTATTTGAGAAGGCAAATAATTCCATTCACGTATATCATGGAATTGTGAGCTCAAAGTATGAGATACATAAGATATATTGGCTGAGCAACTAGACTTATATGCTATGGGAAACGGTTTTGATTCTAAGGATGATGATGGTGTAACTAGAGGCACCGATGCAGCTGTCGATGTGATGGACTTGTCTGATGAAGGAGGTGAAAAAACTAACACAAATAACGATAATGAGTTATCTTTTTTGGACATTCAAATGGTAGATCAAAGCGATCTTGAAAAGCAGGTTGCCAATGATGCAGATAAAGCTATTCTTAGTAAAGAACTAGAACTTGACGAAAAGAGACTTTCGAAAACTAATGATAAATATTTGAAATATAAAGGTAAACTGCTTAGTTTACAAAAACGACTGCAGAATCCAAATCTGAAAATCTCGGAAAAGACTAGATTGGGAGTACAGATTGAAGAACTTGAGGAGAATGAAATTATGGAATCATTGCGAGATATACAAGATATCAAATCGAGAATCCTGGCCACCAAAATGAATATGCAAGCAAAGAGAACATCGGATATAAATCAAGATAACAAAAACGAAACCCACCAACTACCAGATGAAACCAGAGATGAGTATTTAATCAGAACAGGTAAAGTGACCGCATTTGGATCTTCCAATGCTTTCATTGAGGAGAATTCCAATACGCAAGTGCCAACACACAAAAATCTAGTGATGCCTGGTATCCATAACACGATAGACCCTGATAAAGTTCTTGAAAAGAATGATCTTGTTCGAGGAGTCAAAACTGAGGAGAAAGACATTTCTGACGACCAAATGGATGATAATGATCAATACAACGACGAGGATTTCAAAATTGATTATGATGAAATTAATAGTGATAGTGTAGATGATGATAGCGAGGATGTTGATCTTGTGTATGATGACGAAATTGAAACAAGGAGGTCGAAAATAAAAGGAGAAACAAAGCCTGCTTCTTCAAAATCCTCCAAGGATGATTTCAACAATGTCGATGATGGTGATGAAGGATTGTACAAAAAGAGACTAAACAAGTGGATTTCGGAGCGTTCGTTACTGCGATCTAAGGCAATGCCCAATTACGTTGATGACCCTGAGGTTCCGGAGTGGTTAAAACCACACCCAACAATCAAAGACGCTATTTTGAATGATGAATTCAAACTTCCTGGTGACATTTTTCCCAGTTTATTTGATTATCAAAAAACATGTGTCCAGTGGCTATCTGAGCTCTACTCACAAAAAACCGGTGGTATTATAGGTGACGAAATGGGATTGGGAAAAACTGTTCAAATTATTTCTTTTCTTGCCGGGTTGCATTACAGTAATAATTTGAAACGTCCGATTTTAGTTGTGTGTCCGGCTACAGTTTTAAAGCAATGGTGCAATGAGTTTCATCGTTGGTGGCCACCTTTTCGTGCAATAATTTTACACTCCACTGGTGAAGGGCTATCTTTATCCAAAAATAAACGAACTAAAAGCGAAGAAGATGAAGATGATTTTTTGGACGATGACCTAGAAAGTGAAGAGTACGATTCAGTCAAAACTTTAGGTAAAAGAAAAAATAATAAAACTATACAGAAACTGATTGAAAAAGTGGTTAAAGATGGGCATGTCATAATTACAACCTATGCTGGAGTAAGAACATATGCTCAATATTTGTTACCCGTAAAGTGGGGATATGTGGTACTTGACGAAGGGCATAAAATTCGAAACCCAGATAGCTACATAACAATTACGTGCAAACAACTAAAAACTCCAAATAGAATAATTTTATCAGGAACCCCGATACAAAATAATCTTGTTGAGTTGTGGAGTTTGTTTGATTTTGTGTTCCCCGGAAGATTGGGTACATTGCCCGTGTTTCAAAAACAGTTTTGTATACCCATTAATCTTGGTGGTTACGCAAACGCAACAAACGTCCAGGTTCAAGCTGGTTATAAATGCGCTGTTATTCTAAAAGATTTGGTTTCTCCCTACTTGCTAAGACGTGTCAAAGCTGATGTTGCAAAGGATTTACCTAAAAAGACAGAAATGGTATTGTTTTGTAAGCTCACAGCGGAACAAAGGCGGTTGTACAAGAAGTTCATTGATTCTCCCGAAATTCAAAAAATTTTAGCAGGTAAAAGGAACGCATTGTATGGTATTGATATGTTAAGAAAAATATGTAATCATCCAAATTTGGTTGATATTAGTGTGAAAGACAAAAAGATCACCTGTTTGCCAAAAGTTGAAGAGCTGTCATCTAAATCGGGAAAAATTCAGGTTGTCATGGCATTGTTAGAGTTATGGTCAAAGGAAGAAAGAAAAACATTGATTTTCACTCAAACGAAACAAATGTTAAATATTTTGCAACAACTTTTAGACTCAATGAACAAGGAAGGAACAATCGGCAAGGACATAAATTATATGAGGATGGACGGTTCAACACCCATTATAAGAAGACAAGAGTTGGTGGATGAATTTAACACAAATCCAAAGTACAATGTATTCTTGCTTACCACAAGAGTTGGAGGATTAGGTGTGAATTTAACAGGTGCTTCGAGAGTTATTATTTATGATCCCGATTGGAATCCATCTACTGATCTGCAAGCCAGAGAGCGTGCTTGGCGTTTGGGTCAAAAGAAAGACGTTGCCATTTACAGACTTATAATGGCATGTTCGATAGAAGAAAAGATATACCATAGACAAATTTTCAAGCAATTTTTAACAAATAAAATTTTAAAAGACCCAAAACAGAAGAGATTTTTTAAAATGACTGATATGTATGACCTTTTTACATTGGGTGATGATGATGTTAAAGGTACAGAAACAGCAGACTTATTTGGGGCCAATGAGACGACCTTTGAAGGGACAAAAGAGAGAAAAACCAGATTTAAATCAAGAGTCCCAAATTCGACAAACGGTTTGGCTGAGCAAAAAGGTACACTTGATGAAGGTGAAGCTGATTTTATAGATGCAACAAAAATTGCGGGTGTTTCTGGATCGGAAAAATATCATGCAGACAGAATGCAGGAAAAATCTATGTTTGATGATGATGATAGTAGAGTTGAAAACGAAACACAAAAGGATAAAAATAGTTCCAAACTAATGACAGATATTTTTCAGAAAACTGGTGTTCATTCTGCAGTCGAACATGAATCGATTTTAGATAAGAGTAATCTTAATCGGGCATCATCAACATCGCAGTTGCTAATTGATAATGAGGCTACAAGAATAGCAAATCAGGCGATATCTGCTTTAAGGGAATCACGAAAGTTGGCAAAAACAACTGGTATTAGTGTTCCTACATGGACTGGCAGGTTCGGTGCTGCTGGCAGGATAGATAACAGAAATAAGAAACGTAAATCGTCAACGATGGTTCAAAGAAATAATATTCAAAGTGGTTTTGATAACCCTTCTTCCTCAAGTTCAATTCTTGGTAATTTGAAGAGAAAAAAGGAGATGATTAAAAAAAGTCCTACAACAAAGTCACAAGATTTAGTCACCCAGCTAAGTACATTTATGGCTGGAGTTAAAGGTAATTTCAGTACATCCAGTGATATACTGGAAAACCTTGATATTGATTTTTCGGACAAAAAAACAGTAGATATAGTCCGTAACATGCTTAAAGGCATATGTGCATGGGATAAGGAAAGAAAGGGTTGGGTATTAAAACCAGAATTTAGATAATAGTGGTCTCTGTTAAAAACACTCAGATGTATCAGTTAATATGTACTATAGAAAATAATATTAAAATAAATCCGGTAAAGATGAAATAAGTGAACAAAAGTAAGACGATTCAAATTAAAAAATGGAGTGAAAACTCTGAAATAAAAATGGAGAGTTACAGAACATTACTATGGGAAACCAGACCCATAGTTTTATTTCAATAACCCGAATTTGTAGATTATCCAATACTATGCATCAATCTATTTAGTACCCAATGAAAAGTCACCAGAAATCCATCTGTTGAACATGGATAATGAGGCGTCAGGTTGATCATATGGAACCATGTGACCACCATCGAACATTCTGGCAAAAGTGAAGTAATCGTAATTTTTAACTTCGCCAATTTGAGTCTTGCCATCGTCAGAAAACATCTTTTCAGTCTTGGCAGCTCCAAATTCATCTTTTCCTGACCAGACCAATTCGTTGGTCCAAGCCTTATTACCCAACCAGTTACAAATGAAATCTTTATCACCAGCATAAATTAAAACAGGCAATTCTTTTTCTAGTAAATCAATAACATTCTTGTGGTATGGTTTCATCCAATCACCCGCAAACATGAAATTTCTATTAACATCAAAGTTACAAGATTCGTAGGTTTCAACCTCCGCACCAAGTTTTTCTTTGACAACATCTTGGTTCAAATACTGGTCGATGTACTCTAAGCCTTTGTAACATAAAGATGATCCTTCACACATTTTTCTGACATCATAGACATTTCTACCGGTCTTCTGGTAAGGACCGATCTGGCCATTGTTACAATAAATGGATGCTGGAACACAGGAAAACACGGATTGAGATTCATAGCATGATTCAATAAACGACAAACACCTTGGTAAGTTTGCTAACATACCTTCACATTCAGCTTCATCTAGAACTGGTTTATAGCCCGATTCCTTAGTACAGGCCATCTTTTCGTACTCAGGGTATTGGGTTAGGGGGTCGGTCAAACCGTTACCAATTAAAACAGAGGTGAGGTCAAAAGATCTGTCTGCATGTGACAAAATTTCAGATGCAAAAACTGGAACATAGTGACCACCATAGGATTCTGCTGCAATATGGAAAGGTAGGCCATTGTATTCTGGAAATTGTTGGAAAAACAACTCAAGAAAGGCGTAAACATCTTTACCGGCTGCAACTGTATCTGAGACAGAACCGGAAGAGTACGAATAGCCAACATTCACTGGCTGGTCTAAAAATATGACCGAGGCATTGCTGTTCCAGGAGTATGGGTTGAAAACCGGGTTTAGATCTTTGTCGATTGCAGAAGAACCCAATTCAAAAAATAAGCCGGTCAAGGAAGAGCAGCCTGGGCCTCCATTCAACCATAAGACCACAGGGTCATTTTTTGGGTCATTTCTACTTTCGAAAAACCAGTAGAAGAAATGTTTATCTTCGGATTCAACGTCCAAATAACCAGAGTACTGTTTGGTGTGGTCGATGCCCAATGCACCTGGGTCGGTCTTTTTGACTCTCAATTTATAGTCGGAGAATTTGGCGTTGTCGACATGGAAATCCCAGAAGGCGTCCGGCTTTCTGTTGATTTTGAATTGAGGCTGCGAGGTGAACTGCAAATTCTTCATTGTGTTAGGGAAGTTGAGTTCCATTTCGGCCCATGCCTCTTGGATGGACGCATCTAACTCGTTGACATTCTGGCCAGCGACATCTGCAGCCTGTTCCAACAGGGATTTGGCTTTACCTAGCATTTCCCCAGAGGTCTTTTTGAGATTCAGCGGGTTCTGCAAGTTTTGGGCAAATTTGCCGTCCGGTGCCACCAATGCGGCGTTTGATGCAGACATGAAAGCACTGGCTGTTAATGCCAACGTGGTTGAGAGCTTCATTGTTGTTATTCTTGGTTCAAAGGTGGGTCAGATATACTCCGTGGCGTTTTCGATTTGGTTTGACACTGTATACTCAAAATGTTAGTCCTGAATGTGTATTGGTGTGTGTGTTCATATATTGTTATATATGTGTGTATGTACCTATGTATACAATTTGTCTTTTATATGAGTTTTTTTTTCGTTTTTGGGAGGAATTGATAGAATTATTATATTCAAGCTTTGTTTGTGGAATTTGTAGTGCAATTGGGTATTCCTTTGGGGTGAAGAAAGAAGAGAGAAGAGAAGACAGAGAGAAAGAGAAAGAACCAATGCTCAGCTCAGCTTATAAGATAACGATAGGCGGGCAAAAAAAACCAGCCCTCACAAAAGTGAGGAGCCTTTTTCAAAAAAAAAAAAAAAGTACTGTGGTGAATTTATTTATTTTTATTCTATTCTTTAACTTTTTGCCCTCAGACAATTTGATTTTCGTTTATTGTTGTAGATAAGAAAATGAATAATGACAGGACAACAGATTGTGTGTCGCGATGAGCATGTTTCGGATTAGGTTGTCTATAGAGAGAGATATGAAACGGAGAGACGGCTGGTTACACAAGACAAGTTGTGCCACAGAGAGGACACTCGGACTCCTTCTGGTCGATGAACCAGGACCGGAAACAACCGAAATGGCCCTGGTGGCCACATCCCACAAGGGCCACCGTGTTCCCTTTGATGGGCTCTGAGCAGTAACAGCAGCCGCCCTGTAGTTGGCGGCATTTGTCACAGTACCAGAAACCAAAACTGAGTTTATTCGACCCCTGGCCTGCGTCGCACGGTTCTTGCTTCATCCTCGACTTGTACCTCTCCTTGCTTTCATCGTTCAACACCGGCCTCATGCAATGGCAGCACAGGGTTCGTACCGAAGTTTTCGTCTGTCCCACCGTTTTGAAATACTCATAGGTCTCGGACGCTATCCGCCGTATGGTGGCCGCATTGTTATAAAACCCACACCGCAAAAGATAGTCGTGGTACATGTATATCCATTCCTCGCTTTTATCATCGGGAATAGACTCCGGATACAGCTGGCCAAATAGCAAAGAGAGTGTTGCACACATCAGTATGTCACCCTGTTGGGCGCTGTACTCGGACGCATGCTCTATTAGATCACTAGGGTTCCATGGAATTCGGATATCCGGATGATTACCTTCCTCTTCAGCTCCCTCCCGTCTCTTTCCATTCTTTCCTGTATCAAAATCGTTCGCATTGGAATCTTTCATAATGGCCGTCAATTGGCTCCTGTTATCCGAGGCTCGGCTTATTCTGGTGTCTATGCTTCTCCCAATGGCAAGAGGGTTGTCGTCGTTGGCGCCATTTTTCAATGACATCAACAACATACTGCGAGTACGTTGTACCATTGGCGAGCATGACAGCGATAGTGGGGATCCCGCTTTTTCATCATCCAAATCCATGGAGGACCCGGTAAAAGAATATCTGTATTGTCTGAGGTTTGATCCGCTTCTGTTCGTCTTGATTGGATGTTTACCTATTTCAATCGGGTCTACCGATGGTGATAATGCTGACCTACTAGCTTTTCTGCTAATATTAGCAGAAGAACACTCACCTCTCTCGGAAAGCTCAGAGTCTTGACCATTCGTTTTACTCTTGGAAGGCGAATGTCGGATATCGCTTGATTCCTCTTTTTGCATATCGTTGGCAGACTCTTCCTCGTCATGCTCGGAATTGGCCGTGTCATCTACAATGGCACTTTCGTTATAATCCGAGTTATCCTTGGCCAGTGGTAATGCGTATTGTTCACTTCCATATGAAGTCGACAACTCACCACTCTTATTTTTGGCAATATCACTTTCTGAACCGTAAGATCTGTCAAGATGACTATCAGATCCATCATAGGTTTGGCCATGTTCAAACGTGAAATGCTGTAACTTTGATTCGATATCTTCTTCGGCCTTAGCAGCGAGATCCAAAATTATTCCCATTTTGATAGTTTTCCATGTTTGAGAATCCCGAAAGTGACCAACCGATGCAGCAAGCATTGAATTGAATTCACACACCTCAGTGATATTAGAGTTTTCCGGAACTCGTATCATGTAGTTAGTTGATAAGAATTTAAAATTTTCAATGTCATTGGACATTAAAGGGATATGTGTCGACATTATCCACGCTGGCGGTGGTATATTTTTAACAGTTGGTTTGGAATAAGACGGTTGTCTAGACAAAATCGGCTGTCTCTGATGTTTGAAAGAAGAGGATAACGTGGGTGAATGGCCGCCGCCAAATGTTTTATTCTCAAAAAATTGCATCCCACTGCTTTCCATGGATATATTATTGGCATGCATACTGTCAACTTCCTCTACTGTATTCAATTCACTCGGTGTATTATGGCGAGTGGACAAAAAGGGACCTTCAAATTGTGGCTTTTCTTGTTTAATAAATGATAAATCCAGGGGAGTGCTGGGACTCCATGCAAATGCACCATTTGGTAGGTTGTCTACAAAATTAGGTTCTTTAGTAACATCGTATTGAATCAAGGTTTTGTCCTTTGAGCAACTAATCAAATGTTTAGGAGTTCGCCAGAGAAGTTGTGTAATTGGTGCCGAGTGAGCGTTTATCACATTCTTTGGTATTGATTTTCTATTCAAGTTCCAAATCTGAACCGATGAATCATCATTGAAAAACGAGACAGCAATGTCAGTATTCATTATCGATCCATTTCCTCTTCCTTTGCACCATTTCGCCTTGAAAATCGGCCCTGAGGTATTTATAACGTGGGTTGGCTCACGTGTTTCTGATCCAGCCTCTAGGTTCCAGATTTGCAATTGTTTATCTCTTCCACCAGTAGCAATGTAATCTAGCTCGGGGTGCCAGTTGACAGATAAGGCGGGGCCTGTATGTGCATTTATTCGTCTTTCCCATGAAGTATTTTTTCTCAAGTCCCATTTTTCAATGACGCCAGAATCGAAAACTGCTGCTAATACGTTTGGCTTTTTGTTATTGAAAGTGCAGCATCTGACCGCATCGGCATTGCAATTCAAAGTCATCGAAGGCTTGGTGTTACTGGCCTTCAGGTCCCATATTAAAATCTTGCCATCTTGGGAGCCTGACGCAAGTAAATGTGGAGATATATGATTAAAATCAATGGAATTTACCGCACGATTGTGTCCGCTCAGTGTTGTTTTCATTCTGGTGCCTCTATCAAAATGGTATATATGAATGGAGCCTGTGATCGTACTTGCCGCTAGATATCGGCCATATTGTTGATGCCCAAACGCCAAGTCACTGATTGTACTTGCCTTTGTTCTGCCCGACGGTTTCATCGACAGGTCTGTCTCTAGCGTTATATCGCTATTAGATACTTTCAGGAGCTGCAGATTTCTGCTTGTGGCAATGCAGATCAGATTTGGGGTCTCCCACGATCTATCGCATGCTAGGATTTCGTTGGATGTTTGAAAATATGTTCTATCTGTAGCAGTGTTGTGTTTAATAGCTGGCGCTGGTGTCGGTGGCGAAAACAGCTGGGAATTGATACTACCTGTATTCCCAAGCGAGCTTGCCATATCTCCATCGGGATGAAAATTCGAAGGAATATTACCATTGCTGATTGATATACTCTGTGTGTTCAGTGAAGCTGAATTATTGTGAAGAAACTGTACTCTTGATAAACTCCCGCTGGGCCTTCTTCCCATTTCAGACAGATGCACGGGCGACATTTGCTGCATATGCATGGATGTGCCCCCTGCTGTCCCTGCTAAGCCGAATTTTGTAGGTGAGTTGCTTGAAAATCTGGACATATATTCACTCGAACTTGGCGGTACATTGGCCGCCTGGTTGTTATTGAAATTGGACCCCTCATTAGAGCCACTCCTGACCGATGCATTGATATTCATTGTAGCTTTGTGGCACACAGTTGCCGACTCAAATTGTACCGTGTTTGGGAGAACTGGGAGGTTTTTTGTGGATTTTGCAACTGTTTTATCATCTGTGACACTTACATCCTATTGGAAATCATGTTGATATCGAAACAAAGATGAATCCCAATTTTTGCCAAGGTCGATCGACCACTTTCTTGATTTTCCGACTAGTGTTCATGTTTTACTGTTCTGTTGAGATTTTTTGTTCTTCACCAACTCTCATGAATTTTTCGTGTTCTCTTAAGACGCGTTGTAATGTGGTATATCCACTCTCCAATCTAAAGAGAGGTAGCAAAGATCCTACTGGAAGTTGAGAGGTAGCAGTGTGCAGCTATAGTTAGAGAAAACAGACTTCGCATTAAAGAAGATTTCAAGATGACGTCGGAAATAAAAGTTGAGGACAAGGCTACAGAGAATGAAACTATTAAAGTATATAAGCCAACAGAAGCTGACATGCGCCATTACTATGATAACTTTTTACCGTTCAACCTAATTTTCCAATGGCTGAATCATTCTCGTATCCCGGGAAACGATTTCACGCATCGGGAATTTGCATTTGAGCATCAAACCGGTGCATACCAGCGTTACAATTCGTTCCAAGATGCGGCGGATTTCAAGAAAAAGGTGGTAAAGGTCAACCCGACCCGTTTTGAAATCGGAGCAGTGTACCCAATCGAGCCTAAAAATCGGAAATCGGTTGCCAAGCACTTGATGAAGCCCATATCGAAAGAGATGGTTCTGGATATCGATTTGACAGATTATGACGATATTAGAACGTGCTGTCAGGGAACGGCAATCTGTGACAAGTGTTGGAAGTTCATCACTCTGGCAATCCAGGTCATCGACGTTGCTATAAGAGAAGACTTCGGAATCGAAAATAGGATATGGGTGTTTTCGGGAAGAAGAGGTGTCCATTGTTGGATGAGCGATTCCAGGGTGAGGTTTCTGAAAGAACAGGGAAGGAGGGCGTTTATCGAATACCTCGACATTTTGAATGTGAAAGGCAAAAACAAGAGGGGCATTTTTGGAATGAAAAGGCCCTACCACCCGCATGTTGAGCGGTCATTGGCGATTCTGAAGGACCACTTTGTGGACATTGTTTTAAAAGAGCAGGGTTCCTGGGATAGTGAGGAGTCGGGCAAGGAACTGGCCTTGCTCATACCGGATCTCAAACTGAGAAATGTTTTGTTGAACAAATGGAAAGGCCAGCCCAACAAATCTAGTACCGATAAGTGGATCGATATTGGCGAATTTTACAAAGAGTTAGGAATCACCTCCTTTGATTTGATTGAATGGAGAAAAGAGATGATTCTGCACATGCTATATCCAAGATTGGATGTGGAGGTTTCTAGGCAGATGAACCATCTTTTAAAATCCCCATTCTGTGTCCATCCGGGCACGGGTAATGTGTGTGTTGCATTCGATCCAAAAGAGAAGGACTTCAATCCATTCACAGATGCTCCAAACCTACACGAGATTTTTACCCAAGACGAATTTGACTGGAAAAACACAAGTTTAAAGCACAGTGTTGGCTTGTTCAAAGATTACGTCGATCAGTTTTTGAAACAGGAAGGACATATGAAACGTGAGCTAGAGAAAGATAGTATGGAGTTCTAGATATCGAAGGTGCTTCCGATACGCCACAACAGTGTATGACGCAGAGTGGTTCCGCGCCACAACTTCTCCCCGAGTACGATACCAACTGTGGCTATTTGCCATGAAGTAATCGAAAGCTAGCAAACAATACCAGTTTCGATCGATATGGATAGCCACAACTGGAGGTTGGATTCTGCATATTAGAATGGTGTGGAGGAAATACACTCGTAGGTGGTTGATCTTTTCAAGCTTATAAAAGGGGATCGATTTGTGCCGTTTGTCGGGAACCCACTTTTGATGGCTTGTGATTTGCTCCCAGATCATCCCTTGTAGTTTTCTATCATTTGTATAACAATTAACTAGTGTCGGTATTTTGTGGTACATGACAGAGCTGCCAAAATGAGTACTTTGGGTAATATTTCTTACGACGAATCAATTCACTTTCATAAAGATAGTGACCAAACCTTGAATCAAATTTCTACTGTCTCAAAGGATAACCTGGCAAGACTTCATCATCCTGAATGGGCACCGACTTGGGATAAAAAGGACGATCATGCATTTGAACATATAAAGCCATTTAAGGCGCTTGATAGAGGGTTTGAGGGCGATCCCGAATATAAATCGTTGAAGGAACTTCCAGACGTGACTTTTAGGCACGTTTCACCAAGGTTCGGATTGGAAGCGGATGGGATTCAATTGAGTGGGTTGAATAACAAGCAGAAAAATGATTTGGCATTGCTGGTTGAAAAATATGGTGTTATCGTCTTTAGAAACCAAGATTTCAAATACCAATCGTTTGAAGATATCAAAGCATGGGGTAGCTACTTTGGTCCGCTTCATGTCCATCCGACCTCTGGCGCACCTTTGAATCAACCCGAATTCCATCTGACTTTCAGAAGAGGTGGAGCAGAGGAACAGATGAAGCATTTTGAAGACAAGCTTCATAATATTTTGTGGCATTCAGATGTCACTTATGAAACCCAACCTCCAGGCATCACCTTGTTTTCAATGCTTCAAACCTGTGATAGCGGGGGAGACACCCAATTTTTGGATATGTTTGAAATTTACGATAGATTGTCACCTTTGCTAAAAGAAAAACTAGAAGGTTTGAAGGTTTTGCACACATCTAAAGATCAAGCATATTATGCAACAAAAACAGGCGGCATTGAAAGAAAACCTCAAATTGATTCCATCCATCCGTTGGTCAGGTACCATCCGGTTTTGAAACGTAAATTTCTTTTCATTAATAAAGCCTTTTCTAGACGTATTCTGGGATTGAAAACCGAAGAGAGTGATAATCTACTGCTATTTTTGCTTAATCATATTGAAACCTGTTTAGATGCACATGTTAGAATGAGTTGGGATGCAAATACCGTGGTAGTTTGGGATAATCGTAGGGTGCTGCATACGGCTACCACAGATTGGGACTCTGATGAACTGAGACATGCTTTTAGAGTTACAACATTAGCCGAAAGACCTGTTAGTAATGAGGAAGAATATAAAAATTGGACGCCAGAAAAAGAGGTGCAAAATATTGACTTGAATGATTATTATACAAAGCTTTCTCCGGCTGATTATTACAAGCAAACTATTCTTTCTAATGGATCTTGAAGAGTTTTCTGATTTTGTAATATCAGAATTTATTTCTTTATAATTATTAATTATTTAAATGTGAATCGATAAAAGATTATTTAAGAGTTACGCTTTTTGAAAAATAAAAAAGCTGCATATTGCTAAAAAAATCACAATTGGATTAACGGTTTACGATAAAATGACCTTTTTTGTACTGTAGAGTGTTTGTTCAATGTGCTTTTAGGGAAATGTTAATATTTTATAAAGTAAAAAATAAATAAATACTGAAATGGAAGTGAAATAACATTAAACGGAATAAAAATCAATAAAAATATTTAAAAAAAAGTAATAAGAGTTGTTTCTTTTCAATGAGCAAATCTAAAATCTAATCTTGTTGACCCTTTATCTGATGTGTGTGCGATGTAGTCCTCACGTTCTTCATCGGTCATACCTTGCCAAACTTTTTCTTTTCTGCTATTAAGGTACTTGTAAAAGAGTTTAGTACCAATTAAGATGGGAAACATAGCCAATGCACATCCAAATAAAACAGAATTTCCTGTATGGTATAATGGTTTATCCTTGGTTCGATAGATGTTTGAGGCAATAATGGTACCTGCTTGCACAAACATATTATAAACCGAAGCCGATACTGTTCTTGTTTTTATACTTTGAGAATTTCTTGAACAAGCAGAAACCATCATTGCATGTATATAGGGATCACCTAAAGCAATGGTTAAGACTGCATAAGTACCCCATTGTTTGACCAAACTGCCACTCCAGAATCTCAAAACACCGACACATGTTGCAACCCAAATAGGTTGAATTAAAGCAACACCAAATATATTTGAAATATGCTCACTAAAATATGTCATTGTCAATAACACCACGATTTTAAGAAAATTGTAGGGAATACATAACAAGTTGGTATGAAAGGTGTTGAATCCCATCTCTCTCAAAAGTAAAGTCATATATTGTCCCAATGTACTCTCTGGAATATACGCAACAATACCAATCAAATACATTGGCCACAAGTGCCAATCTCTTAACGCTTCCAATAGCATTTTGAAACTTAGACCTTGTCGATTGTGCATATCGCCTTTGGATGGATCATCACGTAAAACTTTGTTTACAATAATCTTTTCTTCTTCCTCAGTAAACCAACCTTTTTTGTTCCAAGGTCTCTTTGTTTGAACCGGGGATGGAACCATCAAAAAGAAAGCAGAAATGCCAATTGCTAACGTTATTAAACCTTCGATGAGAAACAGCCATGCCCAGCCAGGTCTATTTTGCACGCCGCCCATATGTAGAATACCGTAAGCTATTAGATAATTCAGAATTTGTGTCAAGTACATGGTAGCCCAGAAGAAAGACAACCGTATTGAGAGTTCAGCACTTGTATAGAAATACGATAGCCATAAAACAAGGTCAGGAATGAAACCGCCTTCAAAGATCCCTAGCAGAGCTCTACAAGCGTAGAAGCTACTCTTGCCGTCAAGTTTGAACTGACAAATTGTGACGATTGACCAGCAAGTGATTTGAATTGGGATCCACACATCGGAGCCTAATCTTTTGGAAATTAACTGCGAAGGTAATTCTGCTGCCAAAAAGCAAACATAAAAGATGGTATTTCCGGTATTGTAGTTGTCTGTTGTTAGCTCTAAATCTTTTAGTAGGTTGTCCGAGACGGCCTGCGCCAAGTTGCTTCTGTCCATTTGAAGTGCCGAAAAGAAAAGACATGCGATTAGCGTAACCTTTAAATCCAACTTGAAGGTCAATTTTCTTTGTCTCTCTTTAGTCCATCTGAAGGTTTCATCGAATCTGGAACGGCATTCATATTTGGACTCCTCATACAATGAAACATATCTTTCTCTGAACTTTTCATTTAGAAAGGGATTGTTATATGAGTGTGGAGATTCCCCCTCAAGTGAGTTGATGGAATGTTGATAAAGTTGGAGATCCTCCTCTTTGGATGAATCGGATTCCTTTGACAAGTTGTGGTTATCTTCTGAAAAGCTACTCATGAGGCTTTGATTTTCTTTTCCCGTTGCTATTTAGAAAACAAATTTACAAGCTTTCTATGGAAAGTAAAATCAGGTCAACAATTTACATGCAGGGCATTTATTAATATTGTCGGGGAGAATGTGTTGAAATTTATATCAAAAAAACTACAGTTGTCATTTCAATAGTATCTTTTTTTGCTTTTGGATCACATCATTCAATATAGTTAGAAGAAGAAACATCCAAAGTGTGGTTCCTTCTGATTTCCGAGTAGTTAAACACAGTTTTATCGCATTTGGTAGCCACCGTGGAAAACATGACAATAGTGTGGCCCGGAAGCAACAGCTTGTTTCCTGAAAACTGTCCTCTGTTTCGATTGACGCCCCAGTTAACTTTTTTGATGTGGCTCGTCAACACAAAGCACGTGATTGTCGCTACTGGTTTCCGTTTCAACTTATGGCTGAAAACGTCATTTTTTTCGGTTTCTGTTTCTCTCAACGGACGTGATTTTGAAAACACCATTGGCCCGGGAATTGGGGTGCAATTCGCTAATGCGTTCCATTTACATCCATATCCTGAAAAGGCTCTTCAGGCTACTCCGATGATAAGCGCCTCTTTTTGGTGTTTTCTTACTTCATTTCATATATTTCCATATTATTCTCCTTTCAAGGCAAAGATTAAACAAGCATCAATTCCTTTCAAAGAAGTTCAACTTCTATTATGTTTTCTTTTGCAGATCTAGTGATGCCTCATCGTTAGACGGGAATATGAACTGTATTTAACGGAAGGTGACATGGTTTTACCTGTACTTTGCAGTAACATTACAGGCAAGTTGTAGACTCTATCAACATCGAGATGATCTTGAAGGTATATCACTATAAATACAGCCAGGTTTCCCCTCTTTTGATTGCTTGTAACTCATCTCCAAGATTTGACATATTCTGGTCTCGATAGTTTACTCCTAAAGCTTACCATAGAGTATATTATTAATTACAGTCTTCAAAAAGAGTAACTATTGATAACCAAAAAGTTGAACATGTCTACCGATCCACAGTACAAATTTTTCCCAAAAAAGCACGCTACAATTATAAAGGCCCCATTTTCCGGTGGTCAGGGTAAGTCGGGTGTCGAAGATGGGCCTGAGAAGTTGATTGAATTTGGTCTATTGAAAGATGTTGAAGAACTCGGCTGGGAATACAAAGTCGAAGATCCTTTACACGATTTAGATACGGTGGAAATGAAGGAAAACGCAGAAGACGTTTACAAAAACTGTAAACGTCCACACATGGTGAGTGAATGTTGTAAGAGGATCTATAAGGCAGTTGAAAAAGCACATGCTGAAAATTCATTCCCAGTCACCATTGGTGGTGATCACTCCATCGGGATGTCCACCATTTCTGCCTTCATCAATGCGCATCCAAGTGGTGGGATTGTTTGGGTGGACGCACATGCCGATATCAACACCCCATCAACCACCGAATCCGGCAACTTGCACGGATGTCCGGTGGCCTTTGCGATGGGTCTTGACAGAGAAAACTGGCCGCCACACTTCAAATGGATCGAAGAATTGACCCACCTCGTTAAGCCGGAACAGATAACGTATATCGGCTTGAGAGACGTCGATGCCGGGGAAAAGAAAATTCTGAGGGATTTGGGTATAACGGCCTTCAGCATGTACCATGTTGATAAGTATGGTATTAGCGAGGTTGTGCGTAGAGCCTTGAAAGCTGTGAACCCAAGCGGTGAAAACCCAATCCATTTAAGTTATGACGTCGACGGTATTGATCCAATGTATGTTGCTGCCACGGGTACTCCTGTTAGAGGTGGTTTGACCTTAAGAGAAGGTCTGTTTATTGTGGAAGAAATTGCAAACTCGGGTAATTTGGCCGGTTTGGACGTTGTTGAAGTCAACCCTTCGTTGGCAACAAAAGACATCCATATTGTGGACACCGTCAATACCGGTTTATCCATTACCAGATGTGCGCTGGGTGAGACTATTCTTTAAATATACCATGTTGATAAACTGTAATACTAGATTCCTTAAATATAGATACTAATTATGTACTTCGAGTAAAATGGGAAAAAAAATACCATGCAGAGGTTTCATTAAGATGGTTCGACTCGGTCTTCCATCACAGCAAATCAGCTTGTCTCCTTTTCATTTCAGATACTATCAAAAGAAACCGGATTAATGTGGTTGATCTTATGTGCAAATTTACATGCGTATCTGACGAGACGTTTTCCGAAATAGGAAGGTGTTATTTTTCGGCGAAGTACTATTCTTGGTGGTGATAAGAAAGTTGATCAATTAATAACAGCTATTTTTCAACATAAAACGGCCAACGTTTCCCTGTTGTTGGAAACATCGGGTAATGGATATGACGCCTGTATGGATTTTTAATATTTGAGTTATACCAGCAAACAGAACAAACCCTGCAATCCAATACTGTGTGCATAATGACCGTCACTACATTTAGTCAAAATTTGAAAATCAACTCCAAGGAATTGGTTGAAACCATCCATTCCACCGCCGAAATGTTTGGCGCCAAGGGCGTCTGGGGACCAGAGTCTACACAGACGGGCGTCTGTCGTTTGGCCTTGAGTGATATAGACAAACAAGTCAGAGATTGGTTCGTTGCAGAAACAAAAAAACTAGGTTGCACTATCAAAGTTGACGAGTGTGGTAACATCTTTGCAACCTATCCGGGTAAATATAACGATAAGAACCCAACCGGTATGGGTTCCCACTTGGACACCCAACCAACTGGTGGTAGATATGATGGAATCTACGGGGTATTGGCAGGACTACAGGTCTTAAGAACATTGAAGGAGAACGACGTGGTTCCAAACTTCCCAATCACCCTAGTCGACTGGTGTAACGAGGAAGGTGCTCGTTTTCCAATGAGTTTGATGGCATCCAGTGTTTGGGCAGGAGCCAAAACCAAGGAGGAGATCTATGCTCTGCAAGACGTCTACGACAGTAAGATCACCGTTCTCGACGAGTTGAAACGGATCGGCTATCTCGGTGATGTCGAATGCTCGTACAAGGCAAACCCACTGCACTGTCATTTTGAGATTCACATTGAGCAGGGCCCAATTTTGGAAGAGTATGGTAAAAAGATCGGAGTCTTGACAGGAGCGCAGGCCTACAATTGGCTGGACGTCAAAATCACCGGTATGTCCCAACACACGGGAACTACACCACTAGAATTCAGAAGGGATGCGTTGTTGGCCACGGCGCAGGTCATCACCGGCGTCAACGAAGCTGCGAAAAGACACAAGGGTTTGGCCTCCATTGCCAGATTGAACTTGTTACCGGATATTGTGAATGTTATTCCGGGCGAAGTTGAGTTCATTCTCGACATCAGACATGAAACTGACGAAGGCTTGGCTTTGGTCAGAAAAGACTGTCTTGCTGTCATCGAGGAAGCGTGCTTGAATAAGATTGGTAATGGCACAAAGTTGCCATACACCATCACCGACCCATACCCATATCTAGCCACACATTTCAACAAGGACTTGATTAAGGTTGTCGACGAATCTGCCACTTCGATAGTGGGTGCCGACATGAAACATACGATGGTTAGTGGTGCTGGCCATGACTCCTGTGCTACCAATCTCGTCATTCCTACCGCAATGATCTTTGTTCCAAGTAAGGACGGCGTTTCCCACAACCCGAGCGAACATACCGAGCCGGAAGAATTAGAAACCGGTTTCAAAGTTCTTCTTGAAACCATTCTCAGATACGACCATGCACGTCTGTCTGAGGAATAGGTCCACAAAGTGCAAAACTTTGCACGATGTTATCGGGTCTATTTTTCTGTTTGCTTTTCTTTTTCTTTTTGGTGGGCCATACACAGAAGAACCCTTGTATATCATTGAAGCATTAATAGAAACCTGTATACCATCCGAGTGCCGGTCGAAGTTTGTATATTGTCAACGTATAGATCAACGCTGACATAGATCATCATAGCCTGCTAGACCCTTACTGGGGATTTTTTTTTCTCCCACAAACATTTCTAATTTGTTCTGGGCTTATTTATTTTCCCGATGAAATAAATTTCAGTTTCCTGGGCCCTACGTTTTTTCCCCCGCAAACTAATTCAATTTCTGCCCGGGTTATTTCCGTTCCCCACCAAATATCTTCAATTTTCCTGCACTTTAGTATCTTTTTCCCACGAAAAATCGCACCGTTGGAAAATTCCCGCGCCATATATCTCTAGTTGATATTTTTTTCAAAATCCCGGTCAGGAGTTTCTAAGTTTCTTCCGGTTTTGTCTATCACACATTACTCATTCTTCGCTCTATCACTACACAATAGTAGAAAGAGGTTTTTTCCTAATACATATGGAAGAAAAACGTTGTGTATCAGACAAGGAACTAGGAAGAGAAGAAACCTGTATCTGAAGGAATTGTACGGATGGCTAAGTGGACGGAGAATTCTCTTGTTTGGCTATCAGAAGTGAGGTTTTAGAAACATGGGAGACGAAGAAAAGGAACATAAACAGACGCAGCAGGGGGATCAAAAACAAAAGCCCAGATACGCTGGCTTCATATCTGGGGTGTTCTCCGGTATGATGAAAAATGCGGTTGGCCATCCATTCGACTCCGTCAAGGTCCGTCTCCAGACGTCGTCGGGTCGGTTCACGGGTCCTCTGGACTGCACGCTCAAGACTCTCAAGAACGAGGGGATCTCCGGGCTGTACAAGGGCTTCACCCCACCGTTGGTGGGATGGGTGATGATGGATTCGGTCATGCTTGGCTCGTTGCACGTCTACCGGAGATTTGTGAAGGAGACCTTCTTCCCCGAGGAGAAGAAAATGCCACTTGTGGGCCATTGTGCTGCAGGGCTGCTGTCCGGTTGGACGGTCTCGTTTGTTGCGGCGCCAATAGAGCAGCTGAAGGCTAGGCTGCAGGTGCAGTACGACGCCAAGAGCAGGATCTACACGGGACCTATCGACTGTGCCGTGAAGCTGTGGAAGCACGACGGGATCCGGACGCTCTACAAGGGCTTGATTCCAACCATGATTTTCCGAACCAACTTCATTGTCTGGTGGGGGTCCTATGAGATCATAACCAACTACTTCACCGAGAACACCTCGATGAACAAGACGGCGGTGAACTTCTGGGCCGGTGGGCTGAGTGCCACGTGCTTCTGGATCACGGCATATCCGGCCGACGTTGTCAAAAACGTCATCATGATCGATAGTGTCGACAACCCTAGATTCAAAAAATACACCGATGCTGTCAGATACGTCTACAACGAAAGAGGTGGCCTCAGGGGCTTCACCAGGGGCTTCCTTCCTAGTATCCTGAGAAGTTTCCCTGCCAATGCAGCTGCTCTGGCTGCTTTCGAGTTTGTTATGAGAATGTTCTGATCCTCTTGACGCATCTTTTCGTCCTACTCTGTTTTTATAAAAAACGTATAAAACCATGGCCCTATATATTCCCGGGCCTATATACTTAAACGAATCATTCATATGGAACTAGGCATCGACAATCCAGATGCCGTTGGCACCTGTGCAGTTCCGATCTCTTTACTGTCAGAAACCTCCTCAGTATAATATTTTCTTCTTTCTGTTGACTGGCGAGAGCGCAGCTGGAAAATAGAAAAATAGAAGAAAAAAACATGTTTCTGTACAGTTTGGTGTTTCTATAGTGTGGAATGGCTATCACTGTGCTTTCATCTGGACTGTTCCTGGGCAAGTGAATTCATTGGATTCTGCGAAGGGTTGGAGAAACAAGCAATGGCCAGCAACAAAAAGAAGAGACTATCCTTTTACGATTTCTTTGGGAAATCTTCGCCCGGTACGTCGTCTTCTAAAAATAGCAAAACCCACACGAGGTCAACGTCAGACACCTCCAAGAGCTCCTCTGCACAGGCACGACATAGATTAACGTTCAACATTCCTGATGAAAGCATTGTCTCCAATATAGACGTATCGCATATCCCGTCTCCTTTGCCAAAACAAAGAAATAAACGGTTGAGTCTACAGGCAGATCCGGTGGCCACGGGAGGCGGCTTGACGGCGTCTAAAAATACAACCTCCTTGCCTCGTTCCAAAGCAAAAGATACAGATGGGTCCAAGTTGAGCAAAGATACACAAAACAACGAAGTCAGGACCACTGTTTATAAGGATGTGCCAAAAAATACAACGGATCGCCAAGCGTCCAGCAGACAGGTTAGTACTACGAGTGTCTCTTCTTCAGTGTATCCAAACGAAAATACAAACATAGAAAGGGTCTCACAATCCCGTACTCCAAGCAATTCAACCCTGCCCGACTTTTCCAGACAGTCATCCTCCATTTACCCGCCCTCTACAATTGCTCCTTTGGATGTCAAACAGGGCTTGAGGCCGTCTTCTACCGTAAAGAGAAGCGATTTGCTTCGAAAAAGGAAACCTCCACCTTTGACAGTGAAGACTCGGACCTCCACAGATGGAGAAACCAATCCACCAGAAGTATCGATGAAATCTTCTGTAACTGGATCAAGAAACAGCTCGGATAGTGAGTTTTCTCCGTTGCATCTCCTGCCTGTTGCAAATGGAAGTGAGAATTTTAAAAGTGGTCCCTTAGGTCCTGCCAAGCAGTTGAATCCCTCAAAAAATGTTATGTTTGTGGAAACAGGGATTGAATATAACCCTCCGAGCATTAATTCAGAACAGTATGCGGGTGCTGGAGGTGATACTGATAATAATAATACAAATAACACTCATAAACACTCAAGAACGTTGTCAAGTATCGAGGAAATTACAAGTGCACTTAATAAATTCCAAATAGAGCACGAAAAATCCTTCCAGAGTTATGGGTCCAGTGATCATAAAGCAGATTCCACTACAAACGATTTATCGTTTGGACCAAGCATTGTAAGCGATGCGCCTACAATCGAGCAGACTTCATACAAAGAGCCTGAAGAGAATGATATGGTATTAACAGCAGCTGTGGGTACACATGATGAACTTTTGTTAAATGAAAAACTCGCTAATAATAACATTGATGTTGCTAACTCAGAAAGCAACGGAATATTTTTGAAAGTGAAGGATTTACCAGAATTGGAAGAAGGACAAACGATGACTGACTACGTTGAAAAATTGAAAAACATCCCAGAGGTGGCTGTTAACGGTGGACCAAATGGTGGAATCAACAGTTATAAAGATATGGTTAATCTCGGGAAACCAAAATCAGCCAATGACTCCGAAACATCTAGTACATCAGATGTTTTCTTTGATGTTGTAGAAACCAAAGAAAACGAATATGATCAGCGATCTAATTCTAATTGTGACGGCTCAATTCAGCAAAGTATTGAAAGTAAGCACCTTGTCGATGGCCCAGTTTCTGGTGCTGATCTTCTATCTAAAAATGAAAATGACATCAAAGGTCCAGCCATTCTAGAAGATAAAGAAGCTGGCTTGAATATTTTGACCGGAGAATATGGAGGGAGTGGTTCCATGGGAGATTCAAAAGAAGAACACAGGGAGAATGTACATGAAAGTGCTAGCGCAGGTGCAGATAAAAGTGCCAGTGAAAGTGCAAATCAAGGTGCAAATGAGCTTGGGAATACAGAAAGGGCTGTGGAGGCCGAAAACAGAGATGAAAACGCATGTGAAACGAAAAGGTCACTGGAGCTCAGCCGTCACAGTTTGGGATCTTCTGCAGATATTTATGATGATAGTACGGGCGATGCCAAATTTTATTTGGGAGAGGATCTGATAGGTCCGTTGGATGAATCATTTGAATCATTTGTAAAACAAACAATGTCGAGTACTAACGAAGATACACAAAGTCAAACTCCCTGTGGAAGCACAGTTTCTGATTTTGGCGAAGATGCTAGTGTGGATGACGGAGATTGGCAAAGATATAGCAGTGCAACAAATTTTTTCAATGACGCCGCTTTACTAGACGATGGGCAATTGTTAGATGACGACGAATCGCTGCAACAAGAAAATATAGTTACCCCTATTGACGAGCCTGATTACAGTGATATGGAACAGCAACTGAAACAAAGAAATTTTGATTTAGATGATGAGCTGGACAACAATGTCACTGAAATCAAAGAAATTGAAAAAGCACGTCCAGAAAGTTTGGCTGATTTTTATCCTACTGATAGTGATAGTGAGTACGTTGATTATGGTGATGAAAATGAAGGAACCGAAGAGGGAGAAGGAGAAGAAAAAAACCTTGAGAATGGTAGGTATGATGAAGACGGTAACAAGATAAGGGCAACAAGTGATGTCGCAAGCTTCAACACTTCGAAAGACAGAAGCCCAAAAGGAAGTAACGACAGTGAAGACATATCCAATGGTAATTTCATCAATGGGGCCGGAATCGGCATGTATTCACAGAATTGTGATGAGCTTTGCAATAGCAAAGAAAACTCTGTCGATAGCAATGAGGGCATTCTAGAATTTTCTCCCAAATCCCCTTCAAGTTTCAATTCCAGTAACCAGACACCGGATTTATATAGGCATAATTCCATGTGTTCAAAAGGGCTTTTACAAAAAATTACCAATTCACAATTAGTCGGAACACCCACGGGATTGGGTATAGGGAGACGTGAGCACTTGGTTGTCACGAACGGTTACCAGGAATCGCCTGATACCAATGAGTATTATGATAGTATTGATGATGAGTCGGTGGCTGCCCCAATACCAGGTCTGGAAGACAACGACTCCTTAAGTTTCAATGGCACCGAGGAAGTTGCTACCCGTGATGAACCTGCTAGTACCCGATCAGCAGACGAGCGGGTGGATACAGATACTGATGAGAACCCCAAGAAAGTCTCCATTTATGATCGGAGAGAACAGCCCACTGTTATTCCTATTCAACACTCCCTTGTTGTAACTCCGGCCGCACCCACCAACGTTAAATCGTACTCCACACGAAGCAGACGACCACCGCCGAGCCATCCTTCCACGGGAAGGAGAGGAAGAGGTCTTTCTGAGTCAACGGCCAACCCAGAGCTATTTACGACTGGTCTGACCTCTCAGCTGATGACGACTGGAGATGCGTCCGGTTCTGGCGGAACGCCGGGGGGAGCCACTTCAGGCGCCGACCGGGGTAACTCCCACGACGGCAGTGTGCAAGGAAGGCTTGCGGAGAACGCCAGCTCTCCGGCCCTTGAATTGACAGACAGCGTCAAGCAAAGGAAGGGTGAAAAATGTCCGTACGTTGAAAACCTGCGTCTGGGTAGTAAGAAGACCACGCTGAGCTCCAAGATGCCGCTCCAGTCATTGCCGATTGCTATTCGTCAGAACGGCACGATCTCCCACAAGAAGATTCCTTCGCAGCAACTGTACCAAACCTTCAAAGCGCACAAACACGTGCCCATGAAGCCGAAGACACGCATGATGGCCAGTGAAATCGACGACGCCGAATTGCCAGACGCCACGCTGTTCCACGCTGCCCAAAAGACCAAGGTGCCCACCCATCCCGACGCAGCTGTAATTGCGGCATCCGAACAGTTCAACAGGATTGCCGGAAGGAGATCCGGCGGTGATCTGGGCCGCTTCAACAGTGTCATGAGTGTCCGCCCGCACTACGGCGACGGCATGCGTTTGTTTGTCACCAACCCCGACAGCGATGAGGAGTGACTGTGTAATTCCAATCCTAATTGTAGACTTCTATCGGTTTTTGTTCCATCTTTTGCTGACAGAATAATGACTTTTCCAAAATACATGTACGACCTGCGCCACACGGTGGCCGCATGCGCCACGGCAGCTCCGCGCTCCAGCCTTGGTGCTCTCCACTGGTTTGGGTTTCTCGCGAGAAAAAGGGGCGATTGGCGTGTTGTTTTTTTTGCATCCAGTTGTGTGTGTGGTGTCTTGAACATCTGGCTTATGACAGGAGAGTTATTGGGGATCCTCTGTTTATAGTTGATGTTTCACTGGATGCTGTAGGTCTTGGATCGGTATATAGACAAGAGAGGAAGAAATAGCTATACCAATCACAATGTCGGCTGCCAAATTGGAATCTGCAGCATACACATTGATCTATGAGGTACGTGACCAGAGTGTTGATTGATCCTTGTTTGCAAAGGCTCATTTCCAGCAAAACCAATACTAACTTCTTTTTGCCCATCTACACTTCGACCAAATGGGGTTTATTACAGCCAAACACTTCCCCTAAATGGAGTGTCAATGAATTCAAAACGCAACTGGAAAAAGGTGATGACGAATCCAAGATCATCACCATGCGTAACATGCTCATAACCATGATCAACAGTGACCCAATGCCAGAACTGTTGATGCACGTTATTAGATACGTGATGCCTTCGAAAAATAAAGATTTGAAAAAACTCTTGTACTTCTACTGGGAAATCTGCGAAAAATACGACAATGACGGTAAGCTGAGACATGAAATGATTTTGGTGTGTAACGCCATTCAGAGAGATTTGCAGCATCCAAACGAGTTCATCAGGGGAAATACATTGAGATTCTTGAATAAGTTAAAAGAACCAGAATTGCTGGAAACGTTGGTTCCAAACTGTAGGGTGTGTTTAGAACATCGTCATGCATACGTTAGAAAAAATGCGGTCTTTGCCATCTACTCCATCTACAAGGTCTCGGAACATCTGATCCCAGATGCTCCTGATTTGATTCTGGACTTCTTGACAGTGGAAAGCGATGCAACATGCAAAAGAAATGCTTTCGTGTGTTTGAGCAATTTGAACAGAGACGCTTCGTTGAGGTATATTCAAGAACAACCACTTGAATTGGTCGATCCACTGATTCAATTGGCTATTATTGAATTCATCAGAAAGGATGCTTTACAAAATTCGGAACTGAAATCCCAGTATCTGCAGATTGTCATGTCCCTTCTAGATATTGGCAACACGGCCGTCGCATATGAAGCTGCAACCACCTTGAGTGTATTGAGCTCTTCTCCAACCGCGGTCAAAAGTGCCGCTTCCAAATTCGTTGAATTGGCCATCAAAGAATCCGATATCAATGTCAAACTAATTGCGTTAGAAAGAATTAGTGAGTTGCATTTTGAAAATGAAGGATCATTGGATGATTCATGCTTGGATATCTTGAAAGTGTTGTCTTCTCCATCTGTTGAAGTCAGAAATAAAGCACTTAAGATCGGCTTAAAACTGGTTTCGAGTAAAAACGTCGACGACGTTATCAAGTTGTTGAAGAAGGAATTGCAAAAGACGGCAAACTCAAACGAAGATAAGACAGCCGAGTATAGACAGACTTTAATCAGCTCGATCCACTCAATTGCCATCAAGTTTCACGAAATTGCTGCTTCTGTTGTGGACTTATTATTAGAATTTATTGGTGAATTGAACACCAGTACGGCATCAGAGGTCATCTCCTTTGTCAAACAGGTTATCGATAGATATCCAGATTTGAGAACCAACATCATTAACAGACTTCTTGTCTCTTTATCAAATGTTAAATCCGGTAAGGTTTACAGGGGCTCGCTCTGGATTTTAGGAGAGTACAGTCTTGATGAAGCTGATATTCAATCCACCTGGAAACATATCAGAACTAGTATTGGTGAAATTCCAATTCTAGCATCCGAAAAGAAAGCCAACGGCTCAGTTGAAGAAGCAGAATCGAAGGAAACAAAGGAAGGTGAAGCAAAGTCCGGTCCAAAGATTTTAGCCGACGGTACTTACGCTACCGAAAGTGCTTTTGACGAAACATCGACTGCAAAATCGAAATCTAGTAAACAGTTTAAGACTGCAATCAGAAGTTTGATTTTGGATGGTGACTTTTATTTAGCATCCGTTTTATCCTCAACGTTGGTTAAGTTGATTTTAAGATTAAACAAAGTGTCTGATCGTAAAGACTTGATAAATGCATTGAAAGCCGAAGCGATGTTGATTATGGTTTCCATTTTAAGAGTTGGTGATACTTCATATGTTAAAAAGAAGATTGATGAAGACTCCTCTGAGAGAATCATGTCATGCATAAGATTTTTATCTGAAGATCAGACCGATATCAAATTATTGGAGGAAGCATTTTTGGATGACACCGTTGAAGCATACAAGCAACAACTCGAAGAGCAACTGGCAAAAGAATCTGAACAATTGGAGTCTTTGCATTTGAATGTTGAGGATGTTGACGAGCCAATAGCATTTAGACAATTCACCAACAAAGACGATAAGGTTGTTGACGATAATGAAAAGGAATTGTCTGCTGTTCAAAACGGATCCCAGGCGAAGGAAGACTTGTCTTCTAGATTGAATAAGATTGTTCAATTGACTGGTTTCTCTGATCCTGTCTATGCTGAAGCGTACGTGAAAGTGCATCAATTCGATGTCACTCTTGATGTTTTAATTGTCAATCAAACCACCACAACGTTGCGGAACTTGAGTGTTGAATTTGCTGCATTGGGCGATTTGAAGGTCATTGACAAGCCAAGCTCCAAGAACATTGCTCCACACGGGTTCCACAGAGTGCAAACCACAATCAAGGTTTCCAGTGCGGACACCGGTGTGATTTTTGGTAATATTGTCTATGATGGCCAGCATGCTGATGAAAGCACCATTGTCATCCTAAGCGACGTCCATATTGATATTTTGGATTACATCAAGCCTGCCACATGTTCCGAGGCGCAGTTCAGAAAGATGTGGAATGAGTTTGAATGGGAGAACAAGATCAGTGTCAATTCGACCCTCTCGAGTTTGAAAGAGTATTTGGACGAGCTATTGAAGGGTACCAATATGAAGAATCTCACGCCTGGTGCTATTATCGGCGACTGCCAGTTTTTGTCTGCCAATCTGTACTCCAAATCTACCTTTGGTGAAGATGCGCTGGCCAATTTGTGTATTGAAAAGAGTATCGAGGGCCCTATTGTGGGGCATGTTAGAATCAGATCTAAAGGCCAAGGTCTTGCTCTCAGTTTGGGAGATAAGGTTGCTGCTGTTGCCAGAAAGTCCACGGCTCTTGCTGTCACCGAAGTGTAGATTCCTCGTTTGCCGATTCATATTACATTATCTTTAAGAATAAAATTATATATTACTGTAGCACCTAATGAAGCTAGTACCTAACTAAGTCTTGGAAAGCATCAGAGAAATGATAACTGAATAATTTGGACACGGACTTTTGAAAACAATTTTATCTCCATTTTGAAACAAAACTCGCGTCATAAAAGCTCATCTTGAGGTGTTATTGGAGTCTTTTCCACTTTGTTACTACTTTGTGGTTATCAATATTCACATGCAACGATTCACGTAGTCCTCGACACTCAAGAGGAGAAGCACTTGGCTCGTTTCCATACGCAGTTCATATTGGAGAGATGGAGCAACTCAGAAGATTCCGTCAGTGCTATGAATACGATGATCCTTTGGCACTTATAAAGCCATACGTGGATGAACACGTTAAACAATTCATTCCAGAGAAAGTTCGCCAAACAGAGTTGGTCTCTAATAACCTGCATACGGTGGTGTTTGGTTTGGTTCTGTACACCGTTATTTTCCAGTTGTCGAAGCTGCTTCTGTTGTTCCCAGGCATCTACAATCCTTTGAAAAACACGAAAACCCGGATAGACTTGTGTATCAGAGTTGTGTCCTTCATCCAGGCTATTATTATCTGCGTCCTCGGCATTCCTGTTTTCCAGAATCCACATCTCAGTGCAGATCATGTCTACGCTACCACCCCCTATTCGAAATTCTATACCTCGCTGGCACTGGCTTACTTCATCTGGGATACCATTGTGTCTGGGTTCTACGTCCAGTATTTTGGAGTGGGCTTTTTGATCCACGGTATTGTCTCCACGGCAGTATTTTACGTTGCCGTAGAATACCAGTTCATACATTATTATTCGGCCATCTTTTTGCTGTTTGAGATTTCGACTCCATTTCTAGACATCAGATGGATTGGACTCAAATTCGACGTCTTGAGTGAATCTGTCAAGCTTGTTAACAATATCATTCTAATTCTCATTTTCTTCTTTGTCAGAATCTGCTGGGGTTGGTACCAAGTTGGTAGATTGGGCCTCGACTTCTACTCGGTCAAGGATAGCGAAGGATTCCCTGCCATTGGTGCTGGTATCATTTTAAGTTGTAATGTTGTTCTGGACATTCTCAATGTTTTCTGGTTCAGCAAGATGATGATTGTCGCCATCACGACGCTGAAGCAGATGTTTGGTTTCTCCAAGAAGGACAAAGACGAGAGCAAATTGAAGTTGATGTAATGGTACAGCGTAGTACGAAGTTTTATAAAATCTAGATTCTAAAAACTGAACACTATCTATTTATGTATCTATATATGCCAACATTGGCACACTTGTAAGCACTGTTATCTTATTCAATTGAAGTTGGAAATGAAAAGCACAAGAACCAGATCATGGAAAATCGTCCTTTGGCCTCGTTATAACGCCGATCAGAAAGCCAGCAACTCCACAGAAAGCTCTTGGCAAATATTACACCTTTGGTGGGATTTACTTGACAAAATACATCACAGTTCCAAGCCCCATCATAGCAATGCCTCCTTGCAAATGGAGTACCCGGCTTTCTCCAAATTTTCAAGCCCTATCTGAACGTCAAGTTCGATATCTTTCTTCAAAGCATCCACACCCTCATAATCTAACTCGGGTCTAAGATACCCACAAATGACGACGGCCAGGTCGGCTCCGTAAAAGCTGCTGTCAAACTCATGAATAATATACACCTCACATGTCTTTTCCTTATTGCCAAAATATGGATTCCATCCAAGTGACATAACCATTGGCAATATACCCAGATCACCATCTGACAAATGACGGCCATAATTCAATTGGACCGAGGATTTTCCGTCGACCCTGGAGACGGTTGTGTCTTGGGCCTCCGGATTTTCCGACTTGTACAATCTTGCAAAACCGAAATAGACACCCGTTTCTAGCGATAGCAACGTCTTGTTGTTGGCTACATCGATGTTGGCTGTTGGGAATCCCAGATCTGCAGATCCACGTCCGAATCCAGGAATAACACGGGTTTTCGAAATAAACACGGGAAACGGATCCTTTGGTGTCTCTGGAATCTTGATATCTGGTCGGACCATAATTGATTGCTCTCTGGACCCACAAAAGTATATTATTCTGTCTCCCTTGGCCGGACTTCTTAATGTTTACATGCTGCGTTCTCCAGACAGAATAGCCAGGAATAACAACACAGGATAGAAAAATAACCGGAAGATTATCACTCTTCTGGTCACGTGACCACACCCCAAAGCAGTATCAAGTCATAACTTTGTTTTGTATATAAAGATGCTATTAAAACTACACTGTACACTCTATGGAAAGAAATAATAAGGTATCGATGAGCCAGTGGAAGATGATAAATCAAGCCTCCATTCCCGGGAAAGAAGACATTTTTCCTTGGGACCATTCTTCTGCCAGAAGCTTCAATCTGACTCTGCCGGCAGAAGATTTACCATCAATAGAGGTCCATTGGTTGGAAACTAAATGTAAAAGCTTTGTTCCTTGTCTGCCATACGCCATTAGAAATTCTTTAGCACATGCATCCCACCATGCTCCGACGATAGAATAGTGAGTTTCAGATAGTTGGTCGGAAGGTAGGTCAACCAAACGGGCCAGTAAAATCCAAGAATTTTTAATAGGTAAAGGATGTTTGGTGGTGGCTGGGTCATAGCCGACGTAAGAGTGATCCAGTTGCAACCTCGTCAGAACAGAGTAGAGCGTTGTGATACCACATAGACGTTCATTGTACTGGACCTCATTTTCCCATTTACCGTTACTCTCGTCCCTATTCCAACCTAGTCGTATTCTTCCTTGCTCGGTTTCATGAGAACAGGAGTATCCCAACAGATACGGGCAAGAGCGATAGAATTTGGCAAGTAAAAAGTAAGATAAGTCTTTGTAAAGAATCAACAGGTTCATAGTTAGCTTTGCCAAGGGAAGGGAGGATTTCGGCTTGACGGAAACTTCGGTTTCAGCCTGAGAAATGATTGCATCGGAGACAAAATTCAAAATCCATTTGTAGGCCAAGTTATTCTGCTGTGTCTGGTCAATAAGGTTCTGGATTTCGCCTGTGATTCTGGTCAACTGCTGCTGGCTGTTCGTTAGTTGGCCAAACTTCGGATTGATCTTACGTTTGTGTGATCCCACCAGTTTCTTCAATTCTTTGTTTTCCTTGACGGGGTTCAAGATCGTCGCTTCGATATCCTTAATATCCTGCAGGTATTTGGAAAAGGATGACTCGACTGCGGCAGGTTTGAACACAACGTTCTTCGCCTCCTCCTGTTCTCTCTTCAGTCGGGTTTCTTCCGCTTTTTTCTTCTCCTCTATATTTCTCTTGGCCTCCAGCTCCCTTTGCTTGACGAGCTCTTGTTGACGCTGCTGTTCCTCCTCCACTCTTTTCCTTTCCGCTTCGATTTCTTTCTTCTTCTTTTCCTCCTCCAGACGTTTTCTTTCTGCCTCTTCCCTTGCTTTGCGTTCAAGCTCCTCTTTCTTTCTCTTCTCCTCCTCTTCTCTCTTTCTCTTCAATTCCTCTTCCTTTCTCCGTCGTTCCTCCTCCAATGCTCGGAGTCGGTCTTCTTCTTGCTTGATCAGGTCGTCAACCACTGTCTTCCGTTTCCTTCTTTCATCTGCGAAAGATGATACAAAATACGTGGTCAAGTCGTGAGTTGCACATCGATTTGACAGATCCTTCTCCTTCGGCTTTGCGTTATTTCCTTCCACACGATGGACTCCACTGCTTCTAATTTCATGGCTGCACAATGGTAAGCTGGGTCTATTTTCTGCGAGAGTCAGTGCCAGTTTGAACCTTCTGTCAAGTAGGGAATCGGCCGTTAGATCCGGCAGGCTGGCCAAACTATCTTCCAGGGATGATATCTTCGATTGATTGAGATCGACACTTTGACTAGATGATGTATCACAATTCGAGACTGCTTCCGATTGGGATTCAAAATCGGAATTGTTGTCAGTATTGGAATCCGAGGTTGAATCCAAACCATTCCATGGTTCTGTATCTGTTTCTGTGTAAGGGACAAACCTCATGCTATTTACCAAAAAGGTCTTGTTTGTTTTTTTAATATCCTTTAACACTGATTATTATTATTATTATTATTATTATTATTTTTATTATAATTGATACCAGTATTAGTAGTGGTAGTAGTAATAGTAAGTTGCTGGTATTATTATGGGTGTTATTAGTACTATTATTTCAGACCCTCTACCTTTCCAACTACCGGTATATATTCTTTTTATCTGTAGATCTCTATTTCAATTTCTAATCCTATCAATATGTATACACATCTTTGAATATATGTTTGGTTAATGAAATTTTCCAAACAGTAGATAGAAACCTGCTTACCTCATCATCTATCTATTTACCCGGTCTGATAACGCATTTTTTTGTCTCTTCGTTTCAGCTTTTATAAAACTTGGTAATATTGAAAAAAATGAAAAAATGAAAAATTCCAAAAATGATAAAAAACGAAAAAAAAACGAAAAAAATCAAAAAAACGAAAAAATAAAAAAATAAAAAAATAAAAAAATAAAAAAATAAAAAAATAAAAAAATAAAAAATTCCAAAAAAATGAAAAAATTCCAAAAATGAAAAATTCTAAAAATGAAAAAATCGAGAACCGTCGAAATGTCGTTTTGTTTTTCTATAGTGAGAAAAAAAAAAAAAAGGAGAGAGAGAAAGAGAGAAGAAAAGAAAGGAAAAGGTTTGAAGAACCACATATCTCATCTCCAAGTTGTTGGATACAGTTGGAGTTGCAGAGAGACTGGAAAGAAACAGAATCAAAATAACTGCCCTTTTTTTGTTTTCCTCTGGAAGAGTAGACACGATGTTCCCATCATACGTACGTCATTTTTCATCTACAGCAGTTGCCAACAAAGTTGGTTGTGCCCAGGTAAAGCCGGTGCATCACAAAGTCAGAATTGTCAAGAAGTTTCTTTCACCTCGGTTTTCTGAATTGAAGTTGGAAGCACACGACATCAGATCACCAAAGTTCAAACCATACCTGACCCACCAAGATAGAGTCGAGGAGCATTACTACAATACACTCCAGTCGGATCTCTTGCTGATCAACTACAGACATGGTCAAGAACCGATCTACGGTAACAAAAGAAGACAGTGGGACATGTCGAGCCCATACCATCTCAACAGACCGTTGAGAAAACCAAAGGGACAGGTTGTTCCTTCGCCAACCATTGCTCCAAAGACCGACAGAAACGTCCCTGTCTTGGAAGGTGTCACGTTGAACTGTTACGTCAAGGACGCCAAGCTGTATCCTGCGCAGGCAATTGGGGCCTACTTGCAGTTGCAGCAGATCACCGGCGTCAAGCCAACGGCCATCTTTGCCAAGACCAACGTGCCAAACTGGAAGTTGAGGCCTGGTATGAAGATGGGTGCCAAGGTCACCCTCCACGGCAGAGATGCGTCGCAGTTTGTTTCCACCTTGACGGAGATTGTTTTGCCTAGAATGAGGGAGTTCTACGGTATCTCCAACCGTTCTGGTGACAGGTACGGTAACATTGCCTTTGGTATTACTGGCGAAGACGTCAAGCTCTTCCCGGAAATCGAAAACAACCAGGATGCATGGCCCCAGAACTTTGGCTTTGACATCACTCTCCATACCAGTGCTCAGACCGATGCGGACGCCAGAATATTACTCAGTGGCCTGGGTTTCCCATTCACCGGTAACGAAAGGGTTCCAAAGACCCTTCTGAACGACGTTGCGGCTCCTGCGGACGCTGAACCACACGCCTGATCTCTGGAAACCGGCACCACAGCCCCTCCTAGGCAGAGCCACCACCACAACCATGGCCAAACCCCCAAGTTGGTAGACCCAAGCAGAGCATGCGGAGTGAAACATGGCGGCAGTGGCTTCCTTCAACTCTTTTTCACTCCGCCCCTTCCTTACATCCTGTCTCTTGGCTCGATATCTATACTTCTTGTATATACTTTTGATAAATATGTAGCCCTTCTTTCTATGCAGAATGGAAACATAATTGTAACAGAAAGAACAGCCATACAAAACCAAATGAGGCTCATGCTTTTTGATAGCCAAATACACAGAGATATCCCCCTTTTTTTTGCCTCGCAATACCCAGCTCTTCTCTTATATATAATGACACACCCATCCCGTTTGATCAAGAAAAAGCTCGATAATAGAGGCACCTGATGTTGTTAGCAGGTTTAGCCTGTTGCTAGGGTGTGCCCACGAGATTTTGGGATAGTGAGATACTGGAACGGGATGTTCTTCTTCAGGCGTATCCATCATTAGGATCTTAGACAGTGAACGCCATTGAAGTTGTCATTGTTCTACTCTTTGCGCCCCCCTGCTACGCTTTGTGCCAAACTCCCCAGAGAATAACAGCATCTTGGCATTAGGAATTGCCCTCGGGATTATCACACCAATGTCGTCTGCACCACAGGAGTGCATCATACCGACCAACTCGTCGGTCGGCGAGATCTGCCAGTACGTGGCATCGAACTGCAAGGACCTCAAGTACCGGTACCTGCGTTACTACTACTGCGGCAGCGTCAACTACCCCATCTTGTCGGATATAATACTGTGGGTGGTGATCATCTTCTCAATCGGATTCCTGTTCCTCACGTTGGGGTTGCTGGCGTCGGATTTTCTGGTGCCAAACTTGTCGGCTCTCTCGGATACACTCAACTTGGACGAAAAGCTCTCGGGCTTGACCCTCCTGGCATTTGCCAATGGCGCCCCAGACATCCTCTCCACATACATAGCAATCAAGCATGGCATGACATCGATGGCCTTGGGCGAGTTGCTCGGGTCCACCAACTTTGCGCTCACCGTCGTCATCGGCGTGCTGGCCATCTACCAACCCTTCAAGGTCAACCAGAACACCTTCCTCCGGGATCTGATTGTGTTTTCGGTCCTCATATTGGCTTCGTTCTGCATCTTGAAAGATGGAACCATCACGATCTTTGAATCGATAATTTTGTGTCTTTTGTACATCTCGTTCATCCTGCTGAACCTGTTCTTGCCGCAACATGAAGAGAAGGAAAAACAGGAACCAAACTCGTTGACCCAGGAACATGTCAATAACTTGCCCCTGGCTAGCTATTCACCCCTCGGTGTCAATCTACCCCCACCATCGCACTCCCATGGGTCCGACCATCAAAGTGTCACATCCTTCAACTCGCTCGACACCAATGGAAGTTTGAATGATTACTATTTTGCTCACAATATCGACAATTTAGAACAAGGTCGAGGATTCAAGATCTCGTTAGTAGACTCCTTGAAGTTGGCCTGGCTTTGGAATAGAAAAGGCAGCATCAGACCATCGGGATCAGAGAACGTGGATATCGAACGCTTGAGAACTGTTAATGAATTGACCCCCCTCAACTCACCAAAGTCCCAACAAACTGTGGAATTCTCAAATGCTCTAAATGGCAGCAACCTCAGTAATCTGAATCTGAATGCTGATAACGTTAACGAGGATCAGAGACCTAAATATTTTGTTCACTCACTTCAACAGAATTCTTCCGTTTTGCTTTCTCCCCCAAATATATCACCGATGGGCACGTCCTCAGGAAATGTCTCTTTGGCAAGTAATGTGTCATCTGCAGGAGTTCTACACCGTACTCTTTCATCCAACCCAGCTTCACCTTGTACAATGTTACCAACAGAAAATGCTACACTACCAACACAAAACAAAACTTCAACAGCAGAAAATGATGTTTCATCAGCAGGAAATAAAACTTCATCAATCGAAAATGAGAATTCACTCCCCGAGAATAGAAGTTCCTTATCAGTAAATACAAACTTATCGAATGAAAATTTAGCTCCGAATGTTTTGCCAAAACACCTTAAATCGGCAACTAATTTTTCCATATCCAACAATGGTAACGTTCCTGCAAAAATCAATACTGGTATCAACATAAACGATTCAAGTTTTTCATTTCTTAATTCACCTGCTCTTAGTAGAAGTAGTTCTTCCAAGAGGTTTAAAAAAAAGGGTGATTATCAAATATTATACCCCAATAGACCTAAAATGGGAAGAGCTGGCAGTCTGCCATGGTCATTTAATGCTGAGGCGGCTACAAGCGCATCAAATTCCCAAGTATCAACTCCGGTTGTTGTAGAACCATTCAGAGGTAATTTTGAAATCATTGAAGAACACGAAGAAAATGAAGCGGAGAATGCCGAATCAACTTCCAATGCCAATGCAACTGATGGTGTCGTAGTTAGAAGACATTCCTCACAAATTAATTTGAATCCACCAGAATATTCTCCAACTGATATTCAAAATTCAGCAGCTTTAATTCCTTACGTTGAATATCAGAAGACTACAAACATATTTTTGAAGTTATGTCCAGTTCATATATTTACTGGCTCGATATCATTACACGAAACGTTACTATCCATAATTATAATTCCATTGAACACTATTTTTAATTTGATAATTCCTGTTCCGTTACCGGAAGAATTAACTGGCGAAATTTATAGACACGAATGGTCGATATCCACAAAGCTTTTCCATTTTCAAGCGTTACTGTTCCCATTGATAATGTTTGATTTGCAAACGACTATCCCGATTATAATTACATCAATTTCTTTAGCGGCGATTTCGATTGGTTTAAAGTTTGGGGTGCCCCATTTTTATGATACCGTCTTCCCTGTTATTTCATCGCTGGTGGGGTTTCTCGTGGTGTTGAAGTTAATTACATTACTTGCTTCTGCAATTATTTTTATTTTGAAAAGCATAGGAGACTTGTATTCATTGAGTGAATCCATTCTAGGTTTAACTATTCTTTCGTTAGGTAATAGTATTGGTGATGTTGTTACCAATCTATCACTAGCAGGTTTGGGAAGACCTTTGACTGGTTTACATGCCTGCTTTGGAAGTCCGTTGTTGTATTTCCTTTTTGGAATTGGTGTGTGTTCTTTGATTGTTCAAGTTTCTTCAGCACCACAAAGCATTATTGAATTCCAGGTAGACAAGTCCTTGCGGCTTACCGCCGCTAGCATTATATTCATGCTTTTCTTTTATACCATAGCACTTTCATTGACAAATTGGACATTTAAAAGATGGATTGGTTACGTCGGGGTGGCACTGTGGCTGACCGTTACTGTGGTCAATTTTGCATTACACAGAAATGCTTGAAATCCTCGACAAAATTGTGCATTCCTTGTGTAAGATATTTTATTCCTAGATTCAGAAAAACAGTTATCTAATTTTTATGTAGAATTTGCAATTTTTCATAAACTGCTGTGGTCCTGAAACTCCACAGTTTATTTGCCAATTCAAAGATTCCAATGGTTGTAAGTAATCTTTGAAGAAAAAAATCAAATTGGCATCTATAATGTGTTGTTCGAACTCGGATTTGGAAAGATTTTCTTATCGGGTGAAGCCACAATGTTGATCGCTGTTCTCACATGAAAAAGCCACCACAGTTGAAAGTATAGTTGCCACACCCCTAGGTACATTTGTTATTCCCTTTATTGTGTATATTCATAGCTAAAAAAGACGATAGCAACATTAGGAAAATATAAATAGATGGGATTATGATGATGATGATGATGAATTTTTGTTCAACTAATGGGCTTTTAATTTTTATAAGAAGTATCGAATTGCTTTGACAAAGCAGCAAAAACAGACAATCGACATGAGTACACTAACCAGATCATATAAAGATGGATCAATCCACTTTAGAAACGACACGGACAACAAAACTGAAGATGGAATTCTTACCATCCCCAAAGAAGACTTGAAGAGGTTGAAGCATCCGGAATGGGCGCCAACTTGGGATCCAAAAGATGACCATAAATTTGAAAATCCAAAGCCGTTCAAAGTGATTGACAGAGGATTTGCTGGTGACCCAAGCTTCGAATCATTTAAACATATCGACAGCATCCATTTTAAACACATTTCTCCTAAGCTGGGTTTAGAGGTTGACGGTATTCAATTGAGTGCATTAAATGATCAACAAAAGAATGATTTGGCATTATTGGTTGAAAAGCACGGGGTTATTGCTTTCAGAAATCAAGATTTTAAAAATCAGTCCTTTGAAGCCATTAAAGAGTGGGGTAAATACTTTGGTCCCCTTCATGTCCATCCTACATCTGGCTCTCCGTTAAACCATCCAGAGTTTCATATGACATTTAGACGGGGTAGCAAAGAAGAGTACGGAACTGTCCTAGAAGACCAGTTAAATAGTATCGGGTGGCACTCAGATACAACATACGAAAACCAAACACCAGGACTAACATTATTTTCGATGTTACAAATGGGTGAAAGTGGTGGTGACACTCAATTCATTGATATGGTTGAAGTATATGACAGACTATCGCCCTTATTCAAGGATCTTATTGGAGATTTAAAAGCTGTTCATACATCAAAAGAGCAGGCAAATGCAGCCAAATCTGAAGGTGGAATTGAGAGAAAGGCTGCAATTGATTCAATTCATCCGGTAGTGAGATACCATCCTGTATTGAATCGGAAGAGTTTATTTGTGAACAGAGCGTTTACAAGGAAAATCCTGGGTTTAAAGACCGAAGAAAGTGATAATTTACTATTATTTTTATTCAACCACACTGCTTCATGTCTGGATGCACATGTTAGACTTCAGTGGGATGAAAATACCGTTGTGATTTGGGATAACCGTAGATTGCTTCATAGTAGAACGTTGGATTGGGACTCTGAAGATATCAGGCATGCTTTTAGAGTAACCACAATTGCCGAGAGACCAATTGGAAGTAAAGAAGAATACGAGTCCTGGACTCCTGCTAAAGAGGAAGAAAATATCAAATTAACAGAGTACCTCATCAGTTTAAATGCCGAGAATTACTACAAAAATGTCATTTTAAACACTAGATGAGTTTGATCTGTGTTGTATTTTCATTCAACTTCGGTGTTTCGGCGTTGATTTTATTTATTTATATATTTATTTATTACATTATTGTATTTTATAACTTAATATACATTATTTGAATGGATCTATAAACCTTTAGAAGTATTCACACGACCATCCATCTGGTATTTTTTTTGGAGTGGGGAGACTCTCTGCATCTAATGAGTAATACTTATAGAAATTCTCTTTTGCTTTCAAATAGTGGTGACTTTTTTTGCCTGAGTACTTTTCAAATATGTCAGACAATTTGGATATTGATATACATGAGTAATTCAGCATCTCAATAAACAAATAATCGAATTGAGATTCAAGTTCGCTGTTTTTCAATTTGGAAATATCTGTTAGTTTATTTATAATCAGTTTTTCGACGTTTGAAGGCAGAACAAAATGCTCAACTTGTAACAATTTGCAAAAAATCTCCAAATTGTGGGGTAATACTTGCTGTGTTTCATAAATGATGGCCTTTGCTTTATCAAATTCTAGTCCGATGATATAGAGATCGATCAACCTGAGACGTAGTGTTAGGTTTTCAACTGGAGTTAAGTATATTCCACGTAATAAGATTTTTTTGGCGGATTCTGTATTTCCGTAATTCAGATAATAATTGGATAGCTTGATCCAGAAGAAATGATAGGGCGAAGTTGCTATCAAACACCTATTGTAGATTGTATCTATTAAATAGGTATTATTTTTGATCAAGGATAGTTCTTTTTCCTTTGTAGCACCTTTCATATTCAACACTTCCACAAATTCCAAATATGAGCGCCACGTTTGTAGTTCCTGTCTACTCAAAGGTACATTTGGTATACTATAATGGGTTGAAATATTCCTTTCGTAATTGAAAAACTTCCAGGAATAATATTGAGTTGTGATATAGAGGTCTAGGAATTTTTTCCTCAACTCTGTCTTCAATTTATCCAAATTCTTGACCTGCAGTAAATCAACCCACGTGAAATTGTAATCGTTCTGTAGGTCTCCCCTGCTGATGAAATATTTGATTGTGTCCAGGTCTGCTTTTTCCAACAACGAGAAGAACATGGAGAAATACTTTGAATAGTCATGCTGCGGCAGTTCGATTATTCTTCTCAGGAGCAGATGGTAGGGTTTCATCAGGTGGCTGTTTTTCAAAAAGAGCAAATATTTATCGAAGAATAAACTTGCGTAATAGTTGAAACCTATAGCTATTCTGGCTCTCTCGAAGTTCGAGATCATCTCTTCATTATCCGAGTTGATCTGCAATAACAGATCCATGTAGCTGTTCCAGATCAGCAATGAGCCGGGCAAGATGGCCAAGGCACGTTCATAAACTTCGATGCATCTATCCAGCTTGTTGAATCTATAAAACCAACGAGCGTAGTTGATCCAGAATTGTTCCAGCAAGGGGAAATTCACCAACAGGTTTTCGTACGACAGCAACACCAGCTGTTTTTCCTCCTCGCATGAGTTGGAATTGACTTTGTATTTGGTTTTCAGGTTCAACGATGGCAAGTATTCCGTCACAGCTATCAGTTTTTCCCACAGCTTCAAGTCATCTGGCTGATTGGCCGCTTCTTTTGCCGCTGCAATCCACGTCTCCTTATTCGGTATTGACGATAGGTCGATGTCGAATGTCATTATTCCTCAACAGTGTGATCCTCTGTTCTCCCTCGATTCGATTCTCTATCTTTATCCACCGTTGTCTCCAGAAGAAAGAGCCTCCATTTCAAAGAGTAGCCATTTCATTTCAATGATGAGAAAAAAAAAAAGCGGAAACATGCTAAGGAAGGAAATTAAAGAGCGACTTACTATATGATGTTTTTAATTGCAGTTTTTTTGTATCTGAATAGAAGTTCGACCGGAAGACGACTGGGGTATTTGGATGTGCCTATAGGGTTGTATTCTGCAGATATACTATCGACGCTTCTGTTTTGTGCAGACCTCCTATACTTGCCAAAAAAAAAGCATATTGCCATTAGAAAAATGTCGGGAAAAGCCCTCTTCAAGAAGATGTACGGAGCACTTGAAAAAAATGTCGCCTCAAGCCACCAAACACACACCAAGGAGATTCTCAAGAAGCAGGACGCTCTGATCCAGTACAAGCGTATGCAATACATCAATGCCGGCAAGGAGCTGAGCAAGGAAGAGGATGAGAGGCTCGTGGACGATGTCAAGCAGAAGTTCATCTCCCAAATGCCGAAGATCAACACCGACTTGTTGTCCCATCTAGATAAAGAGGAGCATCATCCGGTCGAGGCGGAACACGTCGAAAACATCGCCACCTTTCTCGATTCACAGAGGGTGTATATAGAATTGCTCGAGAGGTACAACCCGGGAATCAGCATGAAACAGACCGACAAGGTGAGAAAGACGGCCAGAAGAGTCGGTCTGGAAGTCCCTGAATGATCCCCATGTCTTTCTGCTGCAGCTAGGTCCACCCGGCCTTTCTCTTTTCTTGCCCCTCCGGCATCTTCACATGCACAGATGCAACCAAGCAAGAGGTGTGTATATAGGCCATGATTCAGACATCGTTTTTTATCTAGGTATATAGATATATATATATATATAAGATATTATTGTAAATACATATATTAGGATTTTCCATACAAAAAGGAAACAGGCGACGCGTCGATCGGCGCGCAAGGTTTTATTGAATTTTTTTTCTTTTTTTCTTTTTTTCACTTTTTTTTCTTTTTTTCATTTTTTTTGTATTTTTTCTCTTTTTTCTCTTTTTTCTTTTTTTCTCTTTTTTCTCTTTTTTCTCTTTTTTCTCTTTTTTGGATTTTTTATTTTCTCTTTTTTTCTCTTTTTTTTGTATTTTCATGGAACCAAAAAATTTTCATACATTTTTTCTTACAAAGAGGTCCCTAAGATCAACCACATTGGAATTGAATTGATACCTCTTATCATACTTGGAATATACATATCCATACAGAAAGATATCCTAGACAACCAACACAATGGGAAAGAAAGAAGGCACCGACGCAGAAAAGGACAACTACGATACCAAGCTTCCATATGTTCTTCCATTTGCCCAACCTTTGGCATCGAAGAAGTTGAACAAGAAACTGTTGAAGACAGTCAAAAAGGCCGCCAAGGCAAAGCATGTCAAGCGTGGTGTGAAGGAAGTTGTCAAAGCTCTTAGAAAGGGTGAGAAAGGTTTGGTCATAATTGCCGGTGACATTTCTCCTGCAGACGTGATCTCCCATATACCTGTCTTGTGTGAAGATAATGGAGTGCAGTACATCTTTGTTCCAAGTAAGGAGGATCTAGGTGGTGCAGGTGGTACCAAGAGACCAACCAGTTGTATTATGATTGTCCCAGGTGGTGGTAAGAAGGGTGACAAGTCCGGTAAGACTGATGAATACAAAGAAAGTTACGATGAAATTTCCAAGGAAATCAAGGCGTTATAGAGTCGAGTAACGTCACAAAACTGTTTCTATCTGCTTTGGTTTGCTAACTAAATTAAAAGAAAAAGGAAGCATTATCATTCATATACTTATATAATGTATAATATGAACAAATAAAAAAGAAAAATAAAAATTTCACAGATAATATGACTGAAAGATTATATTGTGTTGAATCATATTTGTGTTGAAAGATCGTTATTATTTCACGTAGGAAATAAAAATCTTTATAGAAGTCATTATAGATCAATATCAAGAGAAAAAAAAAATTCATCATAGATTTGTCTACTGGGTTTTTTGTATACGCAAGCATATCACAACAAAACCTTTGCTTATGCACTTTCTTTCTTCAATTGTGCCTTAACCCAACCTTCTAAACCTCCTTCGATGATAATCTCTTGTAAATTGGTACCCAACTCACCAACTTTGTTGGTCAGTACAACATTGCCGGATTCATCTGAAACGGTAACAGTGGATTTTGGAATATCCCATTTTAACGTCCAGCCAGTTCTTCTAGTTAGTTCGCCATCTTGATTGGCAAATTTTTCTCTCAATAGCTTAATCAGTTCCGGTAATTCCAAAGTCAACAGTGCATTGTTGATCGAGTTACGTCCGAAAATATTACTGAAAGAACCTGCTGCAACAAGCTTGATATCTCTTGCTAAAATGGCTGTGGCTGCTTGTTCTCTCGAAGAACCAGTACCAAAGTTAAAGCCAGAAACAATGATGTCTCCTGCTTTCGTCTTCTTGCCAAATTCAGAATCGTAGTTTTCCATACAAACTTCGGCCATCTTCTCTCTGGAAACATCATCCTGGTATGTGTATTTACCTGGATAGATACCGTCGGTATTGACATTGTCAGCATCACAGAAAACAATTTCACCTTCAATGGATTCTGGGAATCCTTCTAACGTCTTGGATGAACCCGCCTCAGTGGTAGTGGCTTCCGTGTCAGCCTTTTCGTTATTTTCCACAACTTTCTTAACTTCGGAGGCCTTCTTGCATGGTTCTCCCAAAACTTCTTCCGGCGATCCAATCTTACCTAGGACAGCAGATGCCGCCACAATTTCAGGTGACGCCAAATATGCCAATGCATCCTTGGATCCCATTCTACCCTTGAAATTTCTGTTTGTTGCAGAAATACCAATCTCACCCTCCTTCAATAAACCTGCACCTAAACCAATACATGGACCACATCCCGCTGGTAGCGGAATGCAACCTGCGTCTATTAATGTTTTCCATGCACCATCAGCTTCGGCATCTTTTTGGACTTCAGATGAAGCTGCGGCAATGTAAAATTCAACACCTGGTGCAATCTTGTTGCCCTTCACGACATCTGCAGCTGCCTTGATATCGGACAAACGTGAGTTAGTACAGGAGACCAAATAAGCCTTGTTGACCTTTAAATTATCTGCACTCAACTTATCAATTGCAGTACCAATCTTGACAGAGTTTGGACCCGAGACGTATGGGCTTAAAGTCGATAAGTCAATTCTTAAAGTCTTTGCATAGTATGCATCTTTATCTGCAACAACCTTGTTGTTCTTCAACGTATCAAGTGTTTCGTTATTAATTCTTGGATGGTTTGGACCAACTCTTAGTAGTCTCTTGGTATACCAGTTGATCAGTGTATCATCAATTGGGAAAACACCACTCAAGGCACCCCATTCGGTTGTCATATTTGCAATCGTCAATCTGTAGTCAACGGGTAACTCCTTGATTGCATCACCGGTGAACTCAATCGCATGGTTAAGGACCTCATCCTTGTTAAACAATCCACAGAGTGCAACAATGATATCTTTACCGGTTGTGCCTTTAGGTAACTCACCTTCCAGAATGACATTTGCCACAGGTGGAATTTGCCACCATGTCTGACCTGTTGCCCAGATTGCGGCGGCGTCGGTTCTAACAACCGGCGTACCCAATGCACCAATACCACCGTAGGTATTTGAATGTGAATCTGATGCAACAGTTAAATTACCTGGAAAGGCATACCCCTCTTCGATCATAATTTGGTGTCCAATACCTCTGCCAGCTGGATAGAAGTCGATACCCTGTTCCTTTGCAAAGTTTTGGATGTTTTCATATTTGGTCAAATTCTTTTCACTTTTGTTTTGAACATCGTGATCTAATGTATTGACGATTTGTCTGTTGTTCTTGACCTTTTTGGCGCCCAAACCTTTGAACTTGAGCGCAACAGGCCACGAGTTATCATGTGACATAACATGTGCTGGTTGGATAGATACATAATCACCTGAGTGAACAACCTTATTCTCTGGTAATCCTACTGCATACTTTTGAACAATTTTTTCAACCAAATTTTGTCCACCCAATCTATAGTTGGAGGTTGAAAATCTTCTCTGGGATGCCTTGATCCTCAATCTTGCGTTTAACGTAAACATAACACCGTTTTCAAAGGAAAAACCTCTTTGATTTTACATTCTTGCAGTAATAACTAAAACATGTCCATCCCACAATTGAACAAAATTAAACATGCATAGACAAACCAATAGTAGCGATGCCAATATGAATGACTCAGACCGATTGAATTTTTCATCCTCGGTTCCCAAAATGGCAATTATCTTACTATTGATATTTAATTAGCCGCTATAAAGTGCTACAAAATATCATCACCTTTGGAGTGTCTCGATCTATCATCACTTGCGACGTAATGCAGATGTGTACCATGAGAACGTACGATTAAAGTTATGTGTATATAGAAAGCTTATATGTGTGTTTGCTGGAAAGTAGGCAATTTGCCTCTTCATTTTCTAATAAGAGGAAAACACCAAAAAAAGATTATCGGCGTCATTTCTCCGACAGACGTGCATGGTCGTATCTGAGAATGGTTTCAAGAAGAACTTTGAAACCGGTTTCTAATTCTTCCGGCTCGGTGTGTTCGCTCGGGTTGTGGGAAACACCGTCCTTACTTGGAACAAAGATCATTGCGGTAGGGATGACGAGATTGGTAGCACAGGAGTCATGGCCAGCACCACTAACCATCGTATGTTTCATGTCGGCACCCACTATCGAAGTGGCAGATTCGTCGACAACCTTGATCAAGTCCTTGTTGAAATGTGTGGCTAGATATGGGTATGGGTCGGTGATGGTGTATGGCAACTTTGTGCCATTACCAATCTTATTCAAGCACGCTTCCTCGATGACAGCAAGACAGTCTTTTCTGATCAAAGCCAAGCCTTCGTCAGTTTCATGTCTGATGTCGAGAATGAACTCAACTTCGCCTGGAATAACATTCACAATATCCGGTAACAAGTTCAATCTGGCAATGGAGGCCAAACCCTTGTGTGTTTTCGCAGCTTCGTTGACGCCGGTGATGACCTGTGCCGTGGCCAACAACGCATCCCTTCTGAATTCTAGTGGTGTAGTTCCCGTGTGTTGGGACATACCGGTGATTTTGACGTCCAGCCAATTGTAGGCCTGCGCTCCTGTCAAGACTCCGATCTTTTTACCATACTCTTCCAAAATTGGGCCCTGCTCAATGTGAATCTCAAAATGACAGTGCAGTGGGTTTGCCTTGTACGAGCATTCGACATCACCGAGATAGCCGATCCGTTTCAACTCGTCGAGAACGGTGATCTTACTGTCATAGACGTCTTGCAGAGCATAGATCTCCTCCTTGTTTTTGGCTCCTGCCCAAACACTGGATGCCATCAAACTCATTGGAAAACGAGCACCTTCCTCGTTACACCAGTCGACTAGGGTGATTGGGAAGTTTGGAACCACGTCGTTCTCCTTCAATGTTCTTAATACCTGTAGTCCTGCCAATACCCCGTAGATTCCATCGTATCTACCACCAGTTGGTTGGGTGTCCAAGTGGGAACCCATACCGGTTGGGTTCTTATCATTATATTTGCCCGGATAGGTTGCAAAGATGTTACCACACTCGTCAACTTTGATAGTGCAACCTAGTTTTTTTGTTTCTGCAACGAACCAATCTCTGACTTGTTTGTCTATATCACTCAAGGCCAAACGACAGACACCCGTCTGTGTAGACTCTGGTCCCCAGACGCCCTTGGCGCCAAACATTTCGGCGGTGGAATGGATGGTTTCAACCAATTCCTTGGAGTTGATTTTCAAATTTTGACTAAATGTAGTGACGGTCATTATGCACACAGTATTGGATTGCAGCGTTTGTTCTGTTTGCTGGTATGACTCAAATATAAAATACCCATATAGATGTTTATATTAATTACAAAAGATTTACAAGAAAGGGGAATATTGGGCTTTTTATATTCACAAATGGCTATTACCCGTTTGTTAACCGACTTTCTTATCATAACCAAAAAAACGACTTCGCCGAAAAATAACACTTTCCTATTTAGGCACATCTCACTTGATTATGTTCACTTCGATTAACATGCAACTCGGCATCAACATGAATCACCATCATCAAATTCTTTGATAAGCTGTTTCCTCGGCACCGTATTCATATAGGCATGTTTGTCTGTTACTGAATAGACATTCAAAACAAAATCCCAAAATTTCGAGACGTTAAGATCAGTCAGGACAAATATACCGTTAATATCATCTTTAACAAATGTAATGGCTCCATATGTAGCAGGCTCGATGCTTATGTCGAATGTTCTTCGGTCATATGTAAAACCTATATCATTCAAAGCACCATCAAACTGCAATAATGCGATCAAAGCAACCGGATCATGTATAACGGGGCCCTTGTAATGAGGCAATTTTTTAGCGGACATTCGTCTGTTAAACGAATCGACAAGTTCATACATCATTGCTCTGAAATTTGTAGCAGTATCAACTGTTTTACTATTTAGAATTCTTTCCTGGATCTTCTCCGTGATGAATACTTTGCTTGTAATATCCAAGGATGCCTGAATCATTTTTGAAGATAGGATTTCATCTCTCACTACATACTTAGCGGCATATGGATCACAGAAATAATTAAACTCCGAATTATTATTCATATTGAACGTCTTGAATCCCCCGCCCATGACTGAGATCCAGTTGATTTTTGTACGTAATTCCGGGTATTCCTGGAAAAACATTGCAATATTGGTCAGCGGACCGGTTGCTACAATATTGATTTTTCCTGCATTCTGTCGAATCACCTTGGCCAGATGAGGAAAAAAGTCTTTCCGATTCTCAGGCTTCATCCGGGGTGGTGGCAAAAGGTTGGATCCGTTAAGTCCAGTTTTCCCGTGGACATCAGCCGCAAAGACCTCCCCGTAATTGTCCAATGGCTTTTCCTCTCCTGGATATACGGGAATCTCCGTTTTATTGATTGCAGTTAGAACACGCAATGCATTGCACGTGGTGTATTTTAAGGCAACATTTCCATGGACTGTTGATATACCAAGCAAATCAAAGTAGTCACTATAGCAAGCAAGAATTATCGCTACGGTGTCATCCTGCCCCGGATCACAATCGAGCCATACTGGTATTTTCATTCTATATGTTATATTGATGAATAAAATTCAGAAATTTATAACCGATGAAAGATATAGGTTCATGCACGGGAAAAACTAGAGCATGTGGAGAAAGCTATTCTTTGTTGCAGAGAAGTACATTTTTTATTGTTCTTATAAATTCTTCAAAACCGACATTCTTCGATTTGTTCCTTGAGTTTATAAACAAAAAAAAAAGAACAGTAAAACTCCAAAAACATTGCGCAAGCCCGGAATCGAACCAGGGGCTCAACGATGGCAACGTTGAATTTTACCACTAAACCACTTGCGCTTTGTTATGTCCTTGAAAAGTGCCAGATCGATATCAAACAATTAAATGTGCTCAAAATTGAATTTATTTTCTTGAACTATGCTATTGTTTTTTTGGAATTGGTTTTTTTGGTCAAAATAACCAGAAAAAAAACCCTCTGATCAGGTAAAAGGAACTTATTACTGAAGGGAGTGATTCACGGAAGTAAGGCATGTTAAACAAATCCAAATACTAGCAAAATGCACAGGAATATCATACAAGATATGCTAATAACTTAAAACCTTTTAACAAAAGGGTCCAAAGCCCTTCTTAAAGAGGTGTTTTTATTATATATGAATATAAATATATATTTTTATATATTAACATTTCACAGCTTTGATGGTTTCACGTATAGCACAAAACCTTTCACCATTGAACAGTCGCCCAGGGTTTAAAACGTAAATTCTTGAGAAGGTCATCACAGCTAACAATAAATCACTATTCTTCACATTTTTTTTTCAAGGCCTCATTGAATTGTTTGAAGCCTTTTGCCGTATCATCTCCAATCATCATAAATATTGGATACGAGAGGATACCGGAGAAATTCTCCGCTTGAGTGACCTGAGTATGTCCATTATCAAGCTGCTTGAAAGAAAAAGAGTGCTCTCCGTTGAATACAAAGCCAGAAAACAATTTACCAGACCACCTGAAGCAAGTAGCACTGTTTTCAGTAACCACTGGCGTAAAAACGCTTGTTTTATTTTTTGTTGGGAGAACAATCGTCACCTTCAATGTGTCGTTCACTGCAACGTTTTCCTGTGTTTTTTCCGGGGTTGTGACCTCGATGGATTCAATAAAGGAAGTCCAAGATGGAAAATTGGAAAAATCTTGGAATGTTTCTCTCACTTTTTCGAGAGGAGCAGCTATTTCAATGTTTTCAGTAATTGATGTCATTTTTCTTTCGGTTTCTCTGTTTCACTTGGTTTACTGGAGTTGGTGTTGTTGTCAAAGGAGGATAGAAAGAAGATAAATATATTTTCTCTGATAAAGAATAAAATAATCGAGCAGGTTTGCGCCGTTCCATAAATATTTGGAGGCCGGAGATAGACCAACTTTTCTCCGAAATCTTAAGCACGTGACCTTATTTACCTTCGAAAAGGTGTTTTTACGCATTGCTTTTTTGACCACTTGAAAGTAGCAGAACTATGATTCTTGTTGGATGTGAAACACAGACACTATTAAAGAGGGTCACCTTGTTTTCAAAATTTGTGCAATAAAGATTTGGAAAGGTTAGGGTGATAGGAAGACAGAAATTTTTTTAAAGACGACAGAGAATATGTTGCAAACGTACTTTTCGATTACAGAAAAATTGTACGTGAGAGCAATAAGGCTGCAGCTTGACAATTGAGTCTGTTGCCGTGATGTCAACTAGTTAGATAAAGACATTTAGCTAGAGTTGAATAACAAGTAAAGAAAACATTTATGGCACCACTGACGTACCTTCAAGGTTCTGCTTTTCATTCATTGATGGGGCTATGGCTCAATGGTAGAGCTTTCGACTCCAAATCGAAAGGTTGCAGGTTCGATTCCTGTTGGCCTCAATCAACGAATTTTTTTTGCGTTTTTTGCATTTGCAGTTTTGTTTTCATAAGAACCGTAACAATTTTACCATGGTTAGTTTTTTTTGCAACCTTTTTATTTGGCAAGTATACATATACAAGTTAGTCAATTGTAAACTTCAGCTACACAGCTACTATTTTTTGCTTCTCTTCTTCTTGCCCTTCTTGACACTAGAAGGTGGAGCTGCATGCCCGGAAGAATTCACGTGTTGGAACAGTTTGTTTCTACTCGTGAAGGATTCATTGCAGACCGAACAGATTTCGGAACCTGAAACAGTACTATTTTGGGCTATGTTTCTATCGGACTTGGTCTTAGTACTCGAGTTTCCTTTACTCTTTTTCTTCGACTTGGCCTTAGTTGTCCCCCAGTCATCGTCACTATCGGAATCTAAATTCGTGCCCTTCAGAACTTTGGAAAGCTCCTCAAATTTTTTATCAGCCTTATAAGATTTCCCCTTCGTTGCATTGGAAAAATTAGGAATGTCATAGATGTCGTCATCTATCTCATCATCAATTCCACCATCTGATTGAGGTTCTGTTTCGGACTGGTACTTATCATCGTCTATTGGTTGCATCGATATACTATCTTTATCCGTGGCTGAATTAACTTCAGCAGACCCATTGCCAACCCGGCCGTTTTCTTCCAGAGCCCCGTCACGCTGGTCTCTCTCCATTTGCTGGGAAAACATGTATTCCAGTTCTTCATTTGTTAAATCATCCAAATCACTAAGGTTCTCTAATGCATCGTCAAAATCGTCAAAATCATCATTTGATAAATCGCAGTCATCCTTATCTAAATTTTTCTTGACATAGCCGTCATCATCGATACCCAATTCAATACCTTCCTTTCTCATCTCCCATTGCAGTTGTTTTAGTAATTTCAAATGTTTTTTGGATCGTTCGTGGTCCGAAAACTGTTTTTCACTTTTGAAGACTTTGTTACAGATAATACATTCGAATATATCCGCATTGTTTTCCTCGCTATCCGTTTCTTCACCGTTGATTTTCCTTTCCTCTTCGTATATTTTATCCAACTGTGCTTCGATTTCTGCCAGATCATCAGGATCAACTGTTTGCCACTCCTGTTCTTCAAACAGTTGGCGCTGTCTCTGTCTTTCTTCCTTTTCTATTTGAGCTTGTTTCTTCATTTCCTGGCGCTGCTGGGCCAGCTTTTGTTTTTCATACAGCTTTTTGCATTTTGGATCCATCCGGGGGTCCAGCTTTTTAATATAAACAATATATTTCCTTACAATTTCATTGTATGACTTTTTGGCTTGGTCTCGCAATTTCTTATTTTCCTTCTCCATGATTCTTCTCGTACGTCTATCAGGAGCAGATGAATATCTGTATTCATCACACCAGCTGAAAGTTTTCACCGACTGAAAGTTCGACCATACTTTGTAAAACATTCTTGTTGACTCGTAATCAGTTTTGGAGTTTCCGATTCTTGGATACATCAATTCTTTAGCATCGCAGACAGTTGCGAACTGGGTGTCGTCTTTGAAGTTCTGGAACCCCGGCAATTTTTGTTGTTTGCCAGATAAAACTTCCTCCGAAGCGATCTTATCCAGAAGCACGGAAATGACACTATAAAAGCCGTTTATGGAGTCATCCATCTTCTGGTATAGACTGCTATTGAAGTATTTTTGGATGTCTTCAGCCGAAGTTCCAGCGTAGTAGGTGTTGAAACTATCATCATTGTAGCTGCCATTGGTGCTGTCATTTGAGTCTCCATCTTCCATCAAGATCTGGAATTTGTGTGAATCATACCAAGAACGTTCTTGGGGATCGCTCAGTGTTTCATAGGCCACCCTCACTTCATTGAAAAGCCTTGTTGTATTTTCAACGTCATCTGGATTTTTATCTGGATGCAGCTGTAGGGCCTTTTTCCTATAGGCCTTTTTTAATTCGATCGAAGTGGCACTTTCTTCCACTCCTAATAGCACGTAGTAGTCCGTCTTCATCCTCCAATAGTCCTGTCCTCACTTGGAGTCTGTGATATCGGCCATGGGGCCTAGAACTGGACAATCCAAAAAGACATATTTCTTGATAACAGTGCAAAACTCGAAACACATCAAAATCATGAGAATTTTCAATCTCGCTCAACACAGCCTTTTTTTCACTCCACAGCCCTTTTTTATTGGCTCCACAGCCTTTTTATGTCTAACGCCTGCATGATAACCCCAGAACACTGTTCCATATCTCTTTCTCCAAGCCTCTATTCCAAGTGACGGCATGAGGATTCACTGAAATGAAATTGGCAAAACACAAATTAAATCAGAAATCCCGAAAAGTACAGTAAAACATTGTCAAGCTGATCAATGGGAGATGTTAGGAGTTGAGCCTGTTTTGCCACTAGACTGTCATTTTCCCTTTCTCCAAATCCATCTTCTGTGTCTGTAATTGTAGTCATATGCCAATCAAAAAATCACACATCTGAAACCCGATCTTCGAATTACTTATCAGTCAAAACCTAAAATTGCTCCGCACTTATCAATTCCTACAATTGATAGGTATCATTCTAATGATCTTGTTGGCAAGTTATTAAACATTAGAGATACCATATACACGTATCGGCTCACTTATCTTAGACTATAGATAGACTTACGAAGTTGTGCGCATATTCCCTATCCAATGATCTGCATTCTAAATGTTAGCTTGCTTCTTGATCTAAGGCGTATCTTATCAATCTAGAGCTATCCTAGGAAAAAGAACATGGTGTTATCAGCCAAGAAAAAAGAAACAATCCACAAAGAGGAAATTAAAAAAAGGGACGTTGCACTTGTCCGAATTGAGTAGTCAAAGCGAGCTTTTATTATCAGCCTTATATTGTTGATAAGACCTGTTTATCTTAAACAAGGAGAAGCTGGCACCTTTGATTGTTATCTACTGAGAGATGATTGCAACAAACGAGAACAATCATGCACCACCTTTTCCCTTTTGGTATAAATGTTCGGTTATAAGAAAATAGACAATATTAAGTTTCGGTGGGGTTTCTTTTTAAATTCTATTTTTTTAACATAAATATACATTTGTTTCTAACTTCAACACCTAGCATGGCACAGCGCAACTCTATTTTTGAGTCAGAAATGCAAAAAAATGCCTGCTATTCATCACAGAAGCACTTCTCATAGCAAAAGTACAACCACAGCAAAATGAAGGAAAAGTTAACGTCTCAAACAAGTGGCTTTTCACCAATCGCATCGGCCCAGTCCAGGATCTATGAAATTGCAACCGCAGCGTCGGAGCTCAGAGATATCGATGCAAGAATTGCCAACGACGACGACGAATTACTTGCCGAAATCGGTTATAAACAGGAGTTGAAGAGAAGATTCTCAACGTTTCAAATTTTCGGAATATCCTATTCAATTATGGGCATTCTGCCTTCGGTATCTTCGTTACTGGGCACTGCACTTACAGCTGGTCCTGCAGGTGCAATATGGTCGTGGGTCATTGCCTCCCTTTTCATCTTGACAATTGGCGTGTCAATGGCGGAACTTGCGTCCGCCATCCCAACATCTGGTGGGTTATACTACTGGACCTTTTACTATGCTCCAGAGGCGTGGAGAGTCCCGCTGTCCTTCGTTATTGGAGTATCCAACACCATGGCTCTCTGTTCTGGTTGCGTTTCTGTCTTTTATGGTAATGCCCAGGAAATTCTAGCTGCTATCTATTTGACCAAGAATGGCGATTTCGACATCACAACAGGTAAAACCTACGGTGTTTTTGCAGCGTGCGTTCTGTCAGGCGCTTTGATCACTTGTCTGTCGTCCCGAAATGTCGCAATGTTGCAAACCGTTTCCTCTTGCTGTCACACTGGGTTGCTCATTTTATTTTTGATTGCTTTGCCAATCGGAACAAGAGTCAACGGTATCAAGTTCAACAGCCGTGGCTTCATCTTTGGCGAGGTGCAAAACTACTCGGACTGGCCGATCGGCTGGCAGTTCTGCTTGTCCTTCATGACGGCAGTCTGGACCATCGGAGGCTTTGATTCCTGTGTCCACATGTCGGAGGAAGCAAGAAATGCCTCCTACGGGGTTCCGATTGGCATCTGCGGATCCATCACCTTGTGTGGCTTTATTGGATTTGGAATCTTGGTCTGCACTGCGGCGTGTATGAACCCGGACATCGCTACTGTGCTTGCGACGGACACCGGTTTCCCAATGGCCCAGATCATTGACGATTCTCTTGGACGGAGATGGGCAATTGCCTTCATGTCCTTAATGGCCGCGTGTCAATGGCTGATGGGTGCATCCCTAGTCACTGCTGCTTCGAGACAGATCTGGGCGTTTGCCAGAGACGACGGCTTGCCATTTGCCAGTATTGTCAAGGTTGTCAACAAGAAATTGCGGGTGCCGCTGAGAGCCATCGTTCTGGCCTGTCTTATTTCTCTCACCATTGGCTGTCTCTGCCTTGCCGGCACGGCAGCAGCAAGTGCCTTGTTTGCACTTGGTGTCTGTGGTAACTACCTTGCATGGTGCACTCCTGTGTTTTTGAAGCTGACCTTTGGAAAACACAAGTTCAGACCGGGCAGTTTCTACCTTGGAGCCGTCTTCTCTCCGCTCGTTGGCTGGATGGCATGTTCATGGGGGCTGTTCATCATCATTTTGGCCTCTTTTCCCGCCACCCGGACCGTCACCAAAACAGACATGAACTACTGCAGTGTCATCAGTGGAGGCGTTTGGATCTTATCCACCGTCTTCTTTTTCGTTTACAAGTACAAATACTATCATGGACCAAAGAGTAATCTTGACGATGACAGTATCGAGGACGTTGGCAGTGACGAGGAAATAGTGATCTTGCACCAGGCCAAGGAAGATGCTTGATCTGGCACCCGTCTCCCTGGCATTTCTCCCCACTCCACTCCACTCCACTCCACTCTGTTTTGCTGTTTTTTCCTATGTAGAACCTTGGCCAACTGGCTGACCTTTCCGTTTATACTGAAATATTCACATTCTTATCTATTCCAAATCGTCTTTGCAACGACGTCGATCGACGGGGTCAAGACGTGTAGATTCAAATGGCTTTTTTTTGCTTTTTGACAACACGTAGAAAACTGAATCAGGAGCGAATTGTTTTCGCTGAAGAGCTTTGATTCAAATAGTACATTTCTTTTTGTGTTTATGTGTATATATATATATATATATAGATGAATACAAGTGTGGACGATGCTGTTCTAGAAGTAGGAGAGCTTAGCATTGCTGTAAATCGGTTGTTTCTGTCAAGTAGGACAATTACTAATACAATTGGAAGCGAGTTATATCAAAATATAGTATAATGGTTGTTTTGGCTGCGTCTGTTTGCACCCATGGTGGTAAGCCAATTATTTCTAGACAATTCAGAGAATTAACCAAGGACAGAGTCACGTCGTTGCTGTCCAACTTCCCAACACTACTGTCAGAGAATCAATCGCAACACACGGCGGTCGAGGATGAGTTTGTCAGATACATGTACCATCCATTGGAAGAGTTCTATGTGGTTCTCATCACCAACAAACACTCGAATATCTTGCAGGATATCGACACACTGAACCTGTTCACACAGTCCATCACCTCCATCCTGAGACACGTGGACGAGAAAGAAATCTACGAAAATTGCTTCGAGCTCCTGAGCGCATTTGACGAAATCATCTGTTTGGGCTACAAAGAAAACTTGACAGCAAGCCAAATCATCAACTTCTTGGAAATGGACTCCCACGAAGAGAGAATCCAAGAGATCATCGAAAGAAACAAGGAGCTGGAAGCAGCAGAAGCAAGCAAGAAGAAGGCGGCAGAATTGCAATTCAAGGAAATGATGAGACAGACCAACCCCCAAGGCTACAACCCTCTGGACCAGTACTCCCAAACCTCCCAACCGTTCACCCCCCAATCTGTTGCACCTCAGACTACCAATCAATACTACGAACCAGAACCAGAACTAGCCGCACCATCATACCAGCAGAGCAAAAGGGGTGGCATGCAGTTAGGCAAGAAACAGCCTGCATTCGGTGATTCCCAACCTTTACTGGTCAATACTGCAGCACCACAGAGAAGAGTTCAACCAACAACACAGCAAGCTGCTCCTCAGTCATACCAGCAACCGCAGCCTGCAAAAACAAAACCACAGATTGAAAATAACGGTATTCTGTTAACAATAAATGAGAAATACTCCGCCCAAATTTCAAGAGAAGGTAATGTATCATCGGCTGAAGTTAAAGGTGATCTACAGATAAGAATCAACGACGGAGCATTGGCTTTGGCGCAGGTAAAGCTATCGATCCACACCAATGATGATATTTCAACCCAGTTTAAAACCCATCCAAATGTGGATAAGAAATTATTCAATTCATCTTCGGTGATTGGCTTGAAAGATCCTCTGAAACCATTCCCATCAAATGATCAAAACCTAGGAGTTTTGAGATGGAGATCAACGTTGAAAAATACCGAGTCGGAAGAAGGTTGTGGTTTATTACCAATAGTGTTGACGACTTGGGTTAACAACAACAATAACGGTACAATCGGCTTGACATTTGAATATGAGGTTGATCCAACCAAGAACGTAGACAGCGCCGTTCTCATTATACCGATCATAAATGCATCCTTAGAATCATCTGACAATGACAACGCAACATTGGAATATACCGATGATGGTGTAAACATCAAACTGACCGACCTATTGAACTTTGAGTCCGGATCCTTTGAAATCTTATGCAAAGATATCGATGACGAGGAAGCTTTATTCCCTATGGAACTGGTATTTAATGAAATGAAGAAAGTCGAAGCATCCGAGACCAGCGGTCTTCAAATCAGCGTTGACTCCATTGTCGTTCCTGACTCACCGGAAGAGTTGCCATATGATATTTATGTCAATTCAACCAATGAAGGTTATTACATTGTTTGAAGACTTTTTTGAGGTTAATCAATATGTGTTTACACCGCTTTGAAAAGTAGCTTCTATTAGAATCTTTTATATCTTTTTATCTCACTTTCTATAATCTCTCCGAGGTCTATACCTTTTACAAAAGTCTTGAATTATGTAGATTTTTCATATTTTCTTAGCTCTTAGAAATGAAGTAGCCTTAATTACTTTTCACTGTTAACCTATTTGCCACAAGGTTATTTCAGTGTATGATTAGAAAAAACCAACCCTGAACATCAAAAATACTGGCAGTATTATGATATAGTTCGTTTGTTAGACCAAATTCGCACAGTAGAAATTATCGACATGAATATTACAAGTTTGACCTAGATTATATCCTTATACGGTTTGAAATACAATGTTTTAAGCAAAAAAGGTATACATCCCGGCGTACTGGCAGTATCGTTAACCATGAACAACCTTGGATTGGTCAATAAGGTGAAATTGCATTTAACATATTCAGTTATGTGGTCAAATATCACAAGCCATTCTGTCCCGTTAGAACATATGCTGGATCAAACTTCCAAGACCACTGGTAGGCTCAACAATATCTCGTTGGCTTCGCACAACGAAACATATGTTTTAAAAGGAACAGAACCAAAACATCACAGGGAAGAATATGTTTTAGCCATAAGCAAACGAGCCAGCGTGACTCTTCAAAAATTCGATGTTTTGTTCGCAGCAATTGAAAATACATTTGGTCTACCAGCCAACAGTCTAGAGAAGATTCTTGTTGCGATTGTAGATACTGATGGTTCTATCTTATTTTACAATATACACAGAGGAGTCAAAAACTACAAAGAAGCTTGAAGGCTTCTATGTGCATTTATATACGGCATTTGATTCAGAAAAGGTTGGAGAGAAGACTTTGGAGAGCAGTGGATAGAGGTAATTTCGAAGTATGTTCGTTCACATCATCAATGGCTAGCTGGAGGGCATTGACTGTTTGGAACACTTCCACACGCTCGGTTTGCAGCCATGCACGGATGAAGTTTTCCTTCAAGTCATCAACTATGTTACATTTAAGATAGACGTTCAAGATGGTGTCAAAGAAGTCACTCCTTGACGCCAAAATGTCTTTCAGCTCGGCATGTTTCTCAAGCACTTGTTTGAGTCTTTTCACACATTGCATGTTTGAAATGAGTGACTTTTTTTGGCCTATAATATCCAACTGTTTATCAATTTGTAATTTTTGCATGTCGTTAATGACGGGCGTATCCCGCAATTGTTTCTCTTCCCTCCTTAGCAGCTGCAATTCTTCCTCCATGTCCGATTCCAGCAGGGAAGCGTGCATTCCCACGGACTCATCGTCGATGACCCCTTCGTCCAGACAGAGCTCAATCGCATGTTTACGCATATCAACAGGCGGTTTGTACTGCGTTGGCCAAGGAAGGTAGTTTTGAAATGATCCCCTCGTGTAGCCTTCATAGTTCTTCTTGACCACAAAGAAATTGTACATCGTAATCAGCTCCAGATTTTTCACCATGTCATTCAAATACGCCGTCTGAAGCATCCGAGTCTTGATGTCATCGGTGTCAGGATTTTTCAACCTCTTGGACTGTATAAACTCCCAGATTTCGACGAATCCCACAATCTGTTCCACACGGCCCCCATCTCCCTCATCGCTCTCAGACTCAGGTAGACAGAGGATTGGCAGTTTGCCCGAATTTGAGTGGAATATATTTGAGTTTGGAATAATTGCAAATTCTGAATTTAACGAATGCTCCGAAAGCAAACGTGAAAGTATTTGAGATTGGACATCAAATGGTGCAATTTGGGAACCCGACCCCCAGGCATATATTTTATACTGTGTCATTTGGCGGTATTGGACAGGGGAGCCAGAAAACAGGGATACAACCAGCCGATAAAACCTACACACTGTATAATAATAATATTCAACATGAATTTGGCATTTACAGAGCCCTGATGAAGTTAGCGAAATAGTTCGTAGTGGGTGAAGTTTTGTGCCTTACAGTTGTAATCGACGCCCGTGACAATTTGTGATTGTTTCTGTTTTCCTGGCTGAACCAGACATCTCTACTCGGCAAAGGAATAGTTCTATATACCGCATAATCACCAAGGTGTTTGATGATGTCTGTTCCGGAGAAAAGAAAGGCTGATGGTGAATGCTCTGTTGAAGAACAGCCAGAGTTAAAAAAAACACAAGAAACAAACCAGCCAAGTTTGAATGTGGATGGAGACGAACAAGACTCCTATGAGATTGAAGACGTCAAGACGGTTGATCAGTATAAGTACAGCTTCATGGAATGGCCCATGGTATTGCAAGCAAAAATTAGGGAAGGAAACGAGAAGGACATAAATACAGCTTTCGAAAAATACCTATCGCAATATGTGAATGATGGAGACGCATGGGCCGATTACATTGAGTGGATGATGAGAGATAAGAAGGCTGAAGAGCTGGACAAACAGAAGATTGAAACTTCGTTTTTCAAGGTTTTGACGAAAATCTACAATATCAAGCTATGGAGATTGTATCTGAGATATGTTGAACTGATTAATCCCATCACACCAGATAATGCAGAAAAGGCCAGAAGTATTGTATTGAAAGCATATAAATTTGCCATTGATGCCGTTGGTATCGAGTTTTTCCACAGCCACGAGCTGTGGGGGGATTATTTGAAGTATCTATATCTATGGCAGGCTGTTAATCCCAACGAGGTTTCCACCCGAGAAGAGTTGATCAGTCAGGCGCTGAAGACTATGATACGCTATCCAAGCTTAAATCTGGAAGAAAACTGGAAAACATTCACGAAATTTCAGACCGATCTCAACCTGAGCAAATCCAAAAAAGTTATCAGTGACTGTAAACCGGAGTATCTGAAATTAGAAAAGCTGAACACGGAATTGATCAAAATCACAAAAGGCATAGTTAGAATCCAGAAGAGGAAAGCCACCCCCAGACAGCTGAACAAGTGGAAGAAGTGGATTGAGTGGGAGAAGGAGAACAAGCTGAAGCTTAAAGAAGAGGAAGTCAATAAGCGAATAAATTTTGTCTATAACTTATCTGTTCAATATTGTCGTTTGCTTCCAGAAGTCTGGTTCAATTATTTGCAATATTTGGATAAAAGTGCGCAGAACAACGGCAGCAGCGGTGGCGGTGAAAATGACGATGTTAAGATTGAATTACTGAAAGACGGACTGCTAGTTAATCCGAAAAGCTTGATATTGACAAACGAGCTTTCTAAGGTCTATGAAAGGAGCAACAAGGTTGACGAGCTTAAGAAAGTTTGGAAGGCCTTGATTGATAACAACATAAGCGATGGAGGCGACACAAGAATCATCACCTATTGTTACTGTGAGTTGATGAGGATTGTGAATCGGATATGTGACATCAAGGAAGTTCGGATGGTTTTCAAGGAAGCACGGCAGTATCAGGGCATCGAGTGGAACATTTTTTACGAATACTGCACGATTGAATATTACAACAAGGAAACCAAGATTGCCAGCCGGGGGTTTGCCTTGGGCATGCAGCACTTCAAGGACGAGATTTCTTTTGTGTTGAAATATTTGGAATTTCTGATCAACATCAAAGACATGGCGAATTTCAAGAAGGTGATGGAGGTGTCGATTGAGAATTTCCGAGCCCGCAAGGACATCAAGGGCTTGAAGCGGTTGTTCAAGACGTACTACAAGGTGGAAGATCGGTTTGGGGATGTCAAGTCAATCGATTTGCTTATGAAGCGGTACCTGGCCATATTTGGGGATTTTGAGGGAGCCAGGTTTCTATACGATTCCATGAAGAGCGAGGAGGACGAGTTCAATGCGATCTCCGAGCTGGACTTCTATAGGGGCAGACCTGCCGACGCCGTGTGTGCCGGCAAGAAAGGAGGGGCTGCTGGCGGTGAGCCAGGCGGCCCCGAGGACGAGGCGGACGAGGAGGACGAGGCCGGAGGCGATGGCGGGGAGAACGGGGCCAACAGCAGCATCGATGCCGTTATGAACGGGCTGAAGGAGGACGCCATGGGGGAGCCGCCACGCGAGAAAACGAGGGAGGCGGACCTGGCCGACAAGGTGGTCAAGCTCGTGGAGCTGATGCAGCACGGCGGGGAGGCGGCCGCCAGTGTCCGTGGCCTCAGTTTTGGCGACGTGATTACCTTTCTGAACCAGTGAGCTGGCGGCGCCTTTTCCAGAGATGCTGTTGCGGCCGGAGCGTGCCAGGGGAGAGAGGGCCGAAACCAACGCCACGCCACGCCACGTCCCGCCCCCCACTCTGCCGTTGCTTCTTGTGTACTGCAACGGGGCGTCGCCTCCTGCGACGCTCCCGTTGTGTTCTTTATAGGATGCTATGTAACACCTCTGCAACACCAGTCGTCTGTATCCAGCGATCCACAGCGATCGATTCATGTCGCGGTCGATCGACGGCACGTTTGGTTTTCCACGTTACGGTTGCGAGTCGGGTATGGCGGCTGGGCGGCTTCGCGGAGCTGGAGGCGGGAGTGACCCCAACAAGGTTGTGTCTATAAAGAACAAGAGGGTGCAGTGGTTTGGGCCCGAGGGTATATAGTGGAGCTGTGATTTCCGTGGAGGAGGCGGACGGGGATGGTCTGTTTTTCTCTTGCATTGAGGTGCTATTGCCAAGGATATTTCAAACCAAAGGTATGTGATGAATGGAACGGAACAAGCCGGCACCCCTGGAGCGAAGTCTGTGTGTGCCAGAGACGGGGGCAGAGAGAAATGGGACGACCAACAGCCAGGCACAGGAGGAGGAGAAGCAGCAGCAGCAGCAGAACCAAGCAGATGAACACAGCAGCATGCGTGCGCCAGAGGGAGAACCATATGTAGAGATGACAACGGCAGCATGCGTGCGTTGGAGAAAGACCACACAAGAGATGGAACCGGCGGCATGCGTGCGTTGGAGAGAGACCGTATGTAGAGGTGTTGGAGCCCCATCTTCTGTGTGGTCCCCAGGGCCAGAGAAACACGTTCCAACTCCCCCCAGCAGTGGACTCGCCTCCCTGGATGACATTGTTGTGTCTGCCATTGAGCTGCAACACAGAGGTACAGAGAAGGGTACGTTTGGGCGTGTCTCGATCTGCACACAGAGCAGCACATCCGGCGTTCTGACCCTTCCTCAACACATCCATCGAGGCATCGAGCTTCCACCGGGTTGGGCTGTCTGGCGGAATCCAACGCCTTCTGTTTGTTGCACACAAGGTTGTTCTGATGGGGAATGTCAATGGAATCCCGGACATTCGGAAGGTGGAGCTGTCTATTCTTTTTCTCCTCTGTACACCGCGGGGCATCCACGCAGTCCCCGACTTTCTACGGGTTGTCCGCGTGTGAAAAATCCCGGTGGGTTCTCCGCACATCTGAGTTTTTCCATGATTCCCATTGTCGTCCATATGTGCATTTTTGACCGCCTGGGCTTTTTTTTTTCCAGGATGCCGGATATTTGTCCCAGTTATCCGGCCTCAATAACAGATGGAATAGATGATTCAGATGTTGAGGCTTTAATTAAATCGAATTGTTTGTTTACTAACCTAAAATATCATTTACCCTGGATTCTCCGTCATAAGGTGTGGAAATAAGCTTCTGATTGTATGGGCTATTGTTGTTGTTGTATTGTGTTGTGTTTTTTTCGTTTTTTTTCATTTCCCCGTTTTGACTTCTTTGGCATGGGTCGGGAGGAGATACACCAATAGACATAGCTGCCCAAATACACATGAACCGTCCCACCCTATGGGCCGACACTCCAGGTAAGGATTCCTTCTTGGACCTTCCTTGATATAGATTGCCCTTTCTTCTTTGTCTTGATCCATTTGTTCCAAGACTCCATACACCTTGCTACCAACTTCCTTTTCCCTTTCTGAAATGCTTGCTGCAAGATCATTAAAAGTCAAAATGTCAACTAGAGCTTTCTCCTCTTCCAAGATCGCCATGAGAATCGAAAAAGATGCGTTCGGTGATATCGAAGTCCCAGATGAAAAGTACTGGGGTGCTCAAACCCAAAGATCGTACCAAAACTTCAAAATCGGCGGTGCCAGAGAAATCATGCCAGAGCCAGTCATCAAGTCGTTTGGTATCTTGAAGAAGGCCACCGCCAAAGTCAACACCGAGCTGGGCGCCTTGGACCCAAAGCTGTCCGCTGCCATCCAACAGGCCGCAACCGAGGTCTACGAAGGTAAGTTGATGGACCACTTCCCATTGGTCGTTTTCCAAACTGGTTCCGGTACCCAATCAAACATGAACGCCAACGAAGTCATCTCCAACAGAGCCATCGAACTCTTGGGCGGTGAATTGGGCTCCAAGTCGCCTGTCCACCCAAATGACCACGTCAACATGTCCCAATCTTCCAACGATACCTTCCCAACCGTCATGCACATTGCCGCAGTCACGGAAATCTCAACCCATTTGTTGCCTGAATTGACCGCTTTGAGAGACGCGTTACAAAAGAAGGCGGACGAATTCAAAGACATCATCAAGATCGGTAGAACCCACTTGCAAGACGCAACTCCTTTGACTTTGGGCCAAGAGTTCTCCGGTTACGTTCAACAATGTACCAACGGTATCAAAAGAGTTGAGGTTGCTTTGGAACACTTGAGATTCTTAGCACAAGGTGGTACTGCTGTCGGTACCGGTTTGAACACCCTCCCAGGCTTCCCAGAGAAGGTTGCAGAAGAAGTTACCAAATTGACCGGTTTACAGTTCTACACCGCTCCAAACAAATTCGAAGCTTTGGCTGCCCATGACGCTATTGTCGAAATGTCCGGTGCCCTCAACACCGTTGCCGCTTCCCTATTCAAGATCGCCCAAGATATCAGATACTTGGGTTCAGGTCCAAGATGTGGTTACGGTGAATTAGCTTTGCCAGAAAATGAACCAGGTTCTTCAATCATGCCAGGTAAAGTCAACCCAACTCAAAACGAAGCTTTGACCATGGTGTGTACCCAAGTTTTCGGTAACAATTCCTGTATCACCTTCGCAGGTGCTTCGGGTCAATTTGAATTGAATGTTTTCAAGCCAGTCTTGATTTCCAACTTATTATCTTCAGTTAGATTGTTGGCTGATGGTTCCAACTCCTTCAGAATCCACTGTGTTGAAGGCATTATTGCAAACACCGACAAGATTGACAAGTTATTACACGAGTCTCTTATGTTGGTCACTGCTTTGAACCCACATATTGGTTATGACAAGGCCTCAAAGATTGCCAAGAATGCCCACCACAAGGGTTTGACTTTGAAGCAATCCGCTTTGGAATTGGGTTACTTGACTGAAGAACAGTTCAACGAATGGGTCAGACCAGAAAACATGATTGGTCCAAAGGCTTAAAGTTAATTTGTATCTTCTCTTATATATATTATGTATAGATGCGATTGTCTAACGGTTATATGTTTATTGATTTTCTACTAATCTGTAAATATATTTTATTTATTTATTTATTTTCCTAATCTGAGACGGTTCTACACTGCTAGTTGTTCTTCTATTTAGCCACTTACTGGTTTGTTTTCTTTGTCACTTAATAGAGTACCTCTTTCTTTTTTATGTCTCTTGTTATATACTATATAACCAAAAAAATGAAATAACATAGCACAGAATTAAAAATAAAAATAAAATCGATATATCCATTACTAACTTCGCGAGGGGTTGAATATATGAGAGTGTTGAATCTAACAATTGATGCTCAAAGCTATAATGATTTTGCCCTCCACCAGACACCTTGAGAGAAGTGCATTTCCACCTCCTTATTTGTTCAACACCTTCGGCTTGTCCATAAACATCGATACCCCTATTCTCTCTACAGTATGTTTGGATATTCAAAGAGATTGATATCCAAAAGATCCGTTCTTTTAAGAGATGGAGTTTCAAATGTTACCCATACCAGTAAAAGATTGGCTACCAGACTTTCGAACCAAGAAGCTAGAACATTAATCAATGCTGCAAAACTTCCAAATGATGATATGAAAATGTCCAATATTTGGAAAGATTCAAATATTGAATTCCCAATTTTCAGTCATCTAAACCCTCACACAAAGTCTTATGTAGAAGATGTTATTAAATTCTCCAAAAAATCCAAAACTACCTCAAACTCAGATAGCGGAAAAGAAGAGAAAGTGAAGGAAAAGCACCAGGAAGAAAAGGAAAAAGATGTTGACATCAAGGATGAAAATCCTAAGCCGGACGATAAAGGAACAGATGAGATTTCGAAATCCGATAAAAAGCCACCATCGAACCCAGCTTCATCCTCCACGGCAGCTGCCGCAGCATCTTCATCAGCACCTTCTTCTCCAGGCGATGCTGGTGATGGCAACGATGAGGGCGATAATAGTGGAGCCGCATCCAAATCTAACTCGAAATCCAAGTCCAAATCATCGTCTTCTTTGATTGAACTACCTGAAGTTTATCCAAAGATTGTTGCGTTGCCAATTTCACGTCGTCCATTATTCCCAGGATTTTATAAGGCGGTTATAATTTCTGACGTTAATGTCATCAAGGCAATTAAAGAATCTTTAGACAAAAAATATCCGTTTATCGGATGCTTTTTATTTAAAGATGAAAATATGGAAAGCGATATCATTGAATCCAAAGATCAGGTTTTCGAAACTGGTGTTTTGGCCCAAATCACCTCCAATGTTTACACAAAGGATAAAGATACGGGCGTTGAAACATTAACAACCGTTCTTTACCCTCATAAGAGAATCAGAATTGATGAATTGTTCCCACCTGCTGAATCGTCAGAAGATGTCACAAAAGCCGAAGTGTCTGAAGTGTCCGAATCCGAGAAACCTAAAAAGCAAATAATCGAAGGAATCACTGGCGAAAAAGAGGGTGATGAGCCAATAAACATGGAATCTACAGAACCTTCTGAATTGTTAGATGAACCTTCTAAAGTTGTTGTTGAAGAAGACGAAAACCCCACCGAGTTTTTGAGAAAATACCCAATTACTTTAGCCAATGTTTCAAATCTGGAGGATGAAATTTTTGAAAAAAGTGACCCAGTTGTAACTTCTTTGACCGCTGCAATTTTGGATGTTTTGAAGGAAATGTCTTTAGTTAACAAGTCTTTCAGTGACCAGCTTGCAACATTTAGTGCCTCTCTTCACAGTGACATTTTCAATTGCCCAGAAAAATTGGCAGACTTTGCTGCTGCAGTTACTGCAGGTAATCAGGAAGATCTGCAAAAAATTCTCGAATGTACTAATATTTCAGAAAGGTTAGAGATGTCATTAACTGTTTTAAAGAAGGAGTTAATGAACAAAGAAATACAAAAGAAGATCGAAAAGGATATTGAAGAGAGAATGGCAAAAAGACATAGAGAATACCATCTCAATGAGCAATTAAAGTGGATCAAGAAAGAGCTTGGTATTGATGACGGCAGAGATAAATTGATAGCCAAGTACAATGAGAGGGTTAAGAATTTGAATATGCCTGAAGAAGTCAAGAAAATTTACGATGAAGAAATCAATAAATTGCAAACTTTGGAGACGGTCATGTCTGAATTCACAGTTACTAGAAATTATTTAGACTGGTTAACACAGATTCCATGGGGTAAACAATCTGTCGATAACTATAACATCAAAAGAGCCAAAAATGTACTCAATGAGGATCATTATGGTTTGAAGGATGTCAAAGATAGAATTATCGAGTTCATTGCCGTTGGTAAATTGCTTAATAAAATCAATGGTAAAATCATTTGTTTTGTCGGTCCACCCGGTGTTGGTAAAACATCCATTGGTAAATCTATTGCAAAATCATTAAATAGAGAATTCTATAGGTTTTCTGTTGGTGGTTTAAGTGATGTTGCCGAAATCAAGGGACATAGAAGAACTTATGTTGGTGCAATTCCAGGTAGAGTGGTGCAAGCCTTAAAGAAAACGCAGACAGAGAATCCATTGATTTTAATTGATGAAATTGACAAGATTTCTCATTCTCATAGTGCCAATGGTGGTGATCCATCCGCTGCCTTGTTAGAATTATTAGATCCGGAACAGAATTCTACTTTCTTAGATAATTATATGGATGTTCCTATTGATTTATCAAAGGTCTTATTTGTTTGTACGGCAAACACACTAAGCACGATTCCAGGCCCATTGTTGGATCGTATGGAAGTCATTGAAATTTCAGGTTATATTGAAGACGAAAAGATTAAGATCGCTGAAAAATACTTGGCACCAGAAGCAAGAAAGAATACCGGTCTAGAAAATGTCAATGTTGAGTTAACCGAAGATGCTATAAAAGCATTGATCAAAAACTACTGTAGAGAAAGTGGTGTCAGAAATTTGAAAAAGCAAATTGATAAAATTTATAGAAAGGCTGCATTAAACGCAGTTGAGGCTGTTGGTGATGAAGAAATTGATGAATTGCTTGCAGAAGAAAAAGAGTCCGTTCTACCGGATGGTCCAGTGGTTGATGCTGCGACTGCGAAACGTGAATCAGGAGATGAAAGCAAACCTGAATCTGTATTGGAAGAACTTGGTGCAACCGAAGCGACAAAACAAGAAACAAAGGAGAAAACGACCAAAGAAGTCGAGGTTCCTCAAATTATTATTCCTGGTGATTATAAGACAGTCATTAATCCAGAAAATTTGAAAGACTATGTTGGTGTTCCAGTATTCACAGCCGATAGATTGTATGAAACCACTGTTCCTGGTGTTGTGATGGGTCTTGCATGGACTTCTATGGGCGGATCTGCCTTATATATTGAATCTGTGTTAGAGCATGCTATTACCAAGGACTCATCACCGAAATTAGAAAGAACTGGTCAATTAGGAGATGTTATGAAAGAATCTGTTAGAATTGCATATTCTTTCTCAAAGATGTTCTTAGCAAAAAATTTCCCAGAAAATAAATTCTTCGATAAGGCTCAAATACATTTACATTGTCCTGAAGGTGCAACTCCAAAGGATGGTCCATCTGCTGGTATCACTATCACCTCATCGTTCCTTTCCTTAGCGTTAAACAGATCGTTGAGACCAGATGTTGCTATGACTGGTGAAATCACTCTCACAGGTAAGGTTTTGAGAATCGGTGGTTTGAAAGAAAAGACCATTGCGGCCAAGCGGGCTGGTGTGACAACCATAATATTCCCTAAGGGTAACGAATCTGATTGGATTGAGCTTCCAGATAACATCAAAGAAGGTATGACTCCAGTTCCTGCCGATTGGTACCAGGACGTGTTTGATGTTTTATTCACCGATGTTTCAAAGGAAGAGGGTAACACCGTCTGGAAAGCTGAATTTGACAAGATCAAGGAAGAAGAAAAGAAAGAGAAGGATGACAAATAGTAACGGCGTAGAATACTTCATATTTTGAAAATTGGAACGGTTTAATGACTTAATGATTAACTATAAATAAATTACCGCTATATAAGCTTTTGTTTTATCTACTTTATCTACTTCACATTATCTTTTCTGTTGTTTTAGATTTACTGTTGAGTATTCATTTTCTGTATATAAATTCTTATTATTATATTTTTTTGTTCTTGCGGAATTTAATAATAGCTTACAATTTTGTGTGTTCGAGGAAGTGCAAACTTCAACTTTCATGAAAAAGCGAGGATACTTCAACAAAGGAAAACAATATAGCCAGCCTCTGCAGATGGCCTACGGTAGAGAGTTGATGCTGAATCTCAGATGCCAACTTTGAAATCTTCCCTGGGAAAATGTCGGCGCCAGAGACAAATACTCCAGAGAGAGAGTCCTCAGAGACCAAAAGAATTGCTGATGATTCCACAGCACAAACGATTGAAATTTACAAGCAGGCGTTAACGTTCAATGTGATTGCCAAATATGATCCTGCTATTTCACAACTACTACACATTTCCTCGTACTGCGTGGTGTATCAGTTTGATGATGATGCTGAAGACTGGGTGAAAACCTCATACATGGGTCCTGTCAGTGTTTATTCACGTCGAAGTATTTGGGACAAATATAGCGAAGATAGCAATGTTCCAACGGTCTCGGTTGACGACGTCTTGAGTGGTAAACATGGCCAATATTATAAGTTTGGATTACTTGTGCTCAATCGTGGACAGCCAGAAAACTTTAGTTTGGGTTTTCTTAGTGACAGGTATATCAATCAGTATGATATCGATGAAGAAAGGAATCTTTTAGTCGAAAAAAGTGACGAGTTGATCATAGTGAGAGACTTCAATGGAAAAGCTTTTGGTCTATGGTTGTTTGACCCTAAAGACAGAGAGTATCTGTACAAACTTTTGCTTTATTGTACAGACAACTTAGAAGATATTTAATTTGCTTTGATGTTAGCATTCAGATAGCATTCTTGGGATATATCTGGATTTTCACTATTGCATGCATTAATTTTTTTACAATTATATCGGACTGTGTAATAAACTACAAACATTTATGAACCAGTGTGATATACATATTTTACAGATACAAAAATAAAACAGACACCGCTAATTCTATTAGCTAAGAAGCAGCAGGCGTTGCTTCTGCTGTACTTTTTTTCTTAGAAGGAGCACGTTTTTTCTTCGGTGGTTCAGATACAGCATCTCCAGGATTTGAATCACTACCAACACCAGAAGCTTTCTGAGCTGCTTGCTGGGCAGCAAGTTGCTTCTTAGTCGGTTTTCTGGGCTTTTTCGGTTTATCACTTGCCTTTTTTTTAGCTGCAGTAGCTTTACCCGTAGTTTTATTACTCTTTCCCTTGGCAGTATTTGTGGAACCAGCCTCATTTTTCACATTAGATTCTTTAGAATCGCTACCACTGATTCCCTTAGAACCAGATCGAACATCAGCTTTGGAGGTTATACCTGAAAATGGTTTTTGCAAACCAGCACTGCCACTAAAGGAACCATAACCAGTATAACCCCCAACGGGTGGACTTTGAACATTTGAAACACCTCTTAGGCTATTCTCTTTTTTCATTAAAGTCTGGTTTCTCAAATTTTCAATAAATCTTAATCTTTCGAATCTAGGAAGTTCAACTGATGGCTTATTCATTGAAATATTGCTATGAGCAGTTGACTGTCCCATAATCAACATAAGCTTTTCATATTTAGAATTAGATTGTGAGTCATCTTGATGCAGTGGTCTGTAGTTGAAGGTTTCATAAGTAACAAATTTTTGCCTAGAGTCATCAGCATTCGAGTTAACAACTTCTCTCATATCGGTTCTATGAGGAAAAATAACGGAATTAGTATCAGCATCAAATTTAGGTGTCAAAATTTCATCAACCGGCCAAAGTAACTTATCCTGTAAAAACGGATTGGATATAGGTTGCAGATTGACACTTCTTGTAGTGGCAGTCAAAATTTCACTTTCATAGGTTAAAACAAATGAATCACCAAACATCTGAGTATCCGTGGTCAAACAAAAATCTTCATAGATGGCAGATTGGGTTAATCTTAGAATAGTTCTATATTCCTTTACCTTTTTCGCAGACTTTGACGTATCTTTATTAACGGCTTCTTTGGTGGCATTACTATCATTGGATGTGTTATTTGGGACAGTCTCTAATTTCTGTTTGGAGTCAGGTTTTATTGAAAGTATACTATTGGTATTGGAAAGAGATTCTTTAGCCCGATGATCAAAGATTCTTAAAATTATGTTACCATCATAAAGCTGGATGGAACCATCTTTGATAATTTCCATCAGGGCGTCGGGTATTTTCTTTTTAGCAACAAATTGAAGAAATGATTTTATTGCCGGATCAGATTTTGAAATCAAATTATCGCTGTTTCCAAATTTATAATGATCTTCATGAATATGAAAATCCATCGATGGTTGATTGTTTTCATATTTTTTCAAAAGTTCTTGATCAGATTCATAGTACCTCTGAGTTTTAGCCTTTTTCCTTAAATATTGAAGTTTTAATAACTGCTTTTGCTGAGGATTCAGTTTTTCATACTGTTCTAAAGTTAACCCAAAAAACTTTTGCTGCTGTTGTTGTTGCTGCTGCTGCCTCTGAAGTAATACTTTTTTTTGCTCCTCATGTTTCAACTGGAGTATCTGAGCTTCCGTTAAATTTGAAGGTAGTGGATTTTGTTTATTTGTGAGCTGTACACCTTGCTGATGTATATTTTTGCCTGCATGTTGACTCTGCAGCTTATTGATAGGTTGGTTCACCGGGAGGTTGACAGACTGATTAACTGGATGATTGGCAGAATGATTAACTGGAAAATTAACGGATTGATTAACTGGTTGATTATTCGCCAGATTAACCGGTGAGTGTGCACTATTCATTAAAGATATATTTAACATATTATTTGGAGTTGGACTGTTGACGCTTGAATTAACATTGACACCGTTATTTAAATTTACAGGCAATTGATTTGGAGTGTTGTTTATCAAATTCAAATTCTGTGGTAAAGATGTCCCAGGTAATGATTTACCAGCTACTGGAGTATGAGACAATGGGCTTGCAAATTCATGCTGATTCTGACCTGGTACAGTCTTACCTGGAATAGATTTACCAGGAACAGACTTGCCTGGAACAGACTTACCAGAAACTGATGTTCCGGGGACGGACTTTCCGGGAATGGATTTCCCAGGCAACGATTTTCCAGACACAGATCTTCCCGGCAGAGATTTGCCAGGAACAGACTTTCCAGAGGGAGGGTTACCAGAAAAGGAGGAATTAGGCAGTGACTTCCCAGGCATGGATTTACCCGAAACGGGGGAATGTTGCTGTATCATTTGAGACATTTGCTGTTGCTGTTGCTGCTGCTGCTGCTGCTGCTGTTGTTGTTGCTGCAGTGCCTTTTGCTGCATTTGCCTTTGACGAACAGCATGCGCTTGTCTTAGCATTTGTTGATGACGTTGCAAGATCTGGACGTCTGTTCTAGTCAGTTCACCGCTCTTCAACAACTGTTGAAATCGTTGCTGTTTTGTCATACCAGGACCTGGTTGTATTTTCCGCAAAAGTGATTGGACATATGCTGGATTCCAGCCCTTTACGGGCTGGTCCAAATTTTGATGATTGACCTGGTTTGCTTGGTTTATCGGACTAATTTGGTTTACATGATTTACATGATTTATCTGGTTTGTTTGCATCATCTGATGTAGTTGGTTTGACTGGTTCAGTTCCATGGAGTCTGCCGAAGCCAAATTGGACTGGGGCATCTGGTTCATTGAGTTAATTGGATTTCTCTGTGCCATTGTATTATTGACAGAATTCATTTCATCGATCGAATATTGTGATTGTGATTGTGATTGTGATTGTGATTGATTGAGAGCGGTGAATTGATTTCTTTGAGCATTCTGCTGGCTCAATCCACTTGACTGATTCAAATTCATCTGATTAACTGGATCCATGAGATAATTCAGATTTGTGGAAAATTGGCTAGGTTGATCGAACCCAGAGTTGGTTCCTCCATTACCCGAATTCATACGTGGGGAGAATTTGCAGAATCAAAATGCTTCTAATGACACCAAACAAATACACACAGGGATTTCGGAGCTAACTTTATCGACCTAAAAACCGTCTCTATATTGTCATATAATATAAATAAACAAACAAATATTTATCTATCGATATTTGTGGATATATATATAGATATGGAGGTATCTCTCTATATTATTTTATATTATAATTTCCTCTATTTTGGTATTCTCCAGAATGATACAATTCAATTTCCACATCTAGTACTCTTGACATAACATCAGAAAATCATGTCTCTTCTGCTTCTTGTGTTTCCCTCTTTTGTTTTCCTCTTTATGAGATCCCAAATTTTAAAAAAGGGGGAAAAATAAAAAATGTGAATTTCTGGAAAAACCCACCCGTCGATCGACGCATTACTAAACTTTCCTGGAAGTTCGTGTGGTTCAATTTTCCTCTGATAGTCGATCGACGCTTACCGGGATTTCTTGAAATTCCACTTGATTTGTTCCGTCGTCAATGGTCGATCGACGCAGATCTGGTTTTTCAATTTTCAATGGCTTTGTCCTTTTCATCCCATGGTCGATCGACGCAGATCTGGTTTTTCAATTTTCAATGGCTTTGTCTTTTTCATCCCATGGTCGATCGACGTAAACCACGTGAACGTCCACGCGTAATCGGTGCATATCATGAAGGACAGAAAAAGGGACAGAGGTGTGATGAAAAAATAGAGTTTTTCAGTGACAGAGAAAGGTAGCGAGTTTAGTTACGAGGTGATTGATATTTACCGGATACTGACGATTATCATCATTAACGCCTTTCTTTTGCCTTCATGGCTTTTTTGTATGGATACATCTTTCGTTCATCCATTATTTGTTGCAATAATCGGCACATTTTTATTATAATAATATAAACCAGTGTGTAACTTGGTTTTTAATCAAGTGTTGTTTTCGATCTCTCAAATTGGCTGTTCCAATTAAGGGCTTATTCGATATTTCATCTGCTTTTTTTAAATACATATTACCCAGAATATACATATATACATACATACATATATATATATATATATGTGTGTGTGTGTGTCTGCGTATGTATCTGACCATATTCAAAAATATATTCATAGAATTCTATTAGTTTCATATCATATTCTGGAATACCATTTCAACGTTTCCCCATAATCTAATCCGTGGATACCTCATATTTATCCAGTTTAGTTTTCCCCCTGTTTCCTTGAAGTTGAGATCACTGTGTGCACTGTACCTTTTTTTCAACCACGGTTCAATCCAGATTCAATTACATTCTGAAAAGTGTCAGGTATAGCAAGATCTGGCCCCATAGTTCATAGTTTAGCTTGTGATTCTTTCAGTTCTGGTCTGCAACAGCCCGTGTTCATTTCGATCCACGTATAGTCTACATTTCATCTTCTTATTCAACTGGTCATTACATTTCTATATTCACTTCTAAAACTTCGTTTCCCTTTTTTCGTACATTTGATTCCATTTTGCTTCTGTCAGTTTCTTATTCCATTTTTCAAACAAAATGTCCAACTTAAATCACTTCTTGGGTAACCAACTTCATACCGATAACTCTCATCCCACTCCCCATACCAACAATACCATTCCAAACCAACATATGTCGGGCATAGACCAATTCAGTACATTTCAAAATCATCAACCTGTATATACTAATGTCCAATCGCAGCAGGGAACCTCCTTCACCATGAATGATACTTCTAATAATGCAAACCCAAATTTAGATTTATATACTCCACAGCCTATGGACAGTCATTCAAATCATTCACATTATAGTTTGTTGAATCAGAATCTCAAGTCTCCCCAGTTTAACCCGTCCATCAGCTCGATTACCCCAATGACTTCCCTGACTCCAACCTCCATACCTTTACTATCTCAACCATCCGGAAATACAACTTTGTTACCATCTCCAAATCAGGCAAATTTGATCCCATCCTCTGTTAGTATGACACCTCAATTAAGTGTCAATTCACAGATGGGATTAAATGATTTTGGGTCTCCCGATCTCAAAGGCAACAACAGCGCCAATCCGAATCACATTCATAGTAATAGCACCAATAACAACCAAAACAACAGCAATAATTATAACTTGATGCCAGAGATTTCCTCAGTACCTTCAAGAACCGTCTATCTAGGAAATATTCCAAATAATATTACTGCAAATGAATTATTGAATCATGTCAGATCAGGTACGGTTGAATCATTGAAATTGATACCTTCAAAGAACTGCGCTTTCATTTCATTTTTGGATGAAAAATCTGCAACCTTATTTCACTCCGATGCAATTCTAAAAAGATTGACCATTAATAACCATGATATCAAAATCGGCTGGGGTAAACCAAGCCCTGTCCAGCCAGTTGTGGCTTCTTGTGTTCAAAGATACAATGCAACTAGAAATGTTTATATTGGTAATTTATTAGAGAGCACCACAGAAGAGGAATTAAGAAATGATTGTAAGGAATATGGTGAAATTGATACAATCAAAATGTTGAGTGAAAAGAAGATTGCTTTTGTTCATTTCACCTCAATCTTAGCTGCAATTAGGTGTGTTCAATCATTACCATTGGCCGATAAATATAAAGATCGTAGAATATTTTATGGTAAAGACAGGTGTGCGTTTATCACTAAGACTCAACAGCACAATGCAGCTCAATATTTGGGCTTAAATCCAAATACCGATAATTTTCTAAATCAGGTCGATAGAGATCTGATTGCAAATGCATTAGTTCAACAATCCAATGCGGCTGCAATGATTGCAACCTCAACCGGAGGCTCCTCAAATCTAGGTAATAGGACAATCTACTTAGGTAATCTACATCCAGATTCAACGATTGAAGAAATCTGTAATGTTGTTCGGGGTGGGATTTTACAAAATATTAGATTGATCAATGAAAGACACGTATGTTTTATTACCTTCATTGATCCAATCTCTGCAGCTCAGTTTTATGCAATGTCATCCTTACACGGTTTAATTATTCATAATAGAAAAATCAAAGTCGGATGGGGTAAACACTCAGGTCCGTTACCAAATTCCATTAACTTGGCTGTTGGTAATGGTGCGTCAAGAAATATTTATATTGGTGGATTGGACAAAATCCCAGAAATTCAATTTACCAAAGATAAATTGTATTATGACTTCAAAGAATTTGGTGAAATCGAACAGATTAATTTTTTTCAGGAAAGACATTGTTGCTTTGTTAATTTTACGAATATTTCCAATGCAATCAAGGCAATCGATGGTATCAGAAATAATCCGGATTATCATCGGTGCAAAATTAATTTTGGTAAAGATAGGTGTGGTAATACCCCTAGACAATTTCAGCTGAGTAACTCTAATGAAACTGCTTCGAATGGCAATAATAACCAGAAGTACAATGGTAATAACCAAAATAGTTTTATTCCTGAACAAGGCATAGGTTCTACTTTTCTTGACTCAAACAATATGAACAACAATGATAATGGCATCAATGGTGGTGCCCATTATACTGGTTTTACATCAACTCCACACAATACTAATCATAATGACGAAGAAGAAGAAGATGACGACGACGACGATAGTGATGATTATATCGATGAAGCTAAAATTAACTTCCAACCGTTAGGTATAACTTTAGATCGCCCGTCTGGCAACAGTTAGTTGAGCATACTTACATTTTTTCATTGGCTTTTAGATATTAGAATTAATTTATTTCTCCTTTCTCTAACGAAACGTTTTTTTCACTATAACATTTACTTTAACATTTCCACTTTCTATTTCCGCCTCTATTACGGGGTTTACTTAAGTTTTCCTTTACAATTCTTTTTCTATTTTCTTTCATCCTTGACTTCACTTTATTTTTACCATTTAGTAATCTTCGTTATTTTATATTTTCTACATTACCTAATCATTCTTTTAAGTATTTCTTTTTATATTCCTTGTTTCAACACCATAAGCGAAGCAAGCACAACAATAAAATCTGTGACTGCAGTTTATATTTGACTATAGAATAAAGAATATATATCCAGATAAATTCGAAATCTGTAATAGACGGAAAGCACCAGTGGGCTTACAGGCAACCAGATGTGGATTTTTTGAGATAGTACACAACGAATATTGAAACTTGAACCGGCCAAGGAATATCAACCACAACTGACGTGAAGAGTAGAGTCAAGATTATCATTAAAAATGAAATCCAGATTCGGATTAGAATCAGAGTCATAAGCGAAGATTAGATTCAAAATCGAAGTCGCAATATCAGATATGAAATTCTCACTGGAACAAAATATTCAGAAAACTAATATCAAGGTTGAAGTCATCAATCAACTTTAGGATCAGACCAGATCAGTTTTGACAAATCTTTTTATATGTTGGAGTATCTGTGCGGACCGGCAATAATTGCCGAAACTATTTAGTCATCGGGATCTCATTTGGGAAACTCGCGTCCCACCAGATCAGGTTTGTTGACTCAAAGCATCAAACTTGATGATCCGGTTAGCTATCAATATTTTCACATTTAAAATACAAACAGAAGATGAAAGATTGGCAGGACTGATAAAAGAAATGATTTTTCCACTTCCACCTCAGTTACATCTTTCATGAAGTAGGACAGACAAAAGAACATTGAAGTGTAACTTGAACTCCTTTAAAACAGATAGAATATATAGAGCAGTTTAAAATGCAGAGTATAGTGATATATGCTAAAAAGGCATCACAGTTTATTGATTCGTTGGGTGTTGAGTCTAAAGGAATCCATAGATACCTGCCCTCCGAAAGATATGACGAAGATTCATGGAGTCCATATTTATCAACTCTGGGACTTTGGATTTCAGGTTGTGGTGGCTTGACTTCTATGTCGTCCTATTTTTTGGGACCGCTAATTTTTGGTCTTGGTTACAAAGATACCCTGGTTGTTGGTGTTTTCGGTACATTGTGTGGCTGCTTAATTGCCGCCTATTGCTCTACCATGGGCCCAAGGTCGGGTTTAAGACAAATGTGTGGTGCTAGATACCTATTTGGGCCATGGATGGTTAGGGTTGTTAGTTTAATCACAATTATTGGATTTTTGGGCTGGAGTGTCACTAATAGTGTCTTGGGTGGAGAAATCTTGAAATGGCTAAGTGGAGGCCATTTGAGTCTAAGTGTTGGTATTATCATTGTATCTGTTGTCAGTTTGGTTGTGGCACTATTTGGTATCGAGTATGTCTTGAAATTCGAAGGCATCATTGGAATCTTTGTCTTAATTGTGGTTTTCCTATTATACATCATCAGCGGAAATCAGTACACACTGTACGAAGACTTACAGACGATTGCACCAAATGAATTGACAAAAGTTGGAAATAGAATATCCTTCTTCACTTTAACCTATTCCGTCACGGCAACATGGGGTGGGTGTGCTGCAGATTATTATATTGTCTTTCCAGAGAACGTTTCGCAAAATAAGCTATTTTGGTTCACCTTCTTTGGCATTTCAGTTCCTACGATCTTCTCTTCCATTATTGGCATGTTGATTGGTAATGCGGCAGTTGGCAATGCGTTATGGAATGAAACATACCAGAACAAATCCTTAGGTGGCTTGTTAAACGTTGTTTTTGACAGATGGGGAAATTTCGGTAAGTTTTTACTTGTTGTTTTTTGGCTATCCTTGATCACCAATAACATCATCAATAACTACTCAAGTGCGTTATCGGTCCAACTACTAGATGATTTGGCATATAGATATTTGAGTAGATGGTTCATTGTCATCATTATTTTTGTTATTACATTAGTGTGCTCTTTGGTTGGTAAAAATCACTTTTCCGAAATCTTATCCAACTTTCTACCAATGCTAGGATATTGGATCAGCATCTATTTCACACTTCTATTGGAAGAAAACGTTATTTTTAGATCCACTCGTTTGGTCAAACTGTTCAAGAAAGAATTGTACGAAGAACCTGCCACAGCTATTGATGATATTGAAACTGGAAGTACTTCAAATTCAATTGAAAAAGACGACAAAGTTGAGGAGGATTTTGCAACTGTTGAAAATTCAGAGGATATCCATATTGAAGAAGAAAACGTGCAAACAAACATTCCACCGTTTTCCACTGTGAAAACCATTCCATACTATAATTTTGAAGCATGGAATGACAAATATATTTTAACCAATGGCTTTGCTGCCACTTTTGGGTTTTGCTGTGGTGTTGCTGGTGCTGTTGTTGGTATGAACCAGGTATACTATATCGGTCCTATTTCTAAATATGTTGGTGATGATGCTGCCGATTTAGGTACCTTTTTTGCCATTGCTTTTACGGGAGTCTCATATCCACTGGCCAGATGGTTAGAGCTTAGATACTTCAAGAAGTGATTTCATCTATAAACTGTCAATATTATTCTTTGCTTTTACTTTTTACTATCTTTTGTATAATTCTGTAATATATTAATTATTAAATAAACGCCTATAACTTAGCTGCACAAGCTACACATAGATTCTGGTCCACCATATGATAGAAGCCAACCTAGGATTTGCCGCAAAACCAAGAAAGAATATAATATTTTACAAACCATTTAATCGAATCCCAAAAAGTGTAGGTCTCATCCTTATTTTTGAATATAGGTTGTTTACTGGCGACTTTTCTTGCTTTCAATGTTGAATCTTTTTTATCATCAACGACTAACTGCTTCTTTTCACCGGGCTCCTCCTCACCGCTTGTTGGTGCAGTCTCATAAGCTGTAGGCATTGTTACATCGTGTGATTCCGTATCGTCCTGCGACTTTTGATCCGAATCGTCATCCTTACCCTTTGCCGAGCCTGCTGATGCCAGACCGCTATTTTCTTTAACCACAACATATGCACTATTGTTTTGGTTGCCAGCACTGTCGTTTTCAAAGGGTGCCGTGACGTCGCAAACCCAGTTTTCTCCATCAACAACATACTTATAAAGAACTTTTTCCTCCAAAGGGAGCTCAACCAACAACTCCAGGCGCCAATCTTTCGACACGTCGTCGAAACTCAGCTCATCACTCGTGGGGTTCCAATTGTTAAACGTTCCTGCAACTGAGACCTTTTTGTACGATTTGTTTGGATCATGTAATTTAAAATTAATACAATTAGGCTCAGTCATGATGTGTTTCTGTTTATCGTTTCTGGTTCCTTTGGTTTTGGATCGTAGTTACGTGCCTTCGTTCCGGTAATCTCCGCCTGCAAATAGATCGGATGTGTGAGAGAATGGATGGAAAACACCTTAGATAGGAAAATAATGTGTGTTTTCGTATCCAACTTCCATGTTTCATGATGAATGTTGGCGGTTTGAAAGCAGTATCACCTTATTACCTGAGAAATCAAAGGCAGCCGTTTTGTACGCGGAAATCCTCATCCCGCCCTTTCTAAATTTGACAACTCCGAGATGAGCATGTGGATAGATGATTAGATATATACAGTCTTGGAACAGACATCAAAGATCGTCGTATTTAAGTATAAACAGAAGCTTGAAGGGAAGTTTGGGGATAAAACATAACATGGGATCGATGGAAAGCAGTTTTTACAAGCCCATGTCAGAGAAACAGTCTCTTTTAAACATCTTAATGTGGGGAAAGTGTCATCTTGGTATTAAGCAATGCAAGTCTTGAAAGACGAAAGCATCGGCTCATTTAAATAGGAGAAGTACAGGAAAAGGTAGTGGCAGAAGTAGAAGCAAAAATGTACTTCATGTATTCAACGGATGCCCAAAGACCTAAACCGGAGAAGGCCAACGAAGCCAGACAGATCGAACCATTGAAAATAGATACATATGGATATTTGCAATAGCCCGCTTTCCAATATGCTCCGGTGTCCATGGTGTTTACCATGCTCCCGCTACAATGGCTCAAGGGAGTGAAGTTTTGCAGATTCTGAGCATTTGCTTTGAAGTAAAGAGCAAAGAAATTCGCCAGAAAAGGAACGACAAATGTCAGTGGAATCATAGTCAAGGCAGAGGTGAAAGCTGCCACAGCACCAACCTGGGGCACTCCGGAGCCAATGACAAAAATGGTGACCCAAATAAATACCACCATTGAAATCCATAAGATGAACCCAATCTTTGAGTTGAATTTTATGTCTTTAATTATCATTGGAATATAATTCTTATAGACAACTTTAGCACAGATGTGTCCGTAGAATATGCCTTGAATACACCCTGTTACAAAGGTGATAAAACCCAGACCTTTTAAGGCCTTCAGATCACTTATACCAAAAACAGTGGGGATATTGGAAAATTGTCCTTGGAAACTGTAAACATAATTGCCAAATATTAAATAAACAACCAAAATCATTGTTTGCGCCAAAGTCATAGTCTTCCAGAATTGCCATGGTGTCCTCATTTCGGAGATGACTTCAGGAAAAACTAAGGTTCCTCCAAATACAAAAGAAAGATTGCAAACGGCAACCACTCTGTTTACTAAACTTTGATGTGGAGTTATTGCAAAGGTTTGGATAACATCCCGGGAGATGCCCAAAATACTTTCCGCATTTTTCCAATTTGGCTCATAGTTTCCAATATATCCTAACTGAACAAAAAGGTTGATATAGTTGACAAGTGAAAACACCAGACAGTATTTTCCAAGAACACTCAGTTGTCTGATGGTTGAAAGGACCGCCATGACTCCTGCTAATAACGCCATTAGACCAACCCAGCACATACGTTGCTCTCTTAAGATAATAACACTCTCTGCCGCAGTGATTAGAATTGTTGCTGTAGTCAATACAATAGCAATTATTTGCAGGAATATCACTGCATTTTTACACCATTTTCCGCCTAGAATGTGTGCCAGATCAGCAAATGTTTTTACCGGGTATTCTGGCGAATCAAACAACAAAAACACCCACCAAACAGCAAAACCAGCAGCAATAGTAATGAAGAAAAACACGAACAGCAAAATGTTGGAAGGCACATACCCCAACATCGATATGGAGTTCGGTATTAAACAAGCTCCCATAATTTCCGAGGTTATCAAACCCACTCCAACAAACCAGTGTGTTGTTCTACTACTTAAGTTATTGTTGACCCATGTGGGGTAAGTTTTTTCACTATTATTAACATCGAATGCTTCCACTTTGAGCGTTTGGAAAATGAAGTCATTCCATGCTTTGAAAATTCTATCATTTTCACTGACGCTTTTATACTGTTCTTCCATAAACCTCTGAGCATAGAACATTCTTGTATAAATATTCCCCAGTTTGAGTACATCATTTTTGTTAGAACCAATTATGCCATTCTTAGAATTTGAAGATGTTTCTTCATTAAATTCTTCATCTTTTTCTCTGAACATAATGAAAAAGGAATTGAATAGCGTTTTGCTTTGAAAACTTTGTTTTTGACAGTTTCAAGTTCAATATTAATATACACTCTGATATCAAAAGCAGAATAACTTGGAAAATATGTATATATCCGAATTTTAAGCCCTTTCATTTTAATTTCTGGTCCTCTTTTTATTTTATTTGAGCACTTCATAAACCACAGTTTATATACCGACTTTTCAAAGAAATGAAAAAGTGGAATCATCCGCCAGCGATCAAATGCTGTGAATCATCAGAGATGACTCCTAATCATGTGTTGATGATTCCTAATCATCAACACACCCGCACAACTTTTGAAATAAAACAGTTTTAACTTGACGTGACATATAATACTTTTTGCAAAAGCACTCTGATCAATTTGAATCTGCATACTTGGGAAAAGCAGAACAGACAGCCACTACCAACCATAGTAGTTGCTTGGATTTTTCCAATTTTGAAATATCATCCGTAAACTTGTGTGAGTTGCAAGGCAAAGTATTATTTTGGGTAAGATGTGTTTGTTTTTTCCTAAAGTAAATTTCTTCTATATAAGTTACACTAATGAAACATTATAAAAGTACGTGAAATGGAGCTAGGCCATAGTTTAGATATGTTATACCTTCAAATTTACATCGTATTTTCAATAGAATATGATAATTCTTCGGAGCAGTTGGTTTTGGAGCTTTCAAGACATGCAGTGACTAAGGTTTCATTTCTAGCCTCTAGCTTGACGCCAAATTTACCAGGCCAGTAAGTTTGCGCTGATCTATCTGCTGCATAATTAATATAGTCAGATACCGGGTTTTCGGTAGAATCACCGATCACTTTAAATAACAAACAAGTTCTTGTCAAAATGGAGTATAAAATCCTGTTGGACAAATTGATTGCAGTACATGCTCTCGATCCAGCTCCAAAAGTGAAGTGATATGGTGGATTATTGATGTTTTCATTTTTCAAAAATCTATCAGGAATAAATTCATCAGCAGTGGGACCAAAATGCTTTGAATCGTGGTTGGTAGCTTGTGCGTTCAAAATAACAGTGACACCTTTGGGGACAGTGTGACCGTTGTATTCAAAAGATTTATCTGTTTTTCTTGCTGGAATTAGTGGGATAACAGCATACATTCTCAGCAATTCACGTAGAAAAGAGACAGCAAATTCACACTTTTCTTCAAATAGCACATGTTCATATGCAGTTTGAACGTCACCATAAATTTCAATACACTCATTGTATATTCTTTCTTGCCATTCTTTACCCTGATCACTTACCAATTGCAAAAATATCAAACTTGCAGTGGATCCAATTGTTTCAAATCCCCCAGAAACCAACCCAACACAAATGCTCTTCACATCATCTAGGTTCAATCTACTGGTTCCGTCGGAATTGGCGAAATCACCAACAATACTTTTTCTAGTATTTTTGTGGCTGAGAGCTTCCTCAGTCAATTTTGATAACCAAATTTCTCTTTTCTTGGCAGCTTCATCTGCCTCCCGTTTTCTTTTGTTTTCCGGAAGAAGCCTAACCAAGGGAACAAAATCTTGCAGATTGTTGTTTGTTGAGCGGAACGAAGATATAATCTTAACAATACCCAGGATTTCTCCTAGAAGTGGAGTGTCGATGTCATTGAATCTAGTTGCATAACTCAACATAGTTGTGAAATTCAAAGCCAGCCTCTGGGTATATTTGTACGGGTAGATATACTCTGCCTGTGAATCTCTGTACAGATCCTTCAACAACGAGTAACCTTCCAAATCGATCAAAACCGCCCGTTCTTTGATGGCAGGTGTAGTCATGTATCGCTGGACATTCAGACGTCTCTTTTTGCAGACTTCATCCCAGGGAGATGTTCCGATCGTCAAACCCTGTGATGATGAAAGTTTATGGAACGTGTAGAATAACGGTCTATCGATTAATGCGGTTTGGTTTTTAATGAACCACTCCGTTGCCGCCTCGTATGAGTTGATGAAAACCACTCTCTGAGTACCCATTAAGCACTGGAAAACGGGGGTACCGTTTTTTAACGACAATTCCTGGATTTTTGTCGGATGGTCATCTGCTAGATTTTTCAAGACGCCATAAAGAGCAGAACTACCTTTGATTTCTGGAATTCCTTCGATTTTTGGAGTCGATGCCTTGATGGTAAAGTCGTAAAACCACACAAGGATCGAAATCAGTGCAAATATGGAAAGAACGCCGGCTACCCTGCTGTATTCTAGATCGAAGGTTTCGGCAGCCATCTGGAATTTCTGATCTTGCTTTCTGTACAATATGTTTTACCAACTTGGAAAATGCTACCGTCAATTACAGACCATGCCGGCACTTCCTTCCAATCACCAGCCAAGGTGAGTGGGGTTGTCAGTAGTATTATATAAGCTCCAATTATCAAGGAAATTCCACTAGGCAACCAACATGGAATTTTCCATCCATGATAGGATTTGAATGCGATGTTTTACCACTTGCGGTCGGGTATAGGACAGAATGTCGATTCATACACTTTTTCCTTTTTTTTATACTACTCTATACGGATCACCTGGACTACCCTGGATAGAAAACAATAGCACTTGTTTTCCCTCACAGATAGTGTCATTTGGGGTGATCTAGGATGAATTGGAGAGACAAAAAAGTCCCGTTTTTGGCTGGAGTCATCTATCTGCCTATATATCTATGTGATTCACTTTTCTTGTACTAGTGCTATATGGAAATTCTAAATGATAGAAAAAACTCTACTACCGTGCACCACGAAAATGGATAAGCTTGTGCCAACGAAAACAAACACAAAGATAAGGAATTCCAAAGATGAAGAAGAGATGGAAGGCCACAAGAGTAGCAGTGGTAGGGGCAGTAGCGGCCACGGTGGATACCGAAGCAAGAGACCAGTCAAACAAGAAAACTGCAGTGAAGAGATTGGAAAGGCGCCAACGTTTTCGGGTGGAAAGGATTGTTCTATATTATTGATGGATGAAATATTCACAGTGGATGAGATTGAGCTGCTGAAACAGAGTACACATCGCCGATCATCTTCCAAGTGTTTCCGATGCAAAAACAAACGCAAACAGTGCTCCTATGAGTTTCCCCGATGTCAAAATTGTGTCAACGCCGGAGTGGACTGTCAGGCATGGGCCAAGGGCTTGCAAAAACCGTTTCCCAGGAGCCTGCCGCTGTACCTGGAGGAACGAGTTGCCCAGTTGGAGATGGAGCTGGAAGAGCTCAAAAAACACCGGGTTATAAACCAGGCGGAGGAGCAGTCCTACTCGATCACCAAGTATTCGGCGATTCCATTTCTGGAGAGTTTGGACTACTCGGAAAATGATAACACGGTGGACTCGTTTCTTTTCTTCCATTTCAACTCGAGCAGTTTACCGGCACCCTTTGACACCATGATCGACGGAAGTAAACGAGGCAACATGAGGACGTTTCTGGACAATCACCCCCCGGTTGACTTGAACTCGATTCCTAAAAACGTGATAAAGATCATGATGTCCAACTATGTCGACTTCCATCTGCCCCAATATCCAATTATTTCCAAACCCGTACTCACCAACATGATAAACAAAATCACCGAAAAACCGGAGCAGGCAACGCCGTTTGAAAAGGCCGTTATCTCCATCACAATGGCTATATCGGCGGCGTTAATCACAAATCGAAGTGAAAAACGGGCGTTGTCTTCATCGAGTGCACTGTTTGCAACCACGATATCGCAGATACTGAAAACTTCCTGGGAATCGAAAATGAAAAAGTTACAGATGACATTGCTCATTGCACACTATGCATTTGCAAATCCGTATGCAGCTAATATTTGGCATACCCTTAGAGATGCATTACGGTTGTGCGTGGACATGGGATTGTACAAAGAAGTGGAATCCGAGGTAATTACAGTCCTAGATGTTGACGACAGACGCCGACTGTTTTTCGTTTGCAGTGGGATGTTGATGCACCTGTCCTCAGTGCTGCGTATCAAATTTCCAATTAAAAAATCCATAATTTCGGTCGAATATCCTACGATTATTGACGATTCCTTTATTACGGAAACTGGAATCGATTACACAGGCCCGCAAACTAAAGCGGCAGCTTTGCACTTTTATACCTTCCGACTATGCGAATCTGAAGTTTGTGATGTGTTGTGGCACAATAAGGAAATAACCTGTTCCCTGGATGAATGGATAGACACTATTGAAGCGAAGGTCGAGGACTGGTATGTGAAAGCAGAGGAGTTTGCTAAAGTTAACCAATTGAGGTTTAGATTAATCTGCAAGGCGTCACTTCAAATTAGATTACGTCGCCGTACGCCTAGAATACCCAAGCCTACTCACGCATCTTACATTAAATTAGTCAATGCCATATCCGTTCATGTAGATGAATATTTAAAAGATGCCAAATCAGGCCAGGTCTCATATTTACTCATGGGAGTCTTATATATTGTGGAGGCAATAATTAATTTATTGGATGTAATGTGGTTTGAATCAGATTGGATCCTAGAAGTTTTCTCACTTGAGTCCTTGAATTCAAAGTTAGAGGGTTGCATGGAATTATTAGAAAAGTTCAGTGAAAGATGGCCCGATGTAAAAGCTTCAAATATGATAGAATATTTAAAAAACATTACAAAATACGTGATAATCAAGTTAGACCATAGTGAAGAAATTGATCCAAAAATTTGTACAAAAATCTCAAATCAAATAGAACATTTGATTTTTCAACATAGTGGTAAGACATCACCGACGCCGTCACCTGTTGTAACTTCACAAAATCCGATGGAGATTGGAGAAAATGTTAAGTTACTTGAGTACGAAAATCTCAATGACTTTGTATTTTTAGATCACTCCAATTGGAAGGATCATTTTATTGACAACAACTTTTGGAATTTGCAGGATCTTATAGGCCAGATGGGAGATTACATTTAGGCTTTGGACTTTTTTCATCTTAGTATATGTACATAAGCACGTCGGTATATTAAATTGTATCATATTTATAATAGTTCATCTTAATACTAAGTCAATGAATGATCTCACAGTATTTGCATAATACCACTGAGAAGAGAGTCGTACTATAAGCTGTCGACCAACTTGGATGTGGTCAAGAATAGTCTTATCTTGAACAATCCCATAGTAGCTGGAGTAATATAGCCTTTTAATAATTACTAAATTGAGGGTAGCAATGGATACATTTGATAAGGAAATCCAAAATAAAGTTGGGCGGTTGCCTCTTAAAGTGTTTTCATATTCCGAGATTGTGTTGATCGAGGTGCTTAAAATATTTAGCACAGCAGAATCAAAGTAGAGATCACACCTTTCGCATTTGTGTGAAAGTAACATAGAAGCAAGAAGCCATAAATTCGAATCAGTTTGTGTTCTAATGTTTGTAAGATTGAAAATTGTGTTAATATCACAGTCCGAACTATTGGAATTCAGGGTGGAGAAAAAATCTGTCTTTTCAGCAATCTTGAGAAAATATTTCTGTAGCTCTTCATCTTGAAGGTTTGATATTTGGGTCTTTGACAATGAAATCAAAGGTGGTTTGCCGAGGCACAAGGAAATTTCTGAATCTAAAAACACCAGAACTTTTAAGAAGTTGACTCTCGGTAACGATCTCGAAATAGTACCTGGAAGGGGAACATCTATATCCAAATTATTGAGTTGCAGTCTATCACCCATTGCACATGCTAAAGCCACCGTTTTCCAAACAGATTTTCCCACCTCGGGATCTAACAATTCGTAGATTGCATAGAGCAATAAACACAACAAAGAATCACCGTCTTCGCTTCCAAGTTTCACCTTCATAAGTTCGACTACTTTTTGTTGTAACATCATTTTAATAGGAACAAAGTCCATCCTTTTTCTCATCATGTTGGCGGATGATATCAAAAGTACCAAGAGAATGAATATTTGTTTTGATTCGGGATAATTTTTTACCATTAAATTCGAATGGAAAAATGATTCAGAAAGAAGTGGAAATTTTGGATATATTTCCAGGAGATAGTTTGATATCAGTGCCCGTGAATGATCGCTTGATATCATTCCGTAGTCAAAGAGGATTTTTGTTTGCGGGATGGATTTATACTCCAAGACAGATACTGTTTCTAGTGGCGGAATCTCATTTTGAAGCAAAGTAGACGTCATATATATAACCGATGGTAATGAACACGGGCCAAAGTAGTGTAGCACTGAGTCCAATCCTTCAAGGAAGGTTCCGTTTTTGACCGTTTCATATAACCTGTTTTTATTGTCAACAGAAAACGTTTGCTGTGAAGTTCTTTTGTCAATCTTCTTTTTATATTTGTCAATTTCACTTTTCAACAAGTTGACATTATCACTGAGACTTTTTAAGTATTCTCTGGGAACATTGTTTCCAAGGCCTTCATCATAATATTCACAATATGTTCCCATGGTTTCACAGTGCTTACAACTGGGTAACCTAAAGTCACATTTTTTCTTTCGTTTTTTGCATACTGTGCATGCTGGTATCATTTTTAATGTGTTTGTTTGTTTCAATAATAATTTCTTTGTCTACCATTTGTGGCAAAAACAACAGAGTTTAGGAAGTTCATAAAAGTCGAACTTGACCTGCTTTGCAGTCGGAAAGAAACACTAACCAAGCTGTCTAGAATTTTGTGCGTGGATTTTCTCGAGGATGTCGCCAATAGAGCGGGTTGCCGAAAAGAGTAATCGTGATAAGAGATAACAACAACTGATAACAAGCGGGACTAGTAGGCACACCTAGCAGACGTAGCAGTAAGTCTAGCAGTAGCAGAAGGTGCATCCTGGTTTCAAAATGTATTTGATAAAGGCACACTGTAGTTTTGAAAACCTTAGATTTTATATTATTAAAATAGCACCTTCAATATTGCAATTTGTGCCTGAAAAACGTTTGGGGGTACATATGCAAATGCCTTTCTCCATACACATCGTCCTTTCATGCTGCAAGTTGCACACAAATACGTAGTATAACGTAGTGAAACAGCACGTTTTTGATCATCAATTGTTCAAAAAAAATAGAAAAAGAATTGACACGGGACACCTGTAACATATTGCTATAAGAGACATGTATGAACATATGTGGATTTCTGCCTAGCAAGATACACCCAACCGTATAATCATGCTATGGTATACTAAGTCTTAACTTAACGGAAATAAAATTAAAAAAAAAATGGCGCAAAACATGAAATAAGATTTAAATTCCAAGAGACAGGATGATTGGCTATTCATGATCTTGAAAATAGATCAATCTTAAAAAATATGCCGAAAAAATATAGTAATGGTCAAAAGTAACGGGCCACAGGCAGTTTCCATGAAATCTCCAACATTTTTTCAAAAAATAATCCTTTCCTATTGTATTTCTGGCGGGAAAAAAGCTTAAAGTAGTTACAAACCGAAGTAACTGGGTGTAGTCACTTTTTTCTTGATAAGGCATGTGCAACAGTAAGTTTTAAAGACTTTTTAACATGTATCTTTGGATATTTCCTAATGGGGTAATTATCGCTCTTGGATACATTGCGCGCTAGTGCGTCTTATCGTACATTCTGATCGCTTGTTGATCAACAGTCTCCGAAGTATTTAAGCAGAGAACGTCGCAGCTAGGCTCTTTTAATAAGCTCAAAACTTGGATAACTTTGATACTGAAATAAAACGAAAAGGAAATAAAATTTGAACACAATACTTATACGTTGAAAAAAAAAAGATTGGATATAGCTTTGGACTTTAAGATAACCCAATAGAAACAGAATGATTATGTCAGAGAAATCAAACAAAGTGGTGAGCGAATATAAGACGCATGTGGCAAGCGGATTTACTCCATTGCCTGTTCCTGTTGCCAGAGCAAAAAATGCTAGCTTGTGGGATATAGATGGCAATGAATACATTGATTTTTTGTCCTTTTTTGCGGTTGCAAACATGGGACACGCCCACCCTAAGATTGTCGAAGCATCCTGCAAGGCCCTGCATGAATGTCCGTTAGTAAACACCAGTTTCATAAATCCAAGTTACGCAGAATTAGGTGTCAAGATTAATAACTTGTTAGGCTACAATAGAATCATTTGCATGTGTTCGGGGGCCGATGCTACGGACACGGCAACCAAGATTGCAAGAAAATGGGGCTATTTAAAGAAAGGAATAAAAGAAGATGAGGCATTTGTTTTGACCACGTCTGAGTGTTACCATGGTCTGACAATCTCCACTCATTCCTTTGCATCTGAAAAAAATAACAAATTTGGACCATATGTTCCTCATGTGGGTTCAACCTCACCATCGGGTGTTGTAGTCAAATATGGAGATATCCAATCATTGAAAGATGCTATTGAAGCCGATGGTGCAGTAATTGCAGCTTTTATGGTGGAGCCTATTCAAGGATCTGCGGGAATCATTGACCCTCCAAAAGGTTATTTGAAGGAAGCATTTGAACTTTGTAAAGAAAATAATATTTTGTTCATTGCAGACGAGGTGCAAACGGGTTTGGGAAGAGCCGGAGCAATCCTCAAATCGTGGGATGAAGATATCACTCCGGATTTGGTATGTTTAGGCAAAGGATTGGCTGGCGGTGTTGCTCCTTTATCTGCCGTATGCGGTGATGCAGAAATCATGGACATTCTAGAATATGGTGATATTGGTTCTACGATGGCTGCAAACCCACCTGCAACTGCCGCCGCCGTCGCAGCTTTGGACGTTTTGGTTGACGAAAATATCTGTCAGCAATCAAAAACAAATGTGATCTTTTGAAAACGCTTCTACTTGAAGAAAACTTGGAACAAATACTGAGCGTTAGTGGCTCTGGTATGATGCGTGCTGTTGCACTTAATCCGGATTTCCTCAACGAAAAGTTTATAGGAACCCGTTTAGCAGCTCTCTGTGCTTCCAAGGGAGTGTTTGTTGGCAGTTCAGCAAAAGGTACAAGAATTAGAATATGTCCCCCTCCAACAATTGAAGAAGAAAATTTAAGAAAAGGTGTTAAAATCTTCGCTGAATGTGTTCGTTCACTTGCCACAGTGGATGGTCCAATATTGAGTGTAAAATAAGGCAATGTTTTTATAAACTAAAACTCTATATATGCTGAAGCTGAAAAGAACAAGCAAACGATCTTGGGAATGTATCATGAACGGCTGAAAAGTCCAGTAATTAATAAAATATATAGTTGGATAACATAGTAATAACATATAAAATCACAAAGTATACAGTATGTCACTACATAACTAAACTTTTGCCATTATTTTTGTATACTCTACCATCTTTCATGACAAATAAAGGAGTTCTAAGAGTTGATATACTATCAAAAGGGCTTTTTTCTAAAGCAACAATATCAGCTGCAGTACCTTCTCCTAGCCATCCAAACTCTCTTCCACATCTGTGCCCACCACATGCCAACCATCCGTTATATGTTAAACTTTTCAAAGTGTCGCCGACAGGAATTCCAGATTCCACAAACAGTTCTGCCTCACGGATGTTTTCACCATGATTGAATGTACCGGTGTCTCCACCACAAGCCTGTGTGACGCCCAGTTTCCAGGCGGCATGTGTTTTTGCCAGCATACCTGGGAAATTCGAACCATACAATCTTTCAGCAATAGCCAAGGTTGGCACGAGTATACACTTGTTTTTCTTTATTTCCACTAGTGTCTCTTCATCACACCAAAACCCATGTTCAATAGTGGACACCCCGGCTTTGGCTGCCATATGCACTGCTCGATTAGTGGCACAGTGAGCAGCCACCGGGCAATCAGCATTTTTGGCCTCTTCGACTAAGACATCCATTTCGTGCTGTGTGTAAAGAACAACATCTGGATTGGGATTTTGTGGTGGAAATTGGACGGATGATAAATATGGATGTGGTTTTGCCGGTGGAAATCTCATGATCCGTTTCCTGTAGTCGGCAAAAAATTTGATAACATCACAACCCATTCCCAATCTTCTTCGAACAGCTTTACGTATTTCAACTTCACCATCGCAAGCTTCGCTTGTCTCTGGAATACGGGTGCCACCGATGCTATTTTCTGTGTGTGTTTTGATTCCGGTGACTGAAGCTAGGACTTTTGTTGCTACAAATAATCTTGGACCTACAGCAATGCCTCTATTAATAGCGTCCCTGACATTAGCATCGGCTTCCTGCATGCCCTCCGAGCCCAGATCTCGATATGTCGTGTATCCACACATCAAAGCTGTTTTGCAGTGATTGGTTGCTCTGATGATTCTCTCAACAAAACTTTCATCTCGTTTTTGCTTGGCGTTATCTGCTTCGTCGTATGAATGTAAAAATATGTGTGTGTGGGCATCCACAAACCCGGGCATCACAAACTTACCACGCAAATCAATATCACCTTCCAAAAGAGTTTCAATTGCAAAACTTTCTCGTTGGATAACCTCAACAATCACACCAATGACCGGATCGATTTTCAGAGTCACATTTTCTAAACATTTTATATTCTTAGAATCAAACATTACCGAGGTATGCACCAAAAATGGTTCGGAATGATGTTTTCTCAAATTTTCTAGTCTCTGATATTCTTCTTTCGACTTTGGAACAGGAGCACTGTGTCCAGTGCTACATAAGGTTGAACAGCATTCACACGACATTGATTTTATATAGTATAAACCAGTGCTATATATAGGGAAGCGGTATTTGGTTTGGAGGAAATGAAACTAGAGCTAGATTTCTTTTCTTTTAAAAATTAAAGTACTATAAAACAATTAAACAAGTCTATTTAGGGCCATAAATTTTTTACAAAAAAAAGGATAGTATCATGTTAATAAATACAATCTAAATCGGCCTTCGAACAGGTTAGTCTGGAAAGAAAAAAAATATGTCATTCCTCGCTTATCAGTTCGACTGTTATCCATACCGTTAGCGACACTTCTCTTATCGCTGTCGCGCATTGAACAGCAATGAAATTTTAACTGCCGATAAGAATTTGGCTTTAGTAGTCTGAATCGGAAAACGTGTGCCAAGAAGCATTTATGAAACGCTGTCTGTTTTCCAATCCGATCGCCGTTATACGTTCAATATCCAGTGGCTCCAAGTCCACCAGATCGATATTTTGCAAAAGTTCTTTCAGGAGATTTTGACCGTGGTATGACGGGCCAGCCGTTAGCAACTCCCCAACTGAGCATCAATTGTGCAACACTGGCATTTTTTTCCTTTGCAAGACTTTGCAACTGAGGATTGGCCAGCAAGGGGGCGCCAATGGATCCCAAGGGAGAATAAGCTACAATCTGAATTCCGTGTTGCGCACAAAACTCAATCAGCTTCTGTTGGTTGTTGGCCGGATGGAGCTCCACCTGGTTCACCACCGGGACGTGACCAGTTTCCTGCATTATGTTTTGCAGTTCAGCAACACCAAAATTGGCAACACCAATTCTTTTGACCTTTTCTGGGTGTTTTTCCTGGATAGCAACCATTGTTTTCCAAGTCTTCACGTAATCCCAATCCTTCTCGAAATCTATGGATCCATCTTGCAATTTGGGGGTCTTTGGATCATTTCCATTGTGGTTCAAAGGGGAAGGCCAGTGCATCAGCCACAAGTCCAAATAGTCAACCTGAAGCGCATCCAGACTGCGATCCAAACATTCCTGCGCAGCAGAATGCCATGTATTTGCAAGCTTTTCTACCAAAAAGATGTCCTCTCGATTCACACCCGAATCTCTGATTGCCTTTCCAACTGTCTCTTGGTTAAAATAAGAATATGCTCCGTCAATCATCCTATATCCATTCTGTAGTGCGTATAAAATTGCATCGTGGCCTTCTTCACCGTCCAATTGCCACGTACCCAATCCCACTGCTGGAATTGCTCCACCTTTCGATAAAGGGAATGTCAATGACACTTCTTTCTTCATGTTTGATCCAGTGATATACCAAGATTCTATTCGTACCTCTCTGTGTTTACGCTGATTTTACGATCAAGTGCTATCCCTTCTTGTTTTGATTGGAAGAAAGATTACTTCAAAATTTAGCCAAAATCAACGATGGAATCTACGATATATAAATAAGTCGCTGATAATCGCACCCAACGCGAAGCGGCAGAAAGAACCGTCGCTTTGTGTTCACCGAAGATGATAAGAGTAATTTTGGTATTTAAGGCCCCCTGTTTCTTCCTACGGTGTTGCAACCCGGGCACTAGAGTTGGTGAGAATACCGGCATATCTTTGCAAGAAAGAGATTGGTGCCAAACAGTAACAATGACAAAGACCGAAACAAAACAAGATCCAAAGTATTTCCCCGTTGCAAACCCAACAGTTCCTTTCTGGCACTCGGAAGAAGATCCATTCAGGAATTTAAGAAGCACTCCAAGTCTCCCAGTGGAGACAGACATTTTGATTATTGGTGGTGGATATACCGGGGCAGCGGTGGGATATTGGACATATAAAACTGCCGGAAATAACCCTCCCAACATTTTGCTGGTTGAGTCCAGGTATCTTGCTTCAGGCGCCACGGGAAGAAACGGTGGCCATTTGAAACCAGATTACTACCGTGAGTACCTGAAATTTGAAAAAGAGTTTGGTATTGAAGATGCAGCATCAATTGGCAATTTTGAACATGAACATCTGGGGGCGCTGAAGTCTGCAATTGAAGAATTGAATATCGACTGCGACTTCGTGCTCACAAGAGCATGTAACGTCCACCTCACCAAGAACGCTGTTGCTGGTTGTTTCAAGGCAATGGAGGCATTGAGGAAAAACCCTTATAGTAAGGTATTGAAAGACATCCAAGTGCAAACCGGGAAAAACGCTGAAATCACGTCGGTCTGTGAAGATTCCCCTGTTTCTTTAACATTCACGGCGGGTCACCTGTGGCCATACAAATTGGTGAAAGGTTTTCTTCAATACTGTGTCAACAAGGGAATGAACGTTCAAACATATACCACGGTTACTGGAATTGAGAAACAGGACGACGGCTCCTATATTGTTAAGACCAACAGGGGCACAGTTAAAACCAAGAAGGTTGTGCTGGCAACGAATGCCTATACGGCAACCCTTGCACCTGAGTTTGAGAACAAGATTGTTCCCGTCAAAGGCACCTGTTCCCATATCAAAGTCACTGACAAGCATGAATTTGCGCCCTACTTATCGAATACCTACGGTATCTGCCGTGATTTTTCTAACCACGAGTACCTAATCAACAGACCGGATGGTTCGATTATTGTCGGGGGTGCAAAGCCATACTATTTGAAAGACAAAGACTCTTGGTACAAAAATGTGGACGACTCTACGCTTTTTGACGGGGATGTTGAGGGCTGGTACAAGACCTTTATGCAAAAGAACTTCTACACCTGGAAAAATCACGAAACAGAGGTAGATTATCTGTGGACAGGTATTCTTGGCTACTCAGCTGATGCGCTTCCTTGGGTTGGCGAATCGCCAGAATCGCAAAACAAGTACATCATTGGAGGTTTCAACGGCCATGGTATGCCTCGGATCTTTTTGAGTGCCAAAGCCATTGCGGAAATGATGCTCAACAATATCCCTGTTGAAATGACAGAAATACCTAAACCTTTCATGCTTACTCCAGAGAGATTGCACAAGACGAAAAACAATATTCTCAAGGATACTGGCTATCTTGCGCTGAAAAGAGAACAGAAGTTGTAATGCATTCACTAATATTTACGTTCACATATATATATATATATATATATATTCTAGAACTATGTATAAGCCAGAAGTTCTTTATTTTGTTACTAGTAATCATCAAACGTATCCAACTTGGGGACAGTGCTATCCACCTTGGGGACAGTGCTATTCAACTTGGGGACAGTGCTATTCAACTTGGGGACAGTGCTATTCAGCTGTAAATTACAGTTATCCTTATCTTCTCAAAGTATTTATGTTTCGTAAATGGGTTTAGTTGAATTTTGTTTCAACTTTTTTTGTCCCAAATAGCGAGTGTTCCGATTGCCCCTGATTAGTTAAAGCGATACTGATAACGAACATTATAGCGCTTCCGGGGATGTCTTTATCGCTTATCAAAAAAGGCGGGTATTTTTTTTTGAGATTGAGTAACGTTAGTCGAGGAAGTTAAAAGGCCAAGAGTTTCTTCATATCTATATGTTACCCAAGCTGTCTACTTCTTTACTACTACGGGATTTACAATGTAATTGATAAGCCCCAAGACCAATTGACTTTTTACTTTTGGGGGAAAAAAAAGAAGCATAGATAAACCAATTTTCAAATAATCAGATGCCCGACGTTGTTTTTGATATCATTGGTACATGCATTGGGTACGATGTTATGCTGGAAGCCATTTCCAGCCGGATTGGGGATGGGTTGCTGGAACACAATTGCAATCCTGAACTTTTTTTCAATTCCTGGGGAACAGCATGTGAAAGAGACTTTTCATACCTATCACAGATCGGCCAGTACCAATCGACAAAGAAGATCCTGAGGGCCACCTTCTTCAGAACCTTGTACCAAGCAGGAATTGAAGACCCAAAGGCGTTTGCAAGCGAGGAGGATTTGGAATTCCTTAGTAACGAGTGGTTGAAACTCAAATGCAGACCTGAATTGCCTGCCCTCTGGAAGCTGCTCAGAGACAACGGCTTCACCGTCTGGTGTTTGACCGACGGTGACCGTGAGAGAGTGAAGGGGTACTTCCAGAACTCCAATTTGGAAATGCCCGACGAAAACATTGTTTCCTGTGACTCCTTGGGCATCGGTAAGCCTACTCCTGGTGTCTACACGTACATGCTCAGTCTGTTGCCTGAAAATGGAGCCAACGCTTGGTTTGCAGCAGCTCACATGTGGGACTGTTGTGCCGCCAAGAATGCAGGTTTCCGTACTGCCTGGACCTATGTCTACGAGAAATACCCATGTGAGGATATCTTTGGCAAGCCAGACATAGTGGCCGGCGGCTTGCTTGATATGGGTGAAAAGATTGTGGCCGCAGAAAAGGAGCGCTAATTCTCCTTTTGCCAGTATTTTTATCTCGTTGCAAGCACATACATGTATAGAACTACCTATAGTAGAAATAGCAGTAAAAAATATGTATACGTCATAATAATAAATCTTTTCCACTACTAAATCTGGGCACTCCCGTTTCTTCTTATCTTACAATCATTGCTAGGATTTGCAGATATGTAGATGACCTTTTTTCATTTTTTCTTTGTTTTTATCTTCTCCGACTTCTTATCTACACCTGGGAGACTACAAGTTGACTTCACAATAGGGCGGAGTTATGATACCAAAATCTTTACATATTAGGAAATCGATTCTATGTTTTATCCGCGACAGAAATTCCGAACAAGTCGCAATATTTACATATGGCAAATCCTATTTTTCACTCTTATGCTGTAATTTGGTCCTCGATAATAGAATCAAAGAATTCAGTTATCTTTTTAATTACTACAGTCCGAGGATTCTTATCAATAAGATAAAGAAAAGGAAGTTTACAAGTTATCAAATAATTTATATGTTTTCGTTGTGAAACAGTATCTCAGAAGATTAATATATAAAGTAGACAATTTTTTGAATTTTATTTCATTCCCAATCCACTCTACCTGTTGAAAGCAGAAGTATTTACAGTATATTTAGTTTACTGATCCACAAACGTGACTTTGTTGTAAAACTTCGTTTAGAAGCCAGTAACAACAAAAGCAAGAAATATATATCACTAAATTTTACTATGTCAAACTTTCCTGTGGGAACAGATACAAAATCCCTGATCACCGAGGAGATTCAAACGATTGATGATAGTGCCAGCGTTGACTTCCCAGACAATGTTTCAATAGGAGATAGAGAAAAATTAGCCGATGCATATGCCCATTCCGATGTGGGATACAAAAGACAGATCACTGGTCGTCAGGTTCTCATGATCACATTTGGTGCAGGTATAGGTACTGGGTTCTGGGTTGGTATGGGATCAGCGTTGAAAGAGGGTGGTCCATTCGGTATTGTGTTTGCATACACCATTGAAGCTTATATCGTTTATGTGATGTTTATGCAAACAGGTGAGATGACTGCATACCAGCCAATTCATGGTGGTTTCATCAACCAGAGTCTGATGTATTTGGATGAATCGTTGAGTTTTGCTCAAGGTTTGAATTTTGCTTTTAGCTGGATGGTTGTTTTGGCTGCGGAACTGACTGCTGGTATTAGTATCATCAGATACTGGGACACAAACGAAGTTGTTTCAACTGCAGAATGGATTGTGGTTTTTGGTTTCATCTATGCAATTTCTAACATTTGGCCCGTGAAAGCGTATGGTTATATTGAATACGTGCAATCATTTATCAAGATTATCTCAATGGCAGGTGTCACACTTTTCATGCTTGTTGCTACCTGTGGTGGTTTGCCTAAGGGCGGCCCAATTGGTTATAGATACTGGAAAACCCCTGGCTGGGATAGAAACGGTATTCAAGGTATTTGTCTAGCGTTGGCACAAGCTGGTTTCTCCTTCGGAGGAGGTGAACATATTGCAGTTGTTGCTGGTGAAGTCAAGCAGCCTAGAAAGTTTATTCCAAGATGTGTTCAACCAATTTTCTGGAGACTCTGTGTCTTTTTCGTTGGTAATGCTTGGTTAATTACCATGAATGTTCCATACGATGACAAAATCTTGAATAATTCCAGTGGCTCGTTAATGTCTCCGTACATTATTACTATGGTCAATGGTGGTGTCAAAGTTTTACCTGACATTTTAAATGCTTTGATTTTGCTTTCAGTTATTTCCTGTGGTAATTCATCTGTTTATATCGGTTCACGTTCCTTGGTTGCTTTGGCCGATTTGAAATTGATTCATCCTGTGTTTGGTAAAAAGGATAAGAAGGGTCGTCCATGGATTTCCAATATAATCACCTTTATAGTTGGTTTAGGTTTGGCATTTTTGAACTGTTCAAACACTGGTCAAGTTGTTTATAATTGGTTCAACTCTCTTTGTGCTTTGAACGGTTATTTCACATGGCTATCAATCTACATGTCTCATTACAGATTCAGAGCCGGATTGAAAGCTCAAGGAATTGACTTCAAGAAGTTCAAGCTTTACGACAAATTTTTCCCTTGGACAACTTATTCAGCTACTTTTATTATTTTTTGTTTGTTTGTGTCCCAGTTCTACATTGGTCTATTTCCACTCGGAGGTGATGATATGACACCAGCACAACGTTGTGAAAATTTCTTTTTAACCTATTTATGTGTCCCACTGTTCTTTGTTTGTTGGGCATATTATAAATTGAGATACAAGACTAAATTATGGAAGCCTGAAGAAATGAACTTCACTTATGGTAGAAAGTGGGATGAGATTGAAGAAAGGGATGCAATTGAAGAAGCAAAGAAAGAAGAAACTGTAAAGGGACGTTTTAATGTCTTTGCTGAAAGATTTTTAGCATAATTCGTTTTTTCTTTATAATTATACTTTATGTTTATACTTTTTTTTTTTAGTTTATATTTATACTTTTTTTTTTTAGTTTATATTTATACTTTATTTTACTTTTACTTTTACTTTTTAACCTAACTTATTGAAGTACCGTGTAAAAAAGTTTTAGTGGTTAATTTTCCGAGTTTTTTTTGAGTGTCCAGCTTTCTATAGTGGATATAAGTTTAGCAATAATAATTGATTGTTTTTGTAATTATTATAACACGCAAAAATACAATTTAAACAAAGCGTTTTACTCATTTTTAGAATTATTTCGGTTAAATTGCTACAAAAGTATTTAGAAACCTCTGACCTCTTTAGCTTTATAAGGTTCTTCTAAATATATGATCTGCTCTTCGGTTAATTTAATGTTTAAAGATTCAAGAGCCTCATCGACCCTTTCAACACTCGATAATCCGAGAATAGGACATCCACCCTTGCTAATAACCCATTGAGTTGCAACCTGAGACATCTTGCAGTCCAAATCATTTGCAACTTTCTCGACTCTTTTAATGACCTCTTCATCGGCCTCGGACATGTCCTTGAGAATATACGACATGGCCATGTCAGACTTGATTCTTTCTGACTCTCTCAAATTTTCCAAGGGTCTTGCCAAGGCACCCCTTGCAATTGGCGACCAATGAATCAAGCCGACTCCAGTTTCTTGGCAAAAAGGAATCATTTCACGTTCCTCCTCTCTGTATAACAGATTATAAAAGTTTTGCATTGAGATGAATTTGTGCCAGCCATTTTTTTCGGCGACAAACTGCATTTGTGCAAATTGGGTTGCTCTCATGGAGGATGCCCCTATATATCTAACCATGCTCATATTGACTACATCATTTAATGCTCTCATGGTTTCCTGTATTGGAGTTTCTTTATCGAACCGATGGATCTGTAAAACATCGATGTACGTACCTAATCTTTCCGTTGATGCTGTAACAGCGTCGAAAATGTGTTTTCTTGATAAGCCTCTGGAATTGATGAATTTGGCGTTGTTGGGGTTTTTGTTTGCAATTCCATCAATGACGAACCCCGGTGTGTTTGAATCGACAGGGAAGTAACATTTCGACAGGATGACAACGGTATATCTAGGAATACTGTATTTTTCCAGAAACTTGCCTATCAGTTTTTCCGAAACCCCATTGGAGTACATATCAGCCGTGTCGTAGGTCCGGAGACCAACATCATAACATTTTTTCAATATCTTCATGATTTCTTCTTCATCTTCAAGAACCCAGTTGCCATATTCTGTCTTCTTCCCGAATGACATACACCCAACTATCAGTTGGGAGATTTTCAATCCTGAATCACCCAGGTTGACAAATTTCATTGTGAATCGTTTAACTTTCTCTTGCAGTATTTTCAGAATCTCTGCTGGTTTCAGATCCCTTACTTACGTTTTTTAGAGGGGTCCCAGAGTAGAATCAACATATCGGATATTACAGAAATTTCCCAAGTGTGGATATTGCATATTTTTATAACAGGTGTACATGAAAAATTCCAGATGTTCCTCAATGCGACTTTTTCAGTGTTGCAATCGCAGAAAGAGCTGATAACACTCCCAGAAAGGAAAAGGAAGTGAAACAAGACGAGAAACGGTGTGTTTCTAAGAGGGTGTCGGTAATACTTGACTATCTGCATGTGTATACATATTGATGTATATATATATATAGTATGTGTGGCGTAGATACGGTGGTTGTGGTGGTCAAAGCATCAATATATAAAATGTCCAGTCTGGCTTTTTTTTTGATTAACGATTTTGGGCCTCTTTTTTATAATTCTTTCTACTCCCATTGCCATTTTATGATGCTCTTCTTTTTCAATTTTTCAGTTGAGTAAAAGCACAGAAGGAAATGAGTTCTTTGAAGATTGAAAACATTTATGAAATTGCCGGTAGACAGGCGATTGTGACCGGGGGTGGATCCGGAATTGGACAAATGATCTGCCAAGGTTTTGTTGCCAACGGTGTTGATGTTGCGATTGTGGACCTTTTTCAGGATAGAATCGACGAGACTGTGGAACTCTGCGAAAAAGTGAAGAAGGAAACATCATCGGGTTCGAAAATCACATCCCTGTGCTACGATATTGGGGGCAAAGAATCGAACAAAGCGCTGGTGAAGCACATCAACGAGCACTACGAGAACGTGGATATTCTCATCAACTGTGCAGGCATCAGAAGACAGAACAGGGTTACTTTTACTCCGGGCGAGCCGTTAGAAAAGCTGGCGGAAGCTACCAACTCCATCGAGTGGGACGATTTTAGAGACACGTTTGACGTGAATGTGTTCGGAATGTACTTCTTGACGGCTGGGCTGGTGCAGAAGCTGGGCGAAGCTGCCGCCAAGGGAGACGGGCGGGGGTGTGTCATTTGCTTCTCCTCGCCCTGTTCGGTGCACAACAACCAGTTTGTGCCAACGTACCAGCTCTCCAAGGTTTCTATCGACCATATGGTGAGAATCATGGCTGCGGAGTTTGCCGATAAGTACATCCGTGTCAATGCCATTTCCCCCGGGCTCTACGGGAGCCGGATGACGCCGATGGCTCCGGACGACCCCTCGTCCAACATGAAATACGTCCATCTTGTGCCGGCCAGAAGGGCCGGCAGCTGTGAAGAGATGGTTGCTGCGGTCGTGTTTCTCTGTTCCAAGGGCGGTGCATACATGGACGGCCGTAACTTACGTATGGAAGGTGGAAGACTGCTGACACTCAAAGGTCACATCTATAGTGACGAATAGACCGGGATGCCGCAGGGTTAGTAGTTCTGTTGGGGGTTTTCTTTTAAAAAGAAAAGAAAAACCATTCTCAAACAACATTCGTCGAATACAAAATGGGAGGGCCGGGAGACATCCATGCTGGTGTTCCGCTACCAAGCAACAGATCTAATTGCAAAGTTTGTTCCAAACGAAACCTATATATCCATCTCTATCTATAACCACATGTATGTAACGTCTGCGTTCCTACACTCAGAATAGCGCCTATATGCAACTTACCGGAACAACATAACGGCCAATTTGCCTACATGGAAAAACAGACAAGGAAACTCCGACCTGCAATTGCCGCCTTTTTCCCGGTCACATGACACTGGTCTCTGTTACGTCTTTTGTTTCCTCTTCAATGCTGCCAGCAACCCAAAGAAGGAAACCTTCTTCCTAAAATAGAGTACAAAATTCCCCCATCCCTTCACCCCGATCTCTCCACCCCGATCTCTTTGTCCCTCCACCCCACCCACGCATATATCGATGACCCCAGTTTCAGCATGCCCCGCAACTTTGGCAGGGCTCTGCAACACGCTGCTTCTGCTCTGCCTCTTAGTTGCGGCACGGCAGGCACCTTATTCACCCTTGCAGGAGTGGAGCGGAAGGGGGTCCCCGGTGCCTTATCCGAGCGATAGGGCGGATAATGATGGTCCATTTCTATTGTGCATGCGGAGGGTCAATTATCCGCAGGAAAAACGGGCGGGCAAGTGGGGGGTATTAGTCACAATAGGCCCTTGCACGATGTTTCCCAGTGGGAAAGAAGGAAGAGGAAAACACGGCCGAGCGTAGTTTTGTACGTGGACAAATTTCCTCCGTAGAAAACGTTGGAAGAGGAAATGGCCGCCGGGCCATCATGGGTGTGCCGACGAATTTCCTCGGTAGCAAAGATCGAAGAGGAAATGGCCGCCCAGCGGTGGTCGGTCCAACAGAAACTTTCCCAGTAAAAAAGAGATGAAAACGGAAACCGCCGCCCAGCGTTTATCCGTGCTTGGGTAACATCCCAGTAAAAAAAATTGCGAAGAGGGAAAAGTTTTCATTAGATTCTACGGTCCCTCTTTGTTCATGATATATATATATATATATATATATATATAGATATATAGATATATAGATATACATATATATATATTTTGTACAGGCTACAAAATAGTACAGCCAGCACATATAGAATAACCAACAGGCAGTCATTGTCATTGGTTCTCGAATAATCAGCAGGTAGTCATTGCATTGGTTGTCTAATAACCAGCAAGTCAACAGTGTCATAGGCAGGCTAATCGGATTGTGTCAACAGAAGTCAGCACAGGGATATCTCACACACCTCAGTACATGGTCCAAGATGACGGTGGATGATAACATTACACTCGGAGAAGTGATCTATACCACAGTGAAGCCGATCTTCAAGATCTATCTCATCATAGGAATGGGATTCTATCTTGCCCGGAAAAACATCCTTACAGTGGAAACATCCAAGAACATCAGCACCATCGCCATCCGGGTCTTGATTCCATGCTTGACGTTCCAGAAGATCGTCACAAACATCACCAACAGGCTCATCCACGAAATCGCCACGATTGTGATCATCGGGTACTTCATGATGTTTTCCCAGGCGTTGCTTGTCTTCTCCGTGGGAGTGATGGCCGGATGTCCCAAGAACTGGTGGGGCGGGTTGATTCTGTGTGGCCTCTTGCCAAACATTTCGGACATCCCCATTGCATATCTTCAAACGTTGGAAACAGCCAGTGTTTTCTCCAACGTCGATTTGGGGGTCTCGTATGTCATGATTTACATGGGGTTGCAACTGCTTCTCCAGTTCACGTTTGGATCCTACAAGCTGATTGAGCACGACTTCAAGGTGGACCTTGGAATGGCCTTGGAAGAAGAACTGGACGGTGGTGCAGAACAAGCACAGGATATCGAAGCGATGGCAGAGAGTCCGGACATTCTGTACCCTGCCAGCGTTAGAGAGAGCTCAGCTTCCACTCATGTAGATGGCCAAAAATCTACTCGTTCGGAGGATAGCGTCAAAAATCCACCTGTGAACCATAACAACATGGATATAGAGCTGGACTCAATTGACTCTCATGCAACACACCATACCTTGGATCTGTCTAGGATCAGCAGGGCAGGCACAAATCTACTGAGAAACATCACCAACATATCCAACAAAAGTGAATTGTCTAGGCATGCCAGTAGAAACAATGCTCTCTTGGAGATCCAAAAAAACCCCCAAACCGGCACAACTCCAGAGGACATGAACGATATAGTCAAGGTATACTCCAAGTACGAAACCTTGGTGGAGGACCAGGATATCTGCAGCATGGTAAACAACATCCAAAGGTCAAAACAACAAGAAAAGGTCGATGTGTTCACCAAAATACGACAGACCCTCGAGTCGATCAAGTGGAAACAGGTCTTTTGGGCAATGGTAGATGTGTGGAAGGATTCCATCAAACAGCCAGCGTCCGTTGTTCTTGTCATCTCTGTCACCGTTGCAATGATACCTTGGGTGCAGGCGTTGTTTGTTTCGTCTCCTCAGGTGACACTGCCAAGTGCGCCTGATAAACAACCTCCCCTTTCATTTATTATGGACTTTGCAGGCTACATTGGTGCCGCCCAGGTTCCCTTTGGATTACTCATGCTAGGTGGCACAATTGGGAGACTTCATATTAAAAATCTGCCCAGGTCCTTGTGGAGAGTGCCATTGGCTGTTACCATTCTGCGGTTGTTTGTCTTTCCCGTTATTGGATGTGCTTTTAATTCCAAAATCAACAGAGACGGACTTTTCTATGGACAGGCCATTCTTTACTTTCTTTCCAACATCAACTTTTGCCTACCGCCGGCAACTTCTTTGCTATATCTAACGGCATACTATACTCCTGCCGACGGGCGGGACCATATTCAAATGGACATGCTTGCGTTAGTTTACATTTTTCATTATATTTTCCTAATTGTATGTTTACCCTTCACAGCAACCTATACCATAAAGGTGTCACTTGGATACTAAATACTTTCACCTAGTATATGGAACATATAAACGTATTATAGCACGTAATATGCAGCTTTTAAAAGAGGAAAGTATAAGATGAAAAGATAGTTTGGCTTCCGAAGACTACGTGTTGTATTGAAATCGGGAATCCTAGCAACAAGATACTATTGCTTTTACCATGGATTTATGCCAATCGTTATATAGATAAGACATTTTGTACAAATAAATATAATACACTCCTAAACACTTCTCTTTGGTTGCATTGATCTGTATCTAGCATAAACATGATGATATGTACGCCTATCGTCTAGTAAACTGTCTTTGTAAGGAGAACTTCTCATCTTCTCACCCGCAAGAAAATCTTAACTTTTACATGAGTGGTCTGTTGTTATAACAAAATAAACTGGTTACAGATTGTCTCTTTTTTTTTTCTTTAACATGTGTATAGCTGGCCATTAGCTGGAAGCATGGTCCTTCAAATTTACCAAGATCTGAGGTACTGTTATTATGGAATCGCAACCTGCTCTTGTGTTGGACCCAGGAGAGGACAATCCTCTTACCTCAACACCAGAAAAAGAGTATGCTACTAATGAAAATATAGACATTACAGGAATATCCGGGATATCTCCACATTCTTCCTCTAATATCAAACGATTAACACCAATTGAAGATCTCAAATCAATCAATTACCACACAAAAGAATACATCAATACGGTGATCAGCAAGGCAAGCCGTGGAGAAACATTTTTCCCGGAATCAATGAAGAAATATGGGAATCAAAACATAATTCTTAATGATCCCAATGACGAGGAGGAAGATGAACTAACCCCTCTGTTTAAAAAAATGATAAACAAAAATATGGATATCAACTCATCGACCCCACTGACCGGAAAACTGAGAGAAGAAAATCCGGAGGAATGTAATTTCCAAAAAGGAACAAGAAATATATTCAATTTAAGTCCTGAGTTATCGGCAATACAATCGGACATTAAAATGCCAATGGCCTCAGGTACTCCAAAGAATGTGGTGAAAGATGCATTCACGATTTTTGATAAAAGCAGCAATTCTTTAACTTCGGGAAATTCATCATTTGGTCCAAGACATTTTAGAAAGACTAGAAAAAGGCTTAGGACCAATGCAAACAGCGTGACAGAATTTTCTCAGCTAGATAACAGTTCGTTTCAAAAACTCAATGGTACTTTGGAAGAAAAGAAAATGAATAATTCATTAAAATCAACAACACAGGACACTCTGACAAAACACTTTGAAGCCAATAAAAAAATAAGGACATCAAATGTTGAATATTTCAACACTCTTATGTCTAATCCACAATACATATCGAACCTCACATTAATAATCCAAATAATTTTGAACACTCTAATGGTTATTGCATTCATTGGGTTTGCCCTGGTTGCATTTTTTGCAATAAAACGTGATGTGGATAGAAAAATTGCATCTTATGTTAATGAAGCTATTCATAAGATCAATGCGTGTAAAAGAGAATATCTAAGGAATAACTGTGCACCTGAAATGAGAGTTCCTTATTTGGAATATAAGTGCAATGAATGGGATACATGCATGCAGCAGGATCCACAAGCCGTGGTTACCTCTATGGCCTATTTTGAAGTGTTGGCTGATTGTATGAACGCATTTTTCCATAATATATCAATGAAATCTCTGCTGGGTTTGGGCTGTTTGCTGATGTTTTGTATAATCATTCCAAATGTACTATTTTCCAAGTTTCGTGCCACTACGATCAACCAAAATTATTATTCGACTGATCATGAACACTCCACAAATATTCAGCATTTAACTTCGGCGGATGTCACAGTATCTAAAGGTTTACACACGCCAACTGCCAGCCTACTAAGTAATAAAAGTACTTCAAAAAGAAAAAATGCCCAATCTGCTGGCAATACGTCCGTTAGATTCAATCCTAATGTTAGCTATAGTTTTTACGAATGTGATCAAGAATTACCAAACGACGCCATGAAATTCAACAGTCCCAATTTAGACGACAATACCGATTCCGATCCCGAGACTTTTCCCGGTAATCAACGAATCTTATTGCCAGGTTAGTAGTGACATGTATAATATATCCAGCCACACACATATATAGCTATATATGTTTAAAGTGAAATTAATTGATTAATTATGAAATTTTTAGAAAAGTTATACCGAAAAAACTAAATTATGCAATTTACTGAAATTAAACTGAGACTTTTTTGCCCATGAGTTGACTTAAGAGTTCCTGACTGTTGGATTTAGAATCATTAGTAGTTTTGAATAGACCTGGTGGTTGTTGTATTGGAGTGCCAGAGACAGACCCACTGCCTGTTTTCAATCCATTTTGTTGCATTTTTAGTTGTTGCTGTTGCATCAATCTCTGTTGCAAAAACGCTTGGGTTGAACTAACATTACCTGAATCTTGCACTTGCTTAAGTTGCATTTGTGGTGGTAACTGTGAAGGTGTCATTTGCAACTCAGGTTGTTCCAACTGATTTATTGATTCAGATTGCGCAGCTCTTGCAGTCTGGAGTGCTTGTAATTGAGAAGTTTGTAGTGCTTGGACATATGCCTTGTAATTATAATTTCTCGTGTTAGGGAAAAATAACAAACTATCGGTTAAGGTTGAAATACGTTCTTTACTTTCGTCGTCATTGAAAAACCCAAATGACTGTTCTTCCATTTTACTCAAGTCCATAGGATGATATAGTTTGAAATTTGATGATGTAATTGCAAATTCCGAAGTTTTAAACTTAGGATTAATCGAATAATTGATTTGACTATCATTTATATTTTTTAACGAATCACAAATCGATTTGAAAGTGATTGCAGAGCTCTCTAAAACAATAGGATGTTTTTGGTCTTTGTCCTTTTTCTCCTTCTTTTTCTGAGGTTGTTCTTGATTTTGTTGCTCTTGTTGCTTTTGTAACATTTGTGACTTTTGTAACAATTGTTGCAATTGCTGTTGTTGCTGTTGCTGATTGGCCTGTTGCTGTAGATCATTTTGAAAGGAGTTAATTTTATTTTGTTGGTGTACATCGCTGAGAGTAGGGTATGCAGATAGAGATGCGGTAATAGGGTCAGACATATGAGTAAACGTAGGCTGGGACTTGTTTTTAGCCCATGACACAGTTGCAGGTAACGCTGGGCCTTCTTGCTCGTGGGAACTAGAGATATTCGATTGATTCAGATTGATATTTGAATTGGATGAGTTCAGTTGTGCAATAGAAATGTGGGGAGAGTTTTGCGGTGAGTCTGTGAAATCGTCAACAATATTGCCCAAACCATGGCTCGAAGTTCTTTCTGGAACCTTATTGCCAGGCTTTGTTGATAAATCTTGTCTTGAATAAGAATCTGCCTCTTCCCCTGGTTCATGTAAGAACATACAATTTGGATTAGGACAGGGTTGTCCCCTGAGGTATGAAGAGCAATATTTAGTTGTACCATGTGCAGCTCTCAATAGTTTTCCATCACTGATGGATCCGTCAACTGCAGCAATACATTTCGTGGCGTCCTCCTTCTTGGCAAAAGTGACGTAGACACCATAACCGGGATTTGAGCTCATATGGTGGAAATTGTTTGGATTTGGATTTCTTTTGTTGATGACAATCTTGTTGATTTTACCATATTGGCCAAAGTACTTGTCCGACCGTAAAACCGGGATCAAATCATCGTAGGAACATGGCGGGTTCAAACCCACGACATAAACTAGGTTCTTTTGGATGACTCTCATGCCAGCCAAATGATGTCTCTTTGCCTGTTCGGCGTCTTTCTTTTCCTTTTCTATGATCTTTTTCTCTCGTTTTCTCTTCTCGATTTTCGCCTTCTGAAGCTTCCATTCTTCCGCTGTAATGTTTCTATATTCTATGTTCTTATCTTCATACAGTCTACGACATGCCGGACATTTTCCATTCAATTCTGGATTGGTTCTGATGTTATTGTAACAAAATTGGCATATTTGATAACCGCATGGGCATGGCTTGAAGTTTTTGTCGGTTATGTCCATTTCTTCGACACAAAGAGGACAGAAGTCATCTTCGTCTTCTGAAAAAAGTGAATCACTATGACTATCGAACGACATTTGGTATTTTATTCTGTGTTATTTCTTAAGATTTGGTTTTCTTTAGCTATTCTTCTTTTCTTTCTGTACTTCTTTTCAAAGAACTTGTACTATTTGCTATTGCAGTATTCCCTTACTATTCTCGGTACCTTTGGGGCTAAACGTGGATACTTTTGGCAAAAGTTCAAATCTTTCTGAGTTTCCAATGGACTGAATACGTGTTGTAGAGCTTCCTTTGCCCGTAAGCACTGGAACGCCCTAGAAAAAAACATCAAAAACAAAATACACGGAATAAAATATGGCAGTCATCACTGTTATATTGTCGCGTTGTGACATACATTATGTCGTAGGAAATTTTTTTGTTTCTTTTTTTTACGTGTTATACAGAAATTACACGTAAGTTGACAATGCCTTTAAAGAGATGAGGTTAAACCTAGATGCCAACCGTCGGAACACAAGTACCAACAGCTTAGAGCAACAGAACGGCAACAGAATCAGATATGGATATATTAGGCGACTTGAAAAACATGCAGGCATTGTTGCAAAACCTGATGAACTCGGACAACAACGTTAGAATTCAATCAGAATTGGATTTCAAACATTTGATGGAATCAAATCCAGATTCTTTTGCATTCTTGCTTGTCCAGACAGCACTGGACGACAGTTTGGATCATCTCATCAGACAATCTTCACTTTTGCATTTAAAAAGAATGGTGCCTTTGTATTGGTCTCCAGCATTCGACAAATTTGTAGGGCCAAATACAATCAATCAGGATATCAAGAAAATTCTAAGGGACTCCCTACTGAAATTAATATCAGACCCCGACTCTAAGATTAGGTCCGGTTCTTCGTATGCAATTGTTCAGATAGCAGCTGTGGATTACCCAGATGAATGGCCCGGATTGTTAATTACATTGTACAATACAACCATAAATGAAAATTCTTCCAAATATGAAGTCATTGGCTCGTTATCTGTCCTACAGGAAATTTTCGATGATGTGGTTACTGACGAACAATTTTTTGAAGGTGGAGTTGCTGTTGAGGTTTTCAAAACTTGTGAAACATTGTTGGGTGACTCGAAACATGACCTTGAGGTGAAAGTGGAAACCCTGCGTTTATTGAAAATCCTCTGTCAATATTTTGAAAATGTGGATTTTGATATTGCAGAGAGAGAAAATTTTTGTAATGTGGTAATTCCAAAAATATACCACTTGTTGATAAACATTTCTGAACAGTTGACAGACAATGTTGCATATATCACTCAGTTGACATCGTGGGATTTCAAACATGAAATTTACTACATTTTAAATCTACTGTTCAACTCCTTTTCATATTTGTTGGAAGATTCGATCAGTCCGGCCTACGCTACATTGCTGATAGATTTGAACTATCAAAAACCAATCTACTCTCAACTTTTGGTACCAAACTTTGATATAAACAATATCACTTCAATTTTCTCCGATGTAGAACAATTTTATTCTTCCCAGCGAGAACGTAGAGAACCCTTTCAATGTTTGACCATTACATTAAGTAAAGAGATTGAATTTTTACAGACGTTGATTGAAATCAAAAGCATAGAAAACCCAGAAGAACTTTCTAAAATATTGGAAATTTTGATTGATTTATCGATCTTGTCAGGCTCCAAAATTGACGATTACAACTCTGATTTTAATCAATTTGTCACAGATGAATCAGGATTGAATACAGAAATTGCATTAAGAGATAGTGTAAGAGAACTGTTAAGTGATATCAATGCCAATGATAACTTTATTTTCATCAAGCTGTTGATTGAAAAGTTGATGAGCCATGATATATCACAAACTGGTGGACTTGTTACGGAAGCAATTGCGTTCTTGCTAACATGCTGCTTTGATAATGACGACACTATTGAAAAGCCAAATTTCGATGTTGAGGCATTTTTAATGAATTCTTTGAAGTTGATTAAGGATAAAATTCTTTTACAAGAAGACTTTCAATTTTTGACGGCAAGATTTATTTTAATGATTCCAAAACTTTTATTTAAATATGCATCCATGTACAAAGGTTATGGGCTTTCATCGTTTACCGAAGTATGCTCAATTTTGCCTTCGCTTGGAAATAAAGATGAGTTTTTGATTGTTAAATCTGCAACACTGATATCCCTTCAATACTATAACTATTTTATTAGAGCCAAAGAATTTTCAAATGATATTCAAGCACAATTAATTGAAACTGTTAGCCACATATACGAGGAAGCCGATGAAGACACAAATATGATGTTATTAGAGGTTATGACTATTATTATCTCTATCAATAATACACTTTTGTCCAAAAATTCAGATACGATTATGTTAATTTTAACAATCGGTTTTAAAAATGATTCTAATTTTGCTTTAAACACATCAATGTTTGAATCAATTGATGACTTATTAAAAGATATTCCTCAAGCTAATTATATGAGTATGACTTCTTTTGTTTTCCCGTTCTTATTGTCAAAAATTTCGGAGTTTAAAAATGAATATAATTCTGAGATTGACTTAAGTTTGCAAGTGCTTACTACCTTTCTAAAAGATCGTGGGGAGTATCAAATCCCGCAAGACTTATTTGATTCAAGTTTCCAAATAATTAATAGATTTATTGGTGTTTGTGATGATGACGAACTTCTTCAATCAAGTTCAGAAACTCTTATTGAGCTTATTAAGATGTCATATGATTTCTGCCGTCTGTATGTGGATAAAGAAACCAATGAAAGTGGGGTTCAACTTTTGCTTAAAAATGTTTCAAAATTTTTATCTCCATCTATATCTGATAGAGCTATCGTTAAACTTGGTGATTTAATTACAATCTTAATCAAAAACTTTAATTCTTCGATAGAACAATACTTGGAAGATATTTTAAAAGCATTGATAATTAGATTGGTGAGAGCTACAGAGGTTCCAACAATAGAAAATATGATCCTTATTTTCAACATGTTAACTATTGTACACCCTCAAGAAACAATCCAATTTTTGAAAAGTTTTGAGATTGATGGGTTGCCTGCATTGTCGAAGATTCTTCCAATTTGGTTTCAATCTTATGAAGTTATGCGTGGTTACAATTCTATCTTATCAAATGTTCGTGCCTTCATTGAAATTTTCAAGCTGAATGACGAAACAATCACTCAACTTATTGTTGATGGTGATCCATTACCTCATCAAGTTGCGGAAGGTATTATTATTACTAGATCCATGGCGAAGCGTATGCCCATCAAATATGAGCAAATTCCTGCTAATGTGAAAATCATAAGGTTGTTACTTGATGAATTAAAGAATGAGGTAACTTCTACTAAAACAAATGCATCGTTAATTAATGAGTTACATGGACATCATGCCCACCATTCCCATGATCAGGGTGTCGATGAAAATGCTTCTGATGAAGATGGATGGGAAGATTTAGACGACATCGGTGAACCCTCTTTTGAACAACTTAAAAGTTATGTCGATGATGATTCCAGAACTAGGAATTCCAATGACGGACCTAACGAGGATATAAAACTTGTATTAATTTCCTTCTTCAAAGAATGCACGGCACGCAATACAGGCAATTTTGAAAACATATATGTTAATTATTTAGGGGATGCACAGAAACAGCTTTTATCTGAATATTTGGGATTTATTTGAATGGATCTTCGAGTAACCTATACCTTTTAAATATAGCATCGTAGAGTTTTTTTTTTTTTTTAAGAAATATATTATATAATAGACTTTTAATAAAACTAATTTACAAATGAAAACGTAATCAAATATTTCAAGGTGATGAAGAATCAAATTTCAAAATCGAAATCAATGTCAATATTTTTAATTAGTGCATCAATTCCTTCTCTTCTAAATATGCTGTTCTTGATTTGGTTCTTTTCGTCTTCGACATCTTTGACATCCTTTTCAGCTTGCTCTTTGTTTTCATCAGTTTTGTCTACGGACTTGTAGAAAACCTTTGGATTAGTTCTCAATCTACTGAACGGATCACTGAAGTCATTATTTTGCAGCTGTTTACGTTTGGTTTCCACCAATTTCTTCTCAGCCTTTCTAATATATTCTTGGTTTGATTTTTGGTTTCTTATATTGATTTGTTCCAATTTAGATGTGTTTTGAGTACCCTTGAAAAATTTACTCAATCGGTCGATCTGATCTTGCAGACTATTTGCCAGAACGGAGTCCCCACGTTCAAGAGCAACTTGCAACTCTTCCCTTAACCTTCCTAATTGTCTAACTCTTTCGGTGGTATTCATATCATGAACAGCAAGTTCTTGTTTTCTGGCCATCATTCTGTTAATGTCAACATCTGTCAAGGTTCTTGTAGCCATGTTCTTCAACTGCAGAAATTTATCCTCCACATATCTCACGGTTGGTAAGGAATGATTTCTTGATGTAGATATTCTTTTTTTATACATTTCAAAATCCTCAGTGGTGAATGGGGAGTTCGATAGGCATGCAACGTCTACAACGGTGCTGGAGTCACCTTGGGAAACCTTCAAATATGTATTACATAATTTCCCCAGCAATTTGTATGGTTTGCCGCCTCTCCTGACTTCCTCCACCAGGGCCATTCTGTATTGGGGTCTATTTGTTGTTCTCGATGGGCCGACGCTGACACGAACTAGAGTGCCGGGAATGCATTCATCAAACTCATCTCTGTACAAAAACTGGGCAAGTGTGTTTCTTGTCGACCGGATTTTATTGTTGATATCATCCAAAGATGCGTCTTGGTATTGGGATTGGTCGTACTCACTTCTGCGAGATCTTCTTTCCGGAGCATAATCATCTGAGTAATACCCTTCGTCGTCTTCCCCTAGATCATCGTCATATCCTCCTATATTTTTCAAGTCCTGGTCTTCGTATTCTTCTTCATCGATACGATCATCATCGTAGTAGTCGTCGTCGTCCCTGTGTGTTTCTTTATTGGATTTTCTTTCTCTTTGCTTCTTCAATTCCGACAATTTGCTGGTTTTCAATTTCTTGGAAGACGATCCCTTCTGTATGGTTTTCGATTCCACCTTGCTTTGTCTTGCTCTCAATGCCAAAAACCGTCTTTCTCTGAACCGTTCCTTCTCCTGTATACGGTCGTATAGGATACCTTCACGAGAAACTTCATCCATTTGCATCAGCTGCATCTTATCCGCCTCGTCCTTATATTTTCCTTCTAAGGGATACGGATCGTCATCTGGATTCAGCTGGTCCAACTCGTCTTCGTCTTCCTCATCTTCTCCCTCTTCAATATCTGATTCTTCAATCGTTCTCTTAGATGAGCCACGCTTGCCCTTTGAGAGTTGTGGTTCATAGTCACTTTCTTCATCGGAACCAATTCCGGCTAATTCTAAAAGATCATCGTCACTGTCACTCATTTCGTCAACTTTGCTGCTTATATTATGTCCTGGACAACACTGCTTATGTTTCTTTCAAACCTTTCGAAAGCTCAGCCTTTCCTTTCTACTGTTGTTGCAACGACAAATTCTTCAACTTTCTTATTGTGGACGTTTCCTTCTCCTTTTTTTCCCTCTTTTCCGTCATTTTCTCGCCCCTCGCAAAACTTTCCCAATTGGGAATCCACTAATTTGTGTGCAGGTTTTGCAGGCACATGTTTCCGATTGTGTAAGAAAAGCACAGAATTGTCTTTAAGTTTGTTATTTACTAGAGGACACAAGCGGAGATCAAAAAAAGGGAGACACCGAAGAGTCTCACGTAGGTGGCATTTACAGTGGTAGCCGAGCTTCTATGTCGATGTCTGCGTCCAAAAGAGAGGCCGCAGGGCCCGGAAAAACAACCGTATCCACAGCCAAGAGATCTCCCTCTATTTTGGTTACAGATGTCAGAAAAAATCAGATCAGAGCACCGTTTGCAGGCCACAAATTAGAGCAGCAGAAACACAAGATGGAAAGATCACAGGATAGAGTAACGAACTTGGTGAAAAGTATGAGAAGGTCGTCGAACTCGAAATACTCAAACATCTCCGTCTCCAATCTTACGTCCAATATCAGTGACATACCGTCTTCTAGACAAAGAGAGTCGCCCCGATTCATGTCCCACGATCTTGGCGCAAGAACCAATGCGCAGAAGGTTCCCCAGTATGTCAAAAACTTGCCAAGCAGAACTTCTAAAGTGACACAAAAACTGGTCCTTATCCCGGAAAATGAATTAAATGCCTCGGGGAACCAAAGGGAGAAGTCGACCACTGACAATATCTTCCAGGAGATCAATAGCAGAACAAAAGCAGAGAAAATGACCAAGGAACAGAGAGAACAGGAATATCCTAGAGTCACGGCATATTTGATTGCGGAAGGATTTAATCTCAAACTGACCTCTAAATTCTTGGCCAAGTATCATATGGTGTTGCCTAGATTGTACGATGAAGTGCTATATATCCCTTACTCCCTGCCTTTGCTTCCGGGGGAGAATGGATACCGAGTGCAATCGAACACGTCTCTTAAAATGCAAAGGGGCATCCAATTAATGGAGCATTTTATCAACAAGTCAGAAGAAAGAGACCATCATTATGAATTTTACTCTGGAGCTGATAATGAGAATAACGAAACTTCAAATAACGGACTTCTGACCTCCCACTCTCCAAACCCGAATGATTTCGATCCATCCGAACCTCAATTTTTTGTTAGCAATAGTCCAACGGAAAGTATCATAGAACAGGAAATACGAGATAGCATAAATGAAAATAGATCGGATTCGAATTCCTCAAACGCATCAGATGTCTCAAGTGACTCGATTAACACAGTTAAGGCTGGTGAGAGTGATATCCCAAGGACAGATGGTGAATTGAATGTTTTAAATAAGCACGTGGATAGCACTGAAGCTTCACTCCCAGAGGAAAATACTACAACAACTAATGGAAAACCAGTGGACACAGATGAAAAATTGGACTCTATGACAGACAGCAAAAAAACTGAAAAAGAACCTTATACTGCACAGCCTAAGAGACGATATTCTTTCAAACAAAAGAGCTCACATTTACCAGATTTAACAAAACATGCAGAGATGTTTATTTTGGATTATGGTGTCGTCGTCTTTTGGAATTTCAGTGAGATCCATGAAAAAAATATTCTTGCTGATTTAGTTTTTGCCAAGATTCAACCTGGAGAATTTGATGATGACGAAGATGACGAGGATGATGAAGACGAAGAAGATGAAGATGATATAGAAGATGAAGATGCTGGTGGTGAAAATCGGTCCGGATCCGACTACGATGACGCAGAAAACGATGAAAATGAAATGGCATTAATTATCAAACCTGTATCTGAGCATGATATTGAAACGGAAGAATTTCATTTTGAATATAACAGAGATGTGCCGACGCCTCGTATATACAATGACATGATTACATTGAAATCAGGTGATCATTTAATTAAGTTGACAATGTCACATGCAATAGCACAATCAACTAAGCTCTCTCTGTTTGAAAGCAAAATGTCTAATGTTTTGAATTCTATTTCAAAGCTTCCAAAAGCTTTGGCGCTGACTGGCAGACTACATAATTATACTACCCAGAGATTATTGACCAAGACGGGGCGACTATTCCAGTTGCGTAGTGAAGTTAATTTATTATCGAACGTCCTTGATACGCCTGAGTATTTTTGGTCTATTGAGCCTGGCCTACATCCATTATACACTGCAGTTCGTGATTATTTAGAAATAGAACAGAGGGTTGAGGTTATAAATGACAGATGTAAAGTGTTTTTGGACTTTTTTGACATTTTGGCGGATTCTCTGGCAGAAAGAAAAATGACGAAAATTACAAAAATGTTGATAGTAGCAATTGGCTTAAGTGTGATTGTTTCCATACTTGAAATATTTGTAAGATACCTTATTATTTCAAAATTTGCAAATAGAACTTTATAGCGTAATTATTAACTTACTTATATGTTTGAAGAGTGTTTAGCCCAAGGAAGCTGAAGAAATTTTCTCAATTTTAAACAACTAAAAAGTATATTAATTTGAAAGAATAGAAAATCTATCAATTGCTACTAATTATTATAAAAATAAGAGAGCTTGTTACGCAAATCTAGAAAATTATTTCTTTTGTTTACCGTCAGGAACAGTAAAGAAAATGTATTTACCATCCTTATCTGAATCCAAGATATAGTAACCCTTTCTTTCAAATTGAATAATATCACCAACCTTCATTTGTTTAACGTTGACATCACCAATCGCTTCGGTTTCAAATCTGGTTTCTGGTGTGAGGAAATCTTCAAAATTATCACCTTCATCTAACTTGTCTTTGGTGATCAAGTGGTCAAAATCAACTAAGGTAACAGGAACATTCTTTTCAGCTGCTAACCAAGTCAATTTCTTTTCGGTCTTTCTGAAGTCACCGTCTAAGTGTAACTTGGCATCAATAGAAGTAACCTTACCATCAGCATCTTTATGAACCTTGGTACAGATAATATTACCCCAGTCCATGAAAGTAACTTCTTCGCCATCCTTGATAGCTGCTGCGTCCACTTGTTCAATCAGAAGTTTTGATGAGAAATAAACGTCCTTTTCACCAACAGCAGGATTCTTCTTGTGCTTTGGTTTCTTTTCAGAATGTAATTCTGGACCGTCGACAATATTAACAGTGACTAAATCCTTAGATTCTAAAGCAGTATGTCTTGGTGCAATAGGATCAATGATTTTTTTGTTTGCAGACCAAATAATGTTCCAGTCTAAGTTAATAATATTCTTTGATGGACCTTGAGAAATGATGAAATTCTTTAAACCCTCAACAGTCATACCTCTTCTTCTAATACCTCTAACAGTTGGGAATCTTGGATCATCCCAGTTGTCAACATAGTTTTTGTCAACGAACCATTGTAACTTTCTCTTTGAAAGTAAAGTTCTAACAAAATTAACTCTAGCGAAATCCCAAATGTGGACCTTTCTTAAACCTAAAGCTTGTAACATCCATTCATATTGTGCGTTTCTATCTCTGTATTCAATAGTTCTCAAAGCATGAGTAACACCTTCTAAAGCATCGACAATTGGAACACAGAAGTCGTATGTTGGGTACATCTTCCATTCGCTACCAGTTCTGTGGTGAGGAGTCAAGTTACATCTGTAAATAACTGGATCTCTCAGGGTTTTGTTCAATGCAGTGTAGTCAATCTTTGCTCTCAAACAATTCTTTAAACCTTCTTCAGTACCGTTTTTCATATCTTCGGTGAAAATCTTCATGTTTTCTTCAACAGTTCTATCTCTTCTACATGATTTGATACCATCCATTCTTTCAGCTCTCATCTTTTCCAATGGAGTATCATCACAATAGGCCTTACCTTCCTTGATCATTTGAATTGCTAATTCATACATTTTGTCAAAGTAATCGGAGGAGTAAGTGATTCTATCACCTTTAATACCTAATAATTTCAAATCTTCAATAATAGAATCTTGGAATTCGGTCTTTTCCTTTGATGGGTTAGTGTCATCGAATCTAATGATTAATTTACCTTTGTATGCATTGGCAAAGTATTGATTCAAAACAGCTGCCTTTGCATGTCCAATATGTAAATATCCAGATGGCTCAGGTGGGAATCTAGTGACAACTTCACCCTCCTTTGCGTCAATAAGATCGATTTCAAAGTTGGCCTTGTGGACTTCCTTTTTGCCACCTTTTGCTAACTTCTTCATTTCAGCAAGAGAAGCCGATAACAAAGTAGCCATTTCACCAAATCTTTTATCGGATTCTAAAAATTGGTACCATCTGGTAACGTTGATGTAAACCGAATTCTTGATGACTGATCCCATCACTGGGTTGGCTCTTAAAGCACCCCAAACTGCAATATCTGCAGCGCTGATTTTGTAACCAACAATAAATGATCTCAAATTCAAGTGTGATTCAAGGGTTTCCAAATCAACGGATAACTTCTTGAAGTCTTTAACAAGTAATTTTTCAAACGCAAATTTAACCCAATCTTGGGATTCAGTCTTTGCTAAAATGGCATTTGGAAATTCTGTTGCTAAGTAGTTCAAAATTTCAATAGAATCGGTAGCAACAGATTCTTCACCCTTTAAGAGTTGAGCAGAAGTGGTAATATCTTTTGAGACGGTCTTGCCATCAATAAAGTTAAGTTTCACATCACCTTCAGTTAATGTGTTAACGAAAGCAGAAGCAGACATTAACGCATAGTCAACTGCTGGTGCTTTACCTGCAATGTTCAATGTGTAACTCATTGTTGTTATTGTTTAGTATACCCAAAGAACAAAAAATCGGGAAGAAAAGCGCCAGAGTAGTAAAGAGTTGATATTTCATTAGGCTTCAAGAATGCTCTTTATGTTTTCAACAGGTCTCATGGTCAGTACTTTTTTCCTTTTTTTTTTTTTTCTTCGTAATGTTGACAGCTCTTAGCGGGAAACTCTTGTTCCCGCTAATTTTACTCTTTCGCGACACAGGTTTAGTTGTGCCAATATGTCAATGGTGCCAAATGTCTGTGCCAGGTGGTAGTGAAGCATCAAATTAAACTAAACCCCTAGATTGAAAGTCATATTGTGGCTTAAAGATCGGCAAGCAAAGACCAGGAAAGTTGGAATTAAGTTTAACAGTAATATCGATTTTGTTAATATATCAATCAATAAGTATCCATCTATATACTAAGTTTTTGTTTCCCAAAAATATTGACAAAAACAAAGCCAATAGATGTACATTTTGTTTTCAATTTTAATTGTGCACCAACAAATACATCAAAGTTCCCTCCAAACGACGGCCATCTAATTTTTAACACTATCTTTTGTTTCTTCTAAAATCATGTTTGTCCTTCATTGGTATCTCAGGTTCTTCATCTTCATCACTTCTGGGCTAACAAAGAATCGACGCGTCGACGCACAAATGAGTCAGTGATGCTATGAATAGTGGTGTTATTGACAGCCAATTTAACAATATTGATTCCGGGAACCCCAGTTATGATTCTTAATTGTACCATGACCAAAATTCGGAACAGATGGATAGAAAGAAGTGCCAAAGACTGCGGAACAAGGACAAGAGAAACGCTGAGCCTTAAACGTATGTAGCGATAGGCCAAGTGGAAAACATGTTGAAAAGGTCGCATCTACTAAATAAATTTTTTACGTTAAATGCAAGGAAAGAAGAATACATTTATGTTGATAATTTTCTTCTCTTTTCAAAGATATATCTGGTATAAGTTTGATAGGAATCAGAGATCAACCATGGCTTTCACATATTCCATTAGAAAATTTTCAGACAATACCACTGTAAAAAGACCCAAGGAATTAGGGAGTTTTTCGAGAGATATTGACAACAATATTACAATCGACGATTCACAATTAAGCTATTATTATCTTGCAGATAATGATTTGAATACCCCTGATGGTATCGATCTCTCTGGGGGATCTGCAACTTTTAAAAAGAATCCTAAGCTTGATTACGGAGATTTCACAGGTCTTTTGGGAAGTATTATGAAGTACGAGAAGGAACATAACAAGAAAGTTTCTGCAAAAATAATCACTTGGAGGGGATTGATGAAGACGTTAATGTTGATGCCATATGAAAACTCCGAAAGGTTCATATATAATATCGTTGTCTTTGATGGCCAGCTATTTTTACAATCGGATATTGAGTATAGAAAATATGTGGAAGAACGGGAGAACAGCTCAATGAATGATATCCAAAGAAGATTTGTTTATTCGGGATACAAGTTTGAAACAATTTCCACACTACCAAAGCCATGGGCACAGTGCACCAGAAAGGAAATTGAAAAGAGAAATAAATTGGAGGTTAACAATATTGAACAATATGGAATTATTGTAAAAACAACCATAGGTTCTACCCCATTGGTATTGGGGGCGGAAATTGACTGTGTATGGGATTATAAACCAACGGACGGATCAGATACCTTGTCGCATTACGTTGAGCTAAAAACCACAGGCCCGTTGAATGATACAAACAAAGTGTTCAATTTTGAAAGCAAGTTACTAAAAACATGGGCACAGTGTTTCTTAGTTGGTGTTCCAAGAATTATTTATGCTTTCAGAGATGGATCGATGAAAATTCGCAGTATTGAAGAGTTTAAAACAGAGGATATTCCTTTGCTCATAAAGAACAATCCAATTAGTGTTCAAAAACACCTAGAAAACCCAAATTTAAAAGTAGTGAACAAATCAATGCAATCGATCAAATTTTTGAGCGGTATTTTGAATTGGTTAGAGGAGAGTATTTCTTTAGATGACGAGACCAAAACTTATAGGCTAGAATTTGATCCGTCGAAGAACAGTATGTTTATTAATTTACATGAAAATGATGCGGAGACAACTGAAAAATTGTTATCACCATATGACGGAGAAAATGGTGGTATGTTGACAGAAGAGTTCAAGCAATGGAGAGCACAACTGAAGATGTTAAAGAAAAAGTAAATGATATATATATATATATATGAATACTTTCAAATGTACTATAGTTAAATATTAGAGAAGAAGGTATAGACGTTTATGTAAAAATTAATAAATACAATAAAACAAGTGAATTAAAAACTAAGTACATACCGAAAAAAAAGAATGAATTGAATGATATCACAAATTCCATTCATATCATAAAAGTGCAACTGCGGCACCAAACACAGCAGCAAATGCACCAACCGGAGCAAATTGAGCAGCAGCACCTTCAAAAGTATCAGATACTGATGGGGAAGGAGAAGCAGAAGAAGATGAAGAGGAAGAAGCAGAAGTTGTTGATGAAGAAGTGCCTAGTGATAATGAAGAAACTGTAGAAGAAACCGAAGCTTCAGTTTTTTCCAGTGTTAAGGAAATGCAACCAGATGGCACGTTTTCAGTATAGTACATCAATTCGTAAGACTTTGCAGAATAGTCATATGGGTCACCGGTATTCTTACAAGCATAGAAAGCATCAGTAGTACCGTTAACGGCCAATGTGTTACCGTTAAATGTGATATCCGAATCTTGTCCTTCAACCGAAACCCTGACGTAACCACCGCTGACGTCAAAGGCCTGGCCAAAGGAGATACCGCCATCGTAGTAAAGCAATGCTTTTGTGGATTCGTCATATTCTAAAACATCTGACTTTGCAGCAGTACCTAGGAAAGCATAGTTAATGCCAGCACCGGAGTGCAAGAAGCCAAGAGTGTTACCGTTGATTTCAGTGTTGTCTGACTTAACAACAAGGTATATGTCTTGGACAGCAGTAGCAAGAGCTGCCGAAGCAATAAGTGATAAAGTTTTGAAGAGCATTGGGTATCGTGCTTAGTTGGGTATATTTGTTTGATGAAAAAACAGCTTTACTTTTCTTCTTTTAAGACAATATATTATATTCTACTTATCTAAAGAATGCGATTAATTAGTAGGACTACGGTGACAATTAGATACTATTTATACCAAATAGATCGTTAATTTTAACATTCTCTGTGAGAGGATAGTGTACCATGTTTTTGAACTGCTTGTAAACAAAAACATCCATACATGGATAGCAACATCAGTTGCTAAAAATACCATTTCATGTCATTTCCCCACAATAATACAAACAACCATCCGTTTTGGGAAACATCAACACACTGTTTGAGATCTGGTTTTCCCAATGCCTTGAAAGAATCAGAGGATTGGCACCCTCTGCTCTGTCAATCTGCGGTTGTGCTGTGGGCACTTCCGCAGTACAATTTCCGCACGATTACTAAGCTCTGAGTAATGAAACCCAATGTGATGATTTTCAAAGTACAGTCACTGCACAGGAGCAGAGTGCATTACATGGTGTTTTTGCTTAGCCCTTGATACATGCTCAGTTTAGGGTTTCTGTTATTTATACCCTGCAACTCCAAAAAAAAACGGTGGCTTTTGGTTCGTAGATCTTCAAGTAAATCTGTTAACGTTTAAAGCGATCCTTTCTTACTTTCATGCTATTTTTCCATGCTATATATCGTTCTTTGTTGTTTTTCCTCAAAAACGAGAAACTACCGATTTGGGGACATATTTCGCAGCTAAACAATTAGACGAGAAATTAGCATGAAACCTAAGTTGTTTTTAGAATGAGATTAAGCAGGATATATAATAAATATACATGAAACACAACGTATACAGTTGGAATAAAAGAGAACGAGGATGAAAGATAAACCCGATAGACAAGCCGCCATAGCAGCTACAGTCACCATGCTCACCGTAATATGACAGTGATGATTTGGTATTGATAATAATTTGGTATTCACTATGCAGTTAGATCAGAGCAGCAGCAGCCCCAAAAAGAACTGCGAATGCGCCAGCCGGTGCAAGCATTGCACCAGAGTCTTCGTAGGAGGATAATGACGAAGATGTCGTTGAATTTGGAGAGGTGCTGTTTTGTCCGTTTGCGAGGTTCAATGCAATACAATCGAGAGGAGCTTCGGTCTTGTAGTACATCAATTCATAAGAATATTTGGAATATTGGTAAGGGTCATTGGTGTTTTTACATGCGTAAAAACCACTCGAGGTACCATTCACCAAAAGAGTGTTTTCGCTGTTGAAGGTGATCTCCGAGTTGGAACCACCAACAGTGAGTGACACATACTTGTCAACGTTGAACGAGTATGGGTATTGCGCATTGTAGGTAAGTGATTTCGAAGTGGCATCGTAGTCTAGGAGTTGTGACTGTGCCGATGTACCTAGAAAAGCGTAGTCCATGCCCGCTCCCTCGTGCTTGAAGCCAATGGTGTTGCCGTCGATTTCCTTGCTACCTGATTTGACCACCAAGTTGACAGTTTGAGCATTTGCAGCAGCTGCAGCAGTGGCAGTGGCGAGTAAGGTTTTCTTGATTTGCATTTTAGATATATTAATGAGTTTTGTGTGCAAACGAGTGTGGATGAAGGTTGTTAATTTAATTAGAAAGAATTAAAAGGGAGAATCAAATAACTAGTAGTGAAGGAGAGGCAGAAATACGCCGGGAATGAAGAATGCTGATCAGTTGGTTTACTTGTAAATGCATTAATTGTTACTGCAGGAAATGGCTTTCTTATTTATAATAAAAACGACCACTGTATGAGATGATAAAAAAGATGAAAAGCAAGAAACGTTGAATGTGAGATGGCTTGTTTTAGGAAATCACCAGAGCCAAGAGCAAGTCTAAAAATAGTATATTTGCCCATATATAGATGGAGACAACCACTTATGAAGAGCGATTGTTTGTGTAGGTGACCAAGGTGTGCTCATCACCTTGATCGGTTTATTCCTGCAGAGCTGGTTCCAGTGATGCAATCCCTATACTAAATTCAGTAAGAAGCTTGCCAAATAAGTAAGTTCTTAACCAATGCGGTAACCGCATAACCAAATTAGTGATTAATGAAGTAGTGAACAGATGTTAAGCATGTCCGAAAGTAGCAACCATTCTTACAATATCCCTACTTTCCCGTACATTTTGACAAAAGCTTCGCTTGTCTGTGATGTTGCTGTGTTTCATGTTCCTTTTTAGGGAAATACAAGCAAAAGAAAAACCAGCCATTTTCTTCATTTCAGGCGCCCGGAAAAGAAAGCGTGAGATTTGCGGGCCCTTTTTTTTCCCACCACAACTCTGGCCTCGAGCCCGCAAAAAAAAAAAAAAAACCGGCTTCTCCATGGGAAGCTCGCCCGCACTTATGGGTAATAGATTTTCTCCCCTGCGGGTGAATTTTTTTTTTCCATGGGAAAGCGAAAGAAAGAGAGTCAAAGCGGTGGCGATTTCACAGGGAAACCCAAGTTGGAAACACAAAAGATCCATTGGAAGCCAGCAAGAGACGGCTCACCGCATATATGAAGATAAGCTGTTATCCCCGGTAACGCCCATAGAACAGTAAACGATAGATTGGGCATTTGGATTGGGGTGCACAAATAGCTCCACCACACCTTATAGTCTAAAAACCCCAGAGCCGATTTCTAATGCTGAGTATGTGCGTTATAAAAGACATAGCCGAAACACAAAAATTCACAGCTGAGAGCAAGTGAACATAACTCTGTAGCTGAAACGGTAACAATCATCAACGAAAGCTGAATAAATGGGCTCCAAACAGAGACCACGGCGTGATGCTTTAAGTTTCTATTTTTTTTCTTTTCTAATTATAGTACCCCAGTTAATTGTGCTTTAAAGCATAACATGTGTTCCAAATATGTTTAAAACACCGAATAGTTCCCGTCCACTGTTGAGGGAGACTCGATATCGGGGTTTTTTATAATATGCAATCATTGCATTGTTAAATGTCTTATGACTTTTCCTCTGAGTTCGATTCACCACCCACATCGATTATACCGTGCACTTGTCACATGCGATATTATCATGCTGAATTAAAAATTACTGTATTAAAGTCGTGATCTTATATAAGATTAAGTAATTTTACATATTAGTTTGGGGTACTGAATTATGGTATCATAAGTAATGAGGAAATGGAGCGTCGTTTCTTGGCACTTAGATCAATGCGAATGCGGCACCGGCAAAGAGAGCAAGAGCACCTGGTGCATTTTGAATAGCAGCACCTTCGTAAGTGTTGGAGGCAGATGGAGCAGCAGATGAAGTGGAAGATGAGGAGGAGGAGGTTGTTGAAGTTGATAACGAAGTTGAAGATGGTGCTGCGGAAGCAGAGGCGGATGATGATGATGATGATCCATCTTCCTTTTCAAGTGTTAATGCAATACAGTCGGATGGCGCATCTTCCTTGTAATACATCAATTCGTAAGACTCTGTAGAATAGTCGTATGGGTCACCGGTGTTCTTACATGCGTAGAAAGCGTCGGTAGTACCGTTGACAGCCAAGGTGTTACCGTCAAAGGTGTATTCACCATTGGCACCCATGACCGAGACTGCAACAAAATTTCCGCTGATGCCAAAGACGTATGGATAGATGGTGCCTGAGCTGTAGGTGAGTTCTTTATATTCAGAATCGTAAGTCAAAGCTTCTGATTGGGAAGAGCTACCAAGGAAAACATAGTTGATACCAGCACCTTCGTGTGGGAAACCCAGAGTGTTACCGTTGATTTCGGTGTTGTCGGACTTGACAACCAAGTAGACGTCTTCTGCGCAAGCAAGGGCTGCTGAAGCAGCAAGTAAAATGGTGTTTCTAATTTGCATTGTGTGTATTTTGGTATGTGGAGTGGTTGTTAAATTATTCAATTAACTGTTTTTGGTTAAATAAAATCTTTTTTTGATTACAACCTTCCCCTTCATCAGGATTGAACCATTTTTCAGAATGTAGAATTTGACTTCTATTTAAGCTTCGGTTCCAAAGCATGAAAATCAGGTTTCCTCAATCTTAATACCAACAAAATCTTCCAACATATACGAACTTTTCTCCCCACAAATCATTTACACCCAAATCGAGTGATATCCTTTTATTGATCTTTTGCCCAAAGAGGAAGACTTCCGGAGTTTTGGCCCAACGATTGGCTGGCAAAATGCCGGTAATGTGCTATTTTTATCACTTTTACCGCCCGTTTGGGCAATATTAGCAGAAAACTGCTTCGGCGTGACAATCAATTTTCAGGGTATTTATGTCTTATTGTTTGGATGCCAAGTGGTTTTACAATTATGTCATAGTTTTGTTTCTACTCTCGTACTTTTGTCCGCTTTTAGGTGCTAAAACGAGGGTTTTTTTTTGATCGTCTGCAATTGGGGTCTAATGCAGACGTCATCGATTCAGTACTAAAAATAGACCTACAAGGAACGAGGTACAAAATAAAGAAAAAAAGAAAAAAGGACAAACAAAATACTGGAAAATCATGATAACTTGGAATCCGATAGGTTTTCTGCCTTTTTCTTTTTGAGCACGGGGAATGCACTACTGTCGGTTATCAGTAGAACTCACACTATGGGAATGAGGACGTTAATTATATTAGATACGACAGATTGGCTTATATAATATTAAATATATCAATGCTTCTTGACAACACCGCTAGAGTTGGCCTTTGACAAAATGTATTTCTTGTAGTCATCAATACTACCATCAAATCTATACACAGTACCGTCTTCACTGACCCAGATTTCGTTACACACCTCCTTGATCATGGTCACATCATGCGAAACCATAAGAACACCACCTTGGAAATTCTTCAATGCCGTCGAAAGAGCATCCAAACCAGAAGTATCTAAATGATTGGAAGGTTCATCCATAATCAAGATGTGTGGATTAGTCAAACACAGAGCTGCAAAGGCAACTCTCGATTTCTGACCACCCGACAATAGCTGCATTCTTTGTAATGCCAACGAACCAGTTATACCAAATGATCCCAAATGGCGTCTGTACTCTTCGTCAGTCTTACCCGGATACTTTTCACTCATCCATTCCACCGCATTCTTTGTCAAATCCATTCCATCAACGTGGTGTTGTGCAAAATACCCGATTCTTAATCTCGTATTCTTCGAAACAGATCCGTCCAACGGAATGTTGTTACCCATTAGCACCTTCAATAATGTGGTCTTACCACACCCATTCGCACCAACCAAGGCGATTCTTGAATTCAGTTGAATGTCCAAATCCACATTTTTAAGCAATAAGTTCTTTGGATCATAACCAAAACTAACATCCAACAATTGTAAGATGGGAGGCGACAACTTCTCCGGATCTGGGAATTTGAAGGTGATTTGTTTGTCTTCTTCAGGTGGTTCCAACACCGGCAACTTTTCAAGTTTCTTGATTCTCGATTGTGCTTCGGAGGACTTGGCTGCATTATACCTAAATTTGTCAATAAATTGTTGCAAATGAACTCTATATGCCATTTGGTTGTCATATTCTCTCTTTTGATTCCTCAATCTCTCTTCTCTAGTTGAGTAGAAGGAATCAAAGTTAGCTCCTCTATAGTAGTCTAGTCTCTCGGAGTGTTGATGGATTATATCGGTCGCAACTTCGTTTAGGAATGCACGATCGTGCGAAACAACTAAAACGGTCGCTGGATATGTTTGTAGGTAATTACCTAAGTAGGCACTGGATGGAACATCCAACATATTTGTCGGTTCATCCAACAATAAGAGATCCGGCTTACAAAACAATGCTCTAGCCAATGACAATCTCATTCTCCAACCACCAGAAAATGATTTGGTTTGTTTCTGCTGTGCCTCTTGACTGAAACCCAAACCGTAAAGAATCGACGATGCTCTAGCTTCAGCCTTATCACTCTCGATTTCACCCAATTTATCATGGACTTCTTCCAATTTGTCATTTAAATCAGATTGTTCATTCTCCAACTTTTTCATTTCCAAACTCTCCTCCTCAAATTCCTCCTTCAATTGCTCAATTTCGTTAATTCTTTCTTCAATAGTTTCTTCTTCCATCAACAACTGTTTTCTCCAAACATCTGCATCTAAAACAGACTGAAGTGCAATGGTATCATCACCTCTAAGTTCTTGTTCAACATGTAAAATTGTGATGTGTTTTGGAATATCCAATTCTCTTCTCGATAATGCTCTCAACAGCGTCGATTTACCGATACCATTTTGACCAATCAAACCATACCTTCTACCATAAGCCAAAGTCAATGAAGCATTACTTAAAATTCTTTGACCCTCTCCAACATATAAATCAAAAGTGTCAATTTTAATGTCTTTCGATTTACCTGCGCCTGCACCAAACTCAATTGGGTTGACTTTTAAGAAGAAAGAATCATAATCTTCTTTACTCTGCTCATTAATAAGCTTGGAGGCTTCATATTTAACAAATTTGTTGTTTCTTTTAGCAACCTTTTTGGCAATTTTGGCTTCTGCCTTTTGTAATTTCTTCTTGTCAACTCTACTCTCAATAGTTCTACCTGTATGCTCAATATCTGTTGATTGCAACAATGCCAACGAAGAATCCAACTCTCTTTGTTTGCTGTTGATTAAGCTGATATCCAACAATCTCTTTGAGGTATCACCGGTAATTTCCAACTTAGCCATGTTGTCTTTCAGTTGTTTTTCCATGTTCTCTTGGAATTTTTCACCCAACTTGGCTATCTTTTCGGAATCTCCACCGGCACTGACGAGTAAGTCTTTAATAAATTCAACTTCTTTCGTAATATCTAATTGCTGAGCCAAAACTGCATCTTCTGTCGAATGCAATACATGTTGCATATACCCAACTGCATAATCCGCAACAACACCATCAATAGAACCAGCGGCTTGTCTAACCTGTAAACCTAAGTTTGACATCGTGCTATTTGCTTTACTGTCTTACTTCTATGTCTTTCTTTTGATGCTTACCCTTACATCTGTTGCCTTCCACAAGCATATTGAAATATGTTTTCTTCATGTTGTGCCAGTTTTTTTTTTCACTTTTCGCACATGAATTAAAAAAAAGTAATGAAAAAACATCAAGGAAGAAATGAGTGTTTTTTCTGTGCATATGAGCCATTTGGACAGAAATAAGCACAATATAAACAAATATAATACATTAGTGAATTTCTAAAGATTTATTTTATATAAACATCATTATTTAAGATAAAGTTGGACCTTTCTTTTACCTGTAAAGTCATCAAGAATGGACTCGATAGACACTTCGACCTTGTCAAAAACAGAGACAGTTCTCTTCTTACCTGATTTATCAACAAAAGACAAAGCATAGTTGTCTTCATCAAATTGGGCAGAATTGACATCACCCAAAATTTCCAATTTGATCAAACTTTCCACACCATATTTAGGAACTAAAACAACAATTCCATTAGAAAACACTTTAATAATATAACCCTCCTGATCGCTTTGATTGTTTTTCATAACCTGCCCAACATAATACTCTATACTTGCTCTACCAGCAAACTGCGCATTTCTATGACGCTTGTTAATATTTTTAACAACCAAATCCATTTTATTTTTATCCATGTGGACTTCATGCAGTGGCTCGTAATCAATTGCTGCTGCTAGTTGTCTATGTGCAACAACATCACAGTATCTACGGATTGGGGATGTGAAATGCGTATAGATATCAACAGCCAAACCATAATGTTTGAATTCCGCATAGCTGAAGTTACCAGATGCAAAATACTCTGCTGCCATCATGCATCTGGTGGCCATAATTCTGATCAATGTATTAAAATATGCATCTTGTGGATCAACACATCTATCTAACGAATCCGCTAATGACTTACTGCTCTCGGTTGAAATAGATAATCCCTTCTTGATACGCAAAACATCGTTCAACTGTTCAAAATTAGTGGCGGGTGGTTCTCCGTGACGACGCAACATTGCAACCTGTGGGAACGCATCATAAATCTTTCTTGCAACAGAAATATTTGCGCACAACATGAATTCTTCAACCAATGAATTTGTATCAAGCAATTTTTTGATTTCCACTTCGTTTGGATCTGAAGTTTCACTATCGGTATGAACTTTGACTTCAGGAGAAGCCAAGTTTAATGCACCTGCCTGTAGTCTTTTTTGCTTCAACTTTTTAGAAAGTTTCAACAGAATTCTCATACCATTAGTCAAATCATCCTGCTTTGTTTCATCGTCAATTCTCAATTGCGCCTGCTCATAGGCAAATGCTTCTCTTGATTTAATGATTGATTTTGTGAATTCGACATTTATAATATTCGCATTTTCGTCCATTTCCCACAGAACCGAAAATGCAAATCTGTCGACATACGGTTTCAAAGAACACAAATCCGTACCAAGTAGCATTGGCAACATATCAATTCTTTTATCAACCAAGTACACAGACGTACCTCTGGAAGCACCTTCTTGATCCAATGGAGTATTTGCTTTGACAAAATGTGTAACATCCGCAATATGAACACCAACCTCATAGTTACCGTTAGGAAGTTTTCTAGCGTGTAATGCATCATCAATATCAACACATCCAGGTGGATCAATTGAGCAAATCAACCTGTCTCTCAAATCCCTTCTCTTTTTTAGCAATGGGTCGCCGTTATTCAAATCTTCTGGAACTCTCCAGTCATGACCTTCCTTTGGTAAACACGCAAGAACATTTTTGGAAAATGGTCTGTATTCAACGTCATGCTCCAATAACAAAGCCTCTTGTTCGGCGTCTTTGTTTTCAATTTCACCCAAGGTTCTAACAAAATGTCCACTTGGGAATTTTGAGTTGGAATTCCAGCTGTCGATTGCAATAACAATTCTTTTGCCAATCAAATCCTTGGCACGTCTTGTTCTGATTCTAATCTTAGGCAATGATCTATCCATTAGAATAACAAACACGTTTTTGACCGAATTACTTACAACTTCATCCTTTCTGACAGAGTTTGGTGATAGCTGGCCAACATACAATCTCCAACTTCTCTTTATTATACCGACAATTTTACCGGTTGGCACAAGTTTTTCCTCGTCACTGTCATTGCTTTGGGCTTTAATTGCCTCCTGAGTTAACAGCTTTCTTTCCCTATCGGTTATAACGACCTCTGTGTCATCATCGTCACCCAGTTCATTTTTATTGATGGTTTCCTCATCGACAATTTCTGTCGAAGGTTTTTTCCACTTTTGCTTTGGTAAAAGTTCAACGACAACATGGTCCCCATTGAATGCTCTATTTAAATTTTCCCTGCCCAAAATTAAAAGAGGTTTTGGCATGCTTGAAACCGAGACCGTACCTTCCAGAAAGTTGTAAGAAGAAACAGTAATACTTCCTTGATACAAACTACCGTTTTTGATACCTCCCATCAACCTTGCGGAAGAATAATATTCTGGGTACTTGATCTCATTCACAGTTTTGTCAAACGATTCTGTTGCTGGTAGCATGTCTTTCAACTCGTCGCAATTTGGCAATAAGTCGATATATTCATGGATGGTGTAGGACAGAATATTTTCTTCTGTTGCAAGCTGTTTATTTGCTTTGTCACCAGTAATCAGCAACACCTTAATGTTGGACTCGGCCAAATGCGTGTTGTAGAATTTGGCGGTTTCCCTAATCAACCGGTCATTGTAATCGTTTATTATTTCTCCTTGTTTTCTTGAAACGTAAGTGGACGCTTTGAACTCGTTGTGGAAAACAACAAACCTCTTGTCTTCATTTTTTGTCAAAGTCCTCAGTCTCATATAGATAGGATAACTTTGATTACGGACTTCGTTCAAAACTGTCTGTGGAATAATGACATCATAGAACACCTTATCGTTTTCCAATATGTCGATTGCATTCAATACGATATTGGTATCGATCACCACATAATGTTTACCAATGCCTGCACATTGTAGCTCCAGTGGAGTTTCCGATAATATTGGGACTGGAGTTTCACCCGATGGTCCTGGTGTATAAAAGTCCGAACATTTGTCACATGCTCTCGAGAAACATCCAATATCTTCTCTTAGATAATGTTCTCTGACAATTTTGCTTGCATTTCCGTTTCTCGATCTAACGAAAACTTTTTGGGATACTGCCAATCCCGATGATACTCTTTTTCTTTTAACAGACAATGTCATGTTTATCCGGCTTCTTCTTGTCTGATCAACTGAGAAACAATTCCACAGCAGCCTTCTGCTATCTACTTTTCTGCTCCTTTAAACAGAGAAAGAAATCCAGCATAGGAGATGTTAAAATTTTTTTAAAAAAATTCATGCAAAAAATATAACATTTTTTTCACTAGCGTATTTTCCAAATATTTCCATACAAAAGCGAGCATGAAAACACCAAGGAAAAAACCTCAATAAAGACACTTGGTTGCCTTCCTATGAAAGATTGTAATGTCATTTTGAGGAGCCTGATTTTGATAAATGAAACAGAATTGAAAGCACGTCAGGGCGCAGGTAATATGATGAAGGAAGAGAATTATCTAAGATGAAAATTGGTTTCACCATTTTGCCAGCCCTAACACAAGTACTTTCGTATGTTTAGCCTTAAGTACGATGAGAGTGAAAACGAAAAGATGTGCATTTACGGTTGTGCTTTTGACCTATTTCATGACGTTGTTTTGTAATTTTAGTCTAAAAAAGAAAACATGGAAATCATGTTGGGGTTTTCCAAATGGAGTTTTAAATAAATGATGCCAAAAAAAAAGTAAAAAAAAAAACATTAGTTTAGCTTATACAGCAAAAATTGTTAAAGACTACACAAAAATCAACTGTTTACTTACTGTCTTTTCTCCAAGGCATCTTGCTTTTTCCATTTGGATATCCAGTCTGCACTGTCAACTTTTGGTACAACATAGATCCTCAATATATTGTCAAATAAGGGGATTTTGGGCTTCTGGGACATTAACACTTGGTTGATTGGATTCTTCTTAGGTACCTTCACCAAGCCGCCTTCTTCCGTTTCCATGAAAACCTCCAATTTCTTTGGCTTGAAGTTGTCGTGTTTGCCATCCTGGAAATAGTCTTCAGGTCTGTCCATAACCATCTCCAGCAGCTGCATTGGCGCCGTCAGTTCGCTCACTTCACTGACAACATCAAACTCACCGACTGTCGGATATATGACAATGGTTGGAATAATCAGTTGGGTTTCAACGTCATGTGCGTCTTCCAAATGGATTTTGGCATCACCGATGGTCTCTGTGCCGTACGACGACTTGATCGACGTTATTCCTCTCAATTCCAATGCAGTTTGCAAGTCCAACTCAACCTTGAGTTTTTCTTCCTCTTTTTTCTTCTTCCTCTCCTTCAATTCTTCGATATGCTTGATCTTTTCCGTCACCTTCTTGATCAAAGATGTCACTGCCACGTTCTTGTCATCAATCGAGTTGGCAAAATTCAAAACCGACAACGACTCTTCGAAATGCTCAATTGCAAAATAAGCACGTGCTGCCCTGTACAATGCTTTGACATTCTTTGGCTGTCTTAACAGGCATTCCTTACAGTCGTTGATACACCTTCGGTAGTTCTTCAATTCCAAATTACATGCAGCTCTGTTTAAATACAACGCCGCCTCGATATACTTAACATCACAGCAGACATTAAGACCCTTGGTATAGAACTCAACCGCATCCTTGTAATTTTTAGCTTTATAACAGTCGTTACCTTGTTTTTTGAAGTTTTCTGCAATTTCATCGGGCTCACCTTCGTATGCCAATGCCTTCAATGCCTCGATTTCTGGTCTTTCCTCACCCTCTTCTTCGCCTCCTAAGTTGTTCATGAAAAATGGTAACTTGTTTAGTTCGGCCATGATTTCATCTGTTGATTTAGACGATACATCTGCTAGCTGTGGAGGTAATTCCGGATCCCCGCTATTACTCAAGTTGACTTTGTCATATGCATCTGGATTTTTTTCTGGTAGGGCCGCCTTTCTTCTTTCCCATTCACTGATAAAGGCATCCACAGTGGCTTCCGTTTCCAGTTCTGTAATTTCCACCATTTCTAGTTTTGTTTCTGGTTGCCAGTAGTTCTATAAATATATGTATTATTTGCACCAAAAACTGCCTTTACTGTAATGAAAAGTTTTTAATTAGTGAATAAAAAATTTTTGAAAAAAAAAAAGAAAAATGTCTCGAAGAATTAAAAAAGGGAAGTTTCATGATTCTTTTGACAGTTTATTTGCTTTACTCCAGATCAAAGAAAGAGAAGGAATTACCTGGTAAATATACACAGTTCTACACAGCAGTTTAATCCTCATTCCATTTGTAAAACTTCTTGTATTCTTCATAAATACTCTGGAAGACAAGACGCCCTTGATTATCCAATGATCTGTTGATATAGTTCAATTCATTCAATGTCAACAGATCAAGCATCATGTAGATGGAATTGTCCACATGTGGTTTGATCGATAAATCAAACTGGAATTGTAGATAGTACCGGATGTAGTTCAATATTAAGACAGGAACATATTTTCTCAGATTGGCTTTTGTTTCTGTCAGAGCATCACTAATCTCTGAGTCTTTGGACTTGTTTTCTCCATGTCTAATGTTCAGGTGATGAATATTTGGTTCACAAAAATTCCCAATCAATCTTTCAAATGCCAGTGCACCGTCGGCCAGAATCAGATTCGAACACATTAAAAGTGCTTTCATCAAGGAAATAAAAATGGTGTTTATTAAATGATGTCTGTTTGATAATCTATGTCTTTGGTACAAAACAATAGCTGATACAGTTTGACACAGGTCAATATACTCCTTCTTTAACCGGTCACTACTTTTTTCCACTGGTAACATCTTGGCGACGTGAGTAAGGAATGCAATTGTCAATTCCGTCGAATATTGAGTAAACAACCATATTTTTGTTGAGGATACAGTCTTGAGACAATCCAATAATAACGTGATGTCCAAAGAGGAATAATTCAATTCATTGAGCCTGACAAAGACCTGGGACAAGGATAAAACATAGAGCATATGGACCGATTTAACATTGGCTGAATCATTTGTCTTTTTAACATATTTTATCATGAAAGTCAGTAATTCAAGATACTTTTGTAAATCGGACTCAGTCGTTTGTATGGAGTCACATATACTAAACCAAAGCTTAATGAATTGGGTCTCGTCGTTTGCCAATCTGCATATGTACATTTCTATCGAACTTTTGTTCTTCTCATTTTCCAACACAACAAACAAGGCAGCAATATACTCTGGCCTGTATATATCGACAAATGAACACATGTATTCGAACAAGGCATCCATCACACTCCCATTTCCATAATATGCTATTCCTATATTATTGACGATTCTCTTAACTTCTTCTGATTCAAACTGGTTATCTTGAAGTTGAAGATTAATCTGAGTCAAAAAATCTAGTATAAAACAGACACTACCTGAATCTAATTGCGACGTATTAGATAAAACTTTGAAAGTGCTCTCAAATGCTGTTGCAATCAGTTTTGTTCTTTCACTCTCACATTTACTGCCAAGCGATTGCTTGATTAAAATCAACGTGATGGTTAGCTGTCTGTGATATTTAGTTGAGCCTCTCTTTGAAAATTTATCTAACAGTTTTTGCGATTTCTTGAAAAGCATATCGATATACTCCTTGGACTCAACAGGCTGCTTCAAATGAAGAGATATGATTTTCTCTATGATATTATTGTATTCAGGTCTATTAACTTGGGCAAGATCTATGAGTGATCCAAATTTGGTTTCAAGATCTGATTTATATGTTGGCATTTTAAGTAATTTCTCCATGACCAAAGCAGCATATTCCTGGTCTAACTGGTTGAGTAAAAGATTTAAAACCTTTTCTTTTTGAAACTTATTGAAGGAGTATACAGAGAGGTATTTGGCATATTCTAGGGATTTTGTATTCTCAATCATGTAGTTGATTACTGAGTGCATTATTTTAGGTTGTGTCTGTAATATATGATTTTGCAAAATCTTGATAACCTGCTCCTTTTGAGAACTTTCAAGAAGTTTCCCAACAAACTGAACAATAAGTTTCTTATCAAAAATGATTTCTATTATAAGGAAAAATCTGGAAAATATTCTCTGCTGGAACTCGTCTGTCGATTTTGTCAAATAATATGATGAGAACTTTCCAGCAAACGTGGTGTTAATAAGTTCAATATTTTGCTCATATATTCTTAACATTGCGTAGTAATAGTAATCGTTGTCAATGGTTTTATCACCTAAGATTTGGGAAATGCTATTTTCAATGTCTTCAGCATCAAACAGACTTAAAATATAGAATTTGAGCTTCCAGCTACATTCACTGTTTACGTCCAAAACCAAAAGCAATAGTGGCTTCAATTGGAACAAATTTAAAATCAGTGTTTTACTCAATGCATTTTGAATTGAGCCTGAAACACCTCTCATCAGACCTTTACACACGGCCAAAAGAAAAACAGGATTCTCTGTAGGTGTCTTAATGAAAGTTTCGGTTTCCGTTTCAAGAAGCTTAGACAGTTGGTTATACGACAAGGTTATCAACTTCGAAGATACGTAGTCAATGATCTCATCAGACTCAAAAATTTCGTTTGGATATTGTTTGATTATTTTTGCCCATAGGGTAACGAAAGACTCTATTTCTCTGCTTTTAAAATAAGAATCTATCAGCTCTTTGAACAAGTCCAAAGAAACCGAATTTCCCGTACAGCAAAATTTGCAAATTGGTTCAGTGTATTTTAATGCAACCTCAGCACTTCTTCTAATAGAGTGTATGATCAATAGATATGACTCCACATCACTGGTTTTCAATGCCCTTTCAACTAACGACGATAAAAAATCGGTGGAAAGAGTCTTATTCATGTCGGTGATTTCTTTCAACAACAATGACGAGTATAATGGATTGAATTCAACCAGTATTTTGAGTATACTCTCAAGCTCAGTCATACCAACCTTTGTCATGGTTAATTTTAACAGATGTAAGACTTCTTCCTTACCCAATTCCTTATTAGACTCCGCTGACGCAAACTGTTCAACAAATGTAACAACGTTGGCTACCGAACCCTTTGAAAACAATATTTTATCTATCACTGTTCCCAGACCTTGTGCAATTTGGGAATCTTGGGAATACTTCTCATTTGCAATCAATATGTTTCCAAGACAACAACGTGAAAACTCGGATTTATGCTTTGTGTCATACCCAACTGATGTGTTATTATTAATATTGAAAATCAAAACCACAAGATTCAACAATCTTACTGTGAGTTCTTTGGGGTAAAACTCTCCATTTTTAACCACAAAATTGAGTAAATTTTTAACCAATGATAAATTTTGGTCATCGGATAAATATATTTTCAAGTTTTTAATCAAATGTTCGATGGAAATCGCAAGCTCTTCAATAAAACATGTATTTTTGTACAATTCTTCTTCATTGATGTCATCCAATAACTTTGAAAATACTTCACCAAACTTGAGTTTTGACAGAATTTTGGATCTAATAATCAGCAGTCTGTTTTCGTTTTTACATTTATTCCAAGTATAATTGAACAATTTCCACGTTTTTTCATTTTGTTTAAATTTTTGGGAAAGCTTATTTGACTGTGATATTCTATCCACAACGAGAGTTAAAATGAATCTTTCTTTTTGAGGTAAATAAACGACATCTGAAGATTCGGAGAATAATTTGTCAATTGTGAAAGAGTAAATATCTTCAACTTCAGTGTCTTTGTTTCTGAGAAATTTTGTTATTGACTCAGTACTTTGACAATCTACTTCAAGTTTCATTTTAAAGCATATGCTTTCGCCTTTTTTTCTGTTCTTCTACTCTTTCTTGGTAGAATCTTGTTGAAATAATAGTATAAAAATGATCCTGAAAGTTTTTCATGATGAAAAAAAAAAATTCAAAAAAAAAGATTTGATATTTTTCCTCGAAGAGAAATGTTAAAAAAAGAGAAGAAGAAAAAACAAAACATCAGTTAGCATATTTTTGACTGCTAAATAGTTGAACAATATCTGGATCTTTTCAACAAAGCAATATTAAGAAGGAACTGTGATTTGAAAAGCCAAGATTTACGGTTTTAAGATGGGCAAGGAATCAAAAAGTGGTGCTCCAACATTTAATTTTGGAAACACAACGGGTCAAGATAATATGTCGGAATCACAATTTTCATTTAATTTGAAACCAGATACAAAAAAGGATACACCAATTTTTTCATTTGGATCAGCCAGCAACTCCAACCCTTCCGAATTTAAAGGATTTGGGTTGAGAAATAATGAAGAAGGAAAGTCCACGTTTTCCTTTGGTAAGGAAAAACCAGCAGCAATTGCATTTGGAACTACCGAAAAGAAGGAGGAACAGCCAGCAGTTGCATTTGGAAATACCGAAAAGGAGGAGAAAAAACCGCTATTTGGATCAAATTCTGACGTTGCTGCTCCGACACCCAGCTTTGGCTTTGGCACAGGCAAAGAAGCTAATAAGTCAATGTTCACATTTGGGAATTCTAAGACGGACGACAAGCCTTTGTTTGGAGGACAAGAGTCGAAGAACGTAGCAACTGCAGCAACATTATCTTTTGGTACTAATGCGAACGGAAGTAAATTAAATTCTGGATTTGGTATTGTCACGGAGAGTTCAAACCCAACATCATTTGGTAATGCTGCCATGAATACTACAGGAGAAAAAACATTCTTCTCATCCACTACACATAATGGAGAAATCAAACCTACATCATTTTCCATTGATAATTCTAAAAATGAAAATATACCGAAGTTTCAATTTGGGACTAATAGTGATAAATCCAGTCAGAAACTCTTATTTGGAAATACTGATAACGGAAGTGACAGTTTGAAGAGTAAAATCAATGATGCTGAAAGTGCTGCTAAACCGACATTTTCATTTGAAGGTAATAGGGCAGCCACTCTAAAAGATGCAAAATCAGAAGTTCCTGCTGCAGGGTCAGAGGAAGAAAAAAAGCCTGCATTTTCTATTGGTAATCCGAAAAATGAAAACAAGCAAGCCTTTTCTTTTAACGCTAAGCTTGAAAACTCAAAACCAACATTTTCATATAGTAATAATAAGATGGACACGAAAGAGGAAAAGAAAACTGCTTTATTCTCAGGATCAAAGGAAGAGACTAAACCAGCGACATCTACAGTTGATTCAGCTAAAGATCATAACAACTCAACTTTTGCTTTTGGAAATTTGAAAGCGCAAGACGACGTATCAGCTTCGACGATTGTTAGTAAAAAAAATGAAAAGCCATTATTTTCGTTTGGAAATGTTGAAACCGAAACTCAACCAAATCTTGCACCTACTACAAGCAGCGAGAAAGGCTCTGACACTACTTTAGAGCCTACTATTAACGGAACAAAAACTCAATTGGATAGTGATAAAAGTAGAAAAGATATTAAACAGAAACTTGAAATATCGGCAGAAGATAGATTATTAAAAGAATACCAAGCTCCATCATTAGAATCTGATTTTCAAGATGAGAACATGGATATCAGTGATGTAGAACAAGCAGATGAATTCTTTGATGTTGAAGTTGACGAAAAGACAGCACTACCAATTAGAAAATTGGAATTTGAAGACAATATCAAATCCGCTTTGACTAAAAATGAGCATGTCAGTTTTTCAGTTTCTAATAAGAATGAAAAAGGTGTTCTATTTGTGACACCAAATAACAAATTGGAGAATATGGAAGTTGATTCACAAACAAAATTATTTCCATTTGACGTAGTACCACAAATGGATAATTCAATTGAATACAAAGAATTTTTAAATGACCTATACAAGGAATTTGAACCATTATTAAAGGACAAAAAGTACAAAGAATACAAGGGCATGGATAATGAATATATGAATATTGGCGTAATTTCAAATATTGACAAGAACAATAGAGAATATAGGTTGCTTTTGAGAAAATTGATGTCATCAATGTTATACAACCTACAAAAATTAATAAAGAACAAAATGAGAGAAGATTTCACTAATTTCAGTGATCAGTGGATTGTTAATTATGAAGAAATTATTAATGTATTATATTTACTAAATGCACTGCATTTTGGAAACGAAAATGAAACAATTGTTTTATTTCAACAATGGATTGAAAGGATTGATTTACAGCCAGACGAAGAATTGTTGCAAGAAGTTTTTAAAGAATCGGATAAACCGTATAAAAATTCTTTATTTTGGTCAGTTTACGTTGAAAAACTTATCTTGAGAGGATCATTTTCTACTTTGATTGAAGATCTAAAAGTTTCACAGTATGAAGAACTAAAAGGCAATGATGATAATTTGTTCAATTTAATTGAAGATTTTACCAATCTGATTTCGTCATACGATCCGATTAAATTTTCCTCTGATATCTCATTATTTTTAAAATGGAAGAATGTTGCAGTTGCATTAAGGGACGAATGTAGAAATATGAGCACCAAAAATAGTATCATTCATGCCGAGATCCTGGAACTATTAAATATCTTATCAGGTTCTGTGAAAACAATTGTGAAACATTCAACGTCATGGTATGAATGCTTTATGGGATATTTTCTGTTTCAAATGCCCAGTAAAAAATTAGTTAATGAATACATTGACAGGGCGTTAGATTTAGACTGCTATGAAAAGCCAATTCCAGGCATTGAATCCTGGGATTCTATCTGTGTTGATTTATTCAACCATAAATATCTTACAGTTATTGCATCAATCGAATCATTGGACAAATCGATTGGTACATATACCGCTATTCTATTCGAGGCGTCGGGACTTTTAGAAGAGAACTACGTGAACGACATTCCAAGCGGGGATTTAATAAGAAAGAGGGAGACCGGAGATAATATCAGCAACAACATTGATAGAATGATTGAGGATTTATCGTTAATGTACCTGAATAATCAAGATCTATTTGCAATTGGAGTTGGTATACTAGTCAATATCAACAGCAAGAGAAGTCGGGACATACTATCGGAAATGTTACCGACATATGAAATTAAAGACTCAGATGATTTTGAATGGGTCCTATCTGTTTGTTCCAAACTGAAACTAGATGAGACGATGTCGACAATTCAAAAAATCCAAGGTGAGAGATTCTATGAAAAGCAACTAATACCTAGTGCTTTGAAATGTTTTGCTGAGGCTAGATCGACGGATAAGCTTGTTTCTATTGTTTGGAAGCTGTTTGAGACTGTGTTAATCAACGGCGAGTTGGATGGGAAGCTAGCCAACCAACTGTTTGACAAGGAAAATAATTATAACAACGCAGTCTTCAGACAGAGTTTGTCGCCGTTGTATGTACTGAATGAAATCACCAAGGGGAAGCGGGATCAAGCGGATCTTTGGTTTGCAAGAATTGTGAGTCTCTTGGAATTTACATACCTACCTCCTTACTACAAAGCGGGATTGATTTTGATGATTTACGAGAATTTGAATCAGAACTGTTTCAGTTTGGACCATTTGCTTCTAATTGTGGAAAACATCAACAGCTATCAGGATACAATCGAAAGCGACGCCGAGCTTCGAGTAAAGTCGGATGCAATGTACTCCCTCATAGTAAACAACAGACCCCAACGTGAGGATTATCCAAGGACGATTTTTGATTTATTGCACTCTGTGAGAAGAGGTATTGCAATGGACATCTCTTTCAAATTTCTCGAGGATGATTAGAAGATAGACGACTTGCTCTATGTTTCTGAACCACCAGGAGTTAGAGTGCAAAAAAGCTACAACATAGAGTTGTTGGTATGCGGAACGTCGCCGCCTTCCCGATAGATGGATGCTTGGGGTCTGGGTGTGCACAAGTGTAGACATACAGCTAGCTGAATATTCCAACCTCTCTCTCTGTCAAAGTACGGAAGTGTTCAAACATATAAATATCTATATATCTGTCTATGCGAATATCTAAATATCTGAATATCTAACGGTTGAATTAACTAATTATCCAATTATCCAATTATCTGATCATCTACTCATCCAATTATCCAATTATCTGATCATCTACCTATCCAATTATCTGATCATCTACCTATCCAATTATCTGAGGATCTACCTATCCAGTTATCTGATCATCTACTTATCTAGTTATCGGATTGTCTCCCTCTTCCTCCACCGTCCAAACCCACCCTCCAACCACGGATCTCCGGCTCTAAACCCGACGGTTTCCGGCGGCTCCCTACTACGGCACTCTCAAACCAAAAATACCACATCCTTCAAATATGGTTTCTTTCCGATAACAACGTATCAACTGGGTCCGTATTGCTCTGTATTACCGAGCCAGATATACGGAACCGATTGCCTAATATTGGGTCTGATTAAGGGAATAGTGAAATAGAGACAAATCTCGGTGAATCAGAGTCCAATATTGTCTATTTTCATATCACCTCATACATTACTACAGGGGAAAAAGCGTTAAGGGTTTTGGATCATCATTAGGGACTAGCAGTCTGATGGTCCACTTATATGGATATATGAATACGTGTGGATACATATATACGAATAGATATATTTATCTATATCTATATCTATATGTAGATATATATCTATATGTAGATATATATATATATACTGTCTCGTAGTGTTTATCTTGGCCTAAAAGGGAAGAGAAGGGTACACACACAGCGTCGATCGACCCAATCGACTGTTAGATTTTCCCATCGAGTCATTTATTTTTTAATTCGTGAACTTATCATTGATAGAACGAGATTATTATATGTCTAGCCATATATATATAAGTAATTCCTTGATGGATTTTCACTCAGATGCCAAGAACCTTTGACGACTTTCGTTTCTGACTTATCGGGTCACTTTTTCTTTCTTCTTCTGGTCTGCCACAACGTTATATTATATATTTGAGTTTTTTTTTCCCCTTGAAGTTCGAAGCTAGAAAACCAACCATGTCCGAATATCCCAACGTCATCCAACTAAGACAGACCAATCAACTCAAGTGTTTATATACGTATGTGATTTTTTATAGTAGACAAGGATATGTGAGTTTGAAGATCGACTGGACTTTTTTTTCAACACTTACGTAATTGCTGGATTGCCTCCATATATTTTTTTGTCTATGTGTACTAACATGCCCAACACGATGGTACGTGTTCCACTTTGCCATGCTATAGAATTGTCCGTGATAAAAACACCAGCAGAGGCGACTTTGTCTTCTACTCCGACCGTATCATCCGTCTTTTGGTGGAAGAAGGTCTCAACCAGCTGCCTGTCGAGGCGGCCAAAATCGAGACCCCATTGAACGTGCCATACGACGGCTGTGCATTCAAGGGTAAGATCTGCGGTGTCTCCATCATCAGGGCGGGCGAGTCCATGGAGCAGGGCCTGAGAGACTGCTGCAGATCGGTCCGTCTCGGTAAGATCTTGATCCAAAGAGACGAGGAGACCGCCACCCCCAAGCTCTTCTATGTCAAGCTGCCGGAAGATATCAAAGAGAGATACGTCCTGCTCTTGGACCCTCTTCTCGCAACAGGTGGCTCCGCAGGTATGGCCGTGGATGTCTTGGTGGAAAAGGGTGTCAAGCCGGAAAAAATCATCTTCTTGAACGTCTTGGCAAGTCCCGAAGGCATCCATCTCTTCCAGGAAAAGTACCCTGCCGTCAAGATCATCACCGGTATGGTGGACCAATGTTTGAACGATAAGAAGTACGTCGTCCCGGGCATTGGTGACTTTGGTGACAGATATTACTGTATCTGAGGCCCTGACTGGCCACTAACTACTCTTGCCATTGGATCGTTGGCCCGTTTGCTCCCGGCCTAGCCGCGGCTACGGTGCCCGCTAGCCGCGGGTAGAGACTTTTTCTTTTTTCGTTTTTCTCATTTCTCGCTTTTTTTCTTGTTTTGTTTGTTTTGGTTTGCCACTGGAACGATTTCTAACAAGCCACGCTCAGTGTTCTAGTGTATAGATAGTTATGAGAGAGGATGTGCTGGTGTGGTGAGCCGGCAGTATATAGATGTGTATCAACGTGTACCGGAAGGAGGCGAAGCATGGAACCAATATACAACCAGCCCATTGTGCTGGACAACGGGTCAGGAACTATCCGGTGTGGGTTTTCCGCCGATGACGTGCCCCGTGTGTGCTATTCGAATCTACTGGGACGGCCCAAGTATCGGAAAATCGACGCCCTGCCAAGCGATATAGGAGCAGATGACACGTTTGTCGGCAACAGGGCACAGCTCCGAAGGGGACTGCTGAAGTTGACGTATCCCATCGAACACGGCGTGGTCAAGGACTGGGATTCGCTGGAACTGGTGTGGCAACAGGCCCTGCTCCACGATCTGAAGCTGGATGGCGGCGTGCAGGGCAGCACCAACACAGACTTCTCCCCACAGGAACACAGCATGCTGATCACAGAGCACCCGTTCTCCCCCCGTCGGCAGCGGGAAAAAATGTACGAAATTCTCTTCGAAAGCTTCGGAATCAACGCAATCAACACGTCGATGCCCTCGGTTCTGTCCCTCTACTCAACGGGCAGAACGACAGGCGTCTCCCTCGACGTGGGCGACGGGGTGTGCTGCATCGCCCCGGTCTTCGACGGGTTTGCGTTGCCAGGCAGCGTGAAAAGAATCAACCTCGGCGGTCGGGATATCACAAGGCAGCTGCACATGGAAGTGATGAAAAACGGCTATTCCATGAACACTTCGTCGGAATTCGAAATTCTCCGAAGCATGAAGGAGAGACTCGGATTCATAGACCTGGGCGTGGATCCTACTGCTGCAGGCGTAGCACCAATGGGTACAAATCCAGACGTGCACAAATTTCAACTTCCTGACGGCAAGTTCCTCTCGATTCCAAATTCCTCCATCTCAAAATCATGCGAATTATTGTTTCAGCCGGAAAACTTTGGTTTCGAGGAACAGAGCATTCATAACGCACTATACAACTCCGTCTTACGCACAGATTTGGATTTGCGTAGCAAGCTTTTTGAAACCATCGTCCTCAGTGGTGGTTCGTCAATGTTCAAAAATTTCGGGTCCAGACTGATCAAAGAGTTGAGATACATGGACGACGACATTAAACTGAAAATATTTGCATCCCCCGACCGAAGAAATAATTGCTTTGTAGGCGGCTCCATCTTGTCTAGTTTGAGCACCTTCAGCAATATTCTAATCAATAAACACCAGTTTTCCGAAAACCCCCACTCCATTCATGACACTTATTTCTAAAAATTCGAGATTCGTCACGCTGTAGCCACCTTTGCTTATCATTGAAATATAAAATCTAATTTGTATCTATGTTGCTTCTAATGTAAAGTATCATGTATAATTATAAGCAAAAATAGTAGATATTAAAAGCAATTTTAATAGTAACATTAAAGATTGAAAAAAAAAAAATAAAATAAAATCAAAGGAAACCTGAGTATATCTCCCTGTAAACTCAAATATAATACATTACAAAATCCAGATATATCAAATAGTATGATAGCAGTTACAAATAATTAAAAAAAAAGTAAGTAAAAAGAAACACTCTTAACCCGATTCATCATCGTCATGATTTTGTATGGTACAAATATCAATACCAAATATTTCGTTTGTAGAATATCCATTAGTTATGAAATTTGTATTATTTTTACTCAACATTCTGCGCTTGTTTGCTGGCAATGGTGATCCGTAAATACTTGAAAATGAAGTATAAAACTGATGTTGTGCATTCTTTGGTATATTATTATTGTCAACTCTTCCAGTTGCAATTGGTGAAGTATAAAAATCGTCAAGGTACGATGGTGATGCCCATAATCTCTTAGCCATGTTATTGTTGTTAGACACTGTTAAGTTTATCCCCGTGTTATTGTTATTGGTATTAGTATTATTTAAGTTGTTATTAGTATGAATATATGTTTGACTCTGCGGCGTACTGGTCAATTGCAACTGCGGCTTTGAATTTGACAGATTGGATTGAGGTATTTCTAACATATGTTTGTTAGTGGAAATAAATTTCGGCGTTTGTTCTGCTTGGTGGTCTTCACTTTTTGTTTGCTTTTCAAAGGATAGCAACGGGGCAGATGTAAAAGACGATGATAAGGACAACGAAGATGACGAGGAAGATGCTGTTGCTGCTGTTGAAGATGAAAGTGCTGGAGCGACTGACGTTACAGAAACTGGCTTAGAGACTGTTTGTAAGGATTGAAGCTGCTTCAAAATTGAAGGTAACTGAACCTTTTGGCCTGGTTTGTTAGGTGATATAGGCTCCAAAATTGGTCCGGGTTCTATTGGCCTTACCGGTGATAATTCAAAATTTGACCTGCAACTAAATGAAGACGTAAAGTCCAATGAGGTTGTTCCCACATTGCCCGAACTGGGTGAAAATTCATATTGTAAACCAATTGGTGATGCGTTGTAGGAGGAATATTGAATATTCAATTCAGGTATCGAACCCAAGCCATCACTTGGATATCTGCTATGACCCGACCCACTGTTATTATATATATGATTGAATGTACGATGTGTTAATAAATGACTATGTGTGTGTTGTGTATTGTTGTAATGATACTGCTCGCTACTTTTTGGAGTAGATAAAACGTTCAAACTCGTATTAAATGCCGGATTTATGTTATTGGATATGAAATGGTTATCCTTAAATTGATAATCATTACTATCATTATCACTATTATGACTATTATTATTATCATCATGGTTATTGTCATCTTCGTAACTACCGTTTTCATCATCATCAGCTTTATTATTAGCATCATTATCCTGGGCAAAACGTCGCTGCGAGTGAGACTTAGGAGTTGTCGGTTCATTTGTACTGGGCTTTGTAGAGTTATTTATGGTGACAGCAGCATTGTTTCTTTTAGTTTCTTTAATATTACAGAAAACATGTTCGTAGCCAGAAACAATTTGCCAGAAATGGCCTTTTTTCTCCTTTGATTTTTCTGTCTTTTCAAATGCTTTGTTTAACGACAAATTGTGTCTGATTGAATTTTGCCAGCCAACATCTCCCTTCTTATAATATTTGAAATTATCTGATATCCACTGATAAATATCGGCCAAGGTTAATCTTCGATCGCTTGATCTGAGCAGCGCCATTCCAATTAACGAAGCATACGAATACGGTGGTTTAGTGTCCAGGGTGAAATTGATCTCTGGCATTTCATCCGGTTGCGGTAATATAAAATCTTTTGGAGTTTTCATTATTTTCGATCTCTTTGAGGAGGCGTTGGATGTTTTCTTCGTAAATTTGGGTGCTTCCAGGGGCTTGGACACGTTTTCCTTGTTTTCATTTCGATCCAACTTCACTTCTTCACTTGAATCATCGACATTGGGACTATCATCCAATATCTGAATATTTATATTTGAAGCTTGAAAAATGTCATTTGTTTGTAAAGGAACATGTTCATATAAATTAGGAGACGAGAATTCAGGTGATAACAACCCGTGTTTACCGTTAGTCAATTTCGCATTGCTTTTATCAGCTTTGAAGCTTACGCTGCAATCATTGATACCGTTTAAATTTGGCTGAGACGAGATTTGTCCATAGTTCCCGTCAAATGTACTATCATAAGTGGATGTGTCTTCCTGGTCATAGATATCGGCATTGACCTCATGAATTTTTTTGCTAAACACTGGCAAGTTTTTTGTTCGCAAGGTAGAATGAGGAGGAGTCTTCAGTTGTGATTTCTTTGCAGGACTTGATAGACTTGCTGCTGGCAGCAATGTGTGGGATTGGTCTCTTTCAGTCATACTGTCTTGGCCCATGATTGCCTGGTGTTCGAATATGTTTTGTTTCTTGATGTGGGATGCAGCCAATTAAAAAAAAAGCTTTCACTTTATGAGTCTCAGTTTTGATCTGAGAGGAAAAATAGACTTTCTGTAGTTAACCGAAAGCTGAGAAGCAATGGTTGTCTGATGTTACTGTTTCCAGTTTTTCCTTTTCTATCGCTTTCCACGTATGTGTAGTAGTTGCACAATGTATGAGAAAACCAAATGAGTATCTTTGAAAGAAAAACTTGACTGACTAACGTTGCAACACTCAGTTTTTGGGCTCAATAAGAAGGAAAGATATAGGGAAAAAAGGGAGGTAGATGGATTTCGCAAAGAAAGAATCGTATGGATCACGGTAAAGAATCAGGAAAGTACATCTAAGCAAAGATGAAACAAACAATAGGAAATGTGAACTTCACACAATGCTTCTCTCTTTCTATCTATCACACTATTGCAACTATTGTACCTTTCTTTCCATTGCCTAATTCAGACAAAAACGCGTTTTGCATCTGCAAAAAGCATTTCAGTTGAAAAAGGGAGAGCAAGAATACGAAAACCGCGTGCCTGCCAACGCAGAATGGCGGGTCATTAGCAGGAGTATGGCAACTTGACATTCTCGCGTTTTGCCTTTGTCTTTTTCTTTTTTGCATTTTTGCATTTCTACATTTTTGCATTTTTTTCCGGGACTGAAAATAGGTCGATCGACGCAACCTGGGGTAAATTTAGATCATTCCCAATTAGGCAATAGGATGTTTATAAATACCGGGGTTTCCTTACTTACTTATGATTTGTTAGAGGAAGATACAAAAACAAACCGGAAAAAGAAAACCATTCCTGCTTCAAATTGGTGAATTCAATTTGCGACGGATATAATCAATTCAATGTAATGGGACAATGACTCTACATAACGATACAAAGCCAAAAGCCAAAAATCCAAAGTATTTAAGATGGACCAATAAAATACTAAATAAAAAACAGACTATACAAGAAACATCAACCGGTGCTAGCAAAAATGATGAGTTTACGAGCGTTATTGGATTGAAGCCAGATTCTGCTCTGCATTTACAATCCACCCATTGTAGATGTTGTGGAACAACTCTGAATTTTCCAAATCATATTAATAGAATCAAATGTTTAGTATGTAACACGTACTTTTCAATTGGAGTGATCGATGCATCCAATTCAATTGATACCGGGAATAGTGAATTGGCCACAGCAACAACAACAACAGCATCAAAACTGGAAGCAGCTTCACAAAATGTGATGGACAATACGTTGATACCTCCTGCATCACTTTCCTCTCTGAAGTTAGCAATCAAAAACGACGAGTTGCTGATTAAAACAAATCTGAACAATACCCAATCAATTCACAAAGCATACAAAAACGTAGATGCACTAATTGAAAAATCATTTGGCAAGTTGGAAAGCTTGAATAGCTGCTTTCAATTGAAAAAAGGTCAGCATCAAAAGCTGAATCTCAACCTTGAAGAAATAAAATTGTTTTACAATTTACTTATCGAGTTACCAACAAAAAGACCGATTTTTAAACTTTTAACCTATTCTTTATACCTCCTGAAACACCCACCCTTGAATCTAAAAGTACATCAATTGAACTGGATCCTAATAATATTGGAAATACCTCTACTATATCAATCGCTGATTGGTAAGAATTCATTATCTCCTCATTTTAATGACGTCTGTTACGATATAACCAAAAGAATTTTGGGCATAATATCCATGGTTGATAAATTATCAATGAAATGTCTGATTGATTTTTGGTCACGATTACCCGTTACACAATTTGTTGAGAAAGTGAATTTTATTAACTTGTATATAACATTTCATATCAATAGGTTATATACACATTCATTGTTTGACAAATTTGGACAAAACACAAAACTGAAAGAGACAGAGGATGACATCAATTACAAAGAAAAAATGAATTCCAAAAGTATCAAGTCTTTAAACAGCAATTATAAGTGCATTTTAGATTTGTTAGATAGCGGTTCCAATTTTGATCATATCAATTTGAAAATTTCAATCAGTTCATATTCTGAATGTTGGCATTTGAGAACCGCTTGTCATTTGATGTCATATTTATTTCATTCTAACCAAAAATATCATAAAGTGGAGGATTCATGTTTCTATAACTCATTGGTTGATTATGTTAATGTCAGACAGGATTACGATGTCTGGCAATTTAATAATTCGTTCACTGAGCATGAAAAAAATTCCAAAGATTTAACCAATCATTATTTATTAATGGAAAAAAATAAGTCCTACTTGGGTATTTCAGTTTTCAATGGTGTTTATAAGAGATCGGTGTTCACTTTATGTTCGTATCCGTTTCTGATTTCACTTGGGTCCAAAATTTCGATTCTTGAACATGACGCAAAACGTGAAATGATATTAAAAGCCGAGCAGGCTTTTATAAATTCTTTTGTTGAAGGTCAAAAAAATCATGAAATTTATTTCAAAATGAATATAAGAAGAGAATTTATAACCACCGATTCATTAAAACAGATCCAAAGTCATCCAAATGACGTTCGAAAATTATTAAAAATAAATTTTATAAATGAACAGGGAATTGATGCAGGAGGTTTAAAGAAGGAGTGGTTTTTGCTGTTGACCAAAGAGTTGTTTGATTTGAAAAATAGATTAATTACATACAACAACGAAAACCAATTTGCGTATTTTGCTGTAAATCATAATACAGATAAAATCAAATATGAACTGTATTATTTATTGGGAGTCGTGGTTGGTATGGCAATATACAATTCGATTATTTTAGATATTAAATTCCCCAAATTGTTGTATAAGAAACTGTTGGGATTCAAAACTACTTTTGAAGATTTGTTTGAAATTGAACCTACAATTGCCAAAAACTTGAAGCAACTTGGAAAGCTGACATCAGAAGAAATTTCGAATTTAAGCTTAAATTTTGAAATTACAATTGTTGATATTAACAATGTGTCAAAAACTTACGAGTTGGTTGAGAATGGTTCAGAACTCCACCTGAATGCTTCAAATAAGTTTGAATACATTTCCAAATATAGCAGATATTTACTGGACAAAATAGTGGAAAAGCAATTTGTTCAATTTTCAAAAGGATTTCGGCATGTAATGGGCAATAATATACTAACATTATTCACACCAGCAGAGATACAAAAATTAATTATTGGGGATGATAACCTGAATGAGAGTAATAGATATGATATTGAAATTTTGAAAAATATAAGTAAATTCAAAAATTGCGACAATCAAGACATCATTGTGATTTGGTTTTGGGAATATTTCAATGAATTATCAATTGAGCAACAAAAGAAGTTGATGCGGTTTGTGACCGGATCAGATAGGATACCAGCAACGGGATTGACGAGTTTGACTTTTAAGGTAACCAAACTTAGGGATATTAGCAACGTGTACAGTGAAAGATTGCCAATCTCACATACGTGCTTCAATGAAATTTGCTTATGGGAGTATAAATCGAAGGATGCATTGAAGGCAAAGATAGACTTGGCAATTAACGAGAGTGAAGGCTTTGGATTAAAATAGGTGGGTGTTGTGACTACTTTTATACATACACATATATATTTATACCCAGATATTTACAGTTTTAATCTAAATTTGCATATTTTTTGAGATGATCAGGAATTGTGTCGTATAAGTTCTTTTCCTTCAAGAATTTTTTGGAAAAGACCTTGTTAGCGTATTTGTGTGCTGAATCCGCCAAGATGGTGACGACATTAGAACCTTCTGGGACCGTCTTTGCAGCATTGACCGCTCCAACCACATTCAAGGCAGCAGTACCACCAACAAAGATACCTTCTTCATCAATCAAGCGGTATAACATGTTGATGGTCTCGGTGTCGGGAATTAAAAAGGAGTCATCGGCAAGCATTATATCTTGTTGGACGTTACTGGTGACACGGCCTTGGCCAACACCTTCGGTGAATGAGCTACCTTCTTTGTCCAAAGACTTACCCTTGGTTTTCACGTACGAGTAAAGACAGGATCCCGGAGGTTCGGTGATGTATGATTTAACGTTTGGATTCACGGTTTTCAAGTATCTTGTGATACCGGACCAAGTACCACCGGAGCCCGAGGAGCAAGTGAAGGCGTCCACCTTGTTGTTCAACTGTGCCCAGATTTCCGGGCCGGTGGATTCGATGTGGGTCTGTCTGTTGTCCAGGTTATCGAACTGGTTTGTCCAGTAGGCATTTTCCAGACGTTCGGCGTGTCTTCTTGCCTGGTGGTTGAAGTTTTCCGGGTTGTCGAATGGGACCACTGGGACCGGGTGCACTTCGGCGCCTAGCAAACGCAACGTTTCCATCTTCTGAGGCGACTGGGTGTTAGGCATGTAGATGACACACTTGTAGCCCTTGGCCCTGCAGATGTGGGCCAGGCCAATGCCGGTGTTGCCGGCCGTGCCTTCGACAATGGTGCCGCCTGGTCTGATCTGGCCCCTCTGTTCGGCCATTTCGATGAAGAACAGCGCTGCCCGGTCTTTCACCGAACCGCCTGGGTTCATCCATTCCGCCTTACCGTAGATGTTTCTCTTTGTTTCTTGGGAGAGTTTTTCCAGCTTGATCAACGGGGTATTTCCGACTGCCGAGAGAATGCCGTTTTCTGTTTTCACTGCCGCTTTGTTCAGCTTGTACGACAGCGCTGCTTGTTTTGTTGTGTGCATCAAACGTTGGCTGGCCCTGGAGAGCATCATAGTTTGGATCTGCAGTTTTGGGTACGAGTTGGTGCCTATATATATAGATATATATATATTGGACTAGGTCAATAACAGAAAAAGAAAAAGGGGACGAAAGGTAGCAGGAAATATGGGGTCCGCAAAATCAATCATACAGAAATCCTTCCGATTTCTTGATTCTGCTGGAAAGAATACCATCTGGCCAAATAGGTATACGATTTCCATGTATGCAGAGAGCCATATCTATATATATATATATAAATGTATATATATATAATATATATATATATATATATATATTCATAGACATATACATAGATAGATCGGCATATGTACCCATGTAGATATCAATGGATCGATATGTGTACGGAAACCACCCAAACGAGCAAAGCTGAAAAATCCCAATTCCCGGCTGCGCAAGGCTGTGCAAGATTGCGCCAACCCACGTGATGCGAGCCGCACCCGCCAGCCCACTAGGGCAGCAGCCTCTGCAGCTCGTCCTTGCTGTTTGGCGAGACGGTGCAGTGCACGTGGAGCGGGTGGTCGTGGTCACGTGCGTGCTCGATGAGGAAATCCTCGTCCTCTTGCACGACGGCGTGGTAGCCCGCAAGCGGGTCGGTCTTGAAGGGGCCGTATGTCTGGACGTCACGTGCGTAGTAGAGATAGTAGTGCTGGAAGAAGAAGACGCAGTCGGCCAGGATGACCTGGACGGAGAGAAAGAGCTTGGGCTTGTTGTGGAGGACGGCGGCCAGGTCGTGGGCGGCCCAGGCGTCCAGCAGCAACTGCAGCAGCGAGAAGACGCCGCCAAAGGCGTCCAGCCAGATCATGAGGATGGGCCATCCGTGCGTGGACTGGCGGCGGTAGTTGTAGAGAATCTGGGGGACGTTCTTGCACACGCTCATGCCGATCTTCACCACCCCCAGCGACGTGCAGAGCGCGGCCCAGTTGAAGCGGCCCGCCACGGGCGTGAGCCCCTGGGAGCCGTAGATGTACGCCGTCGAGGCCGCCACGTAGACGCCCACGAGGGAGAGGAGGACTTTCGCCAGGGCGCTCAGCCGCTGGTTGTCGTTGCGCTTGAAGCCCCACAGGTACGCCTGCGAGAGGATGAGAGAGTTGGTGAGCAGGTTGTGGGCGGCAAAGACAACGTCGTTCACCTTGATCAAGGGCCAGCCCCCGTTCTGCAGGAAAAACTCCTCCCTCACAAGGCCGCACCTCCACATCGTCCCCGTGTAGAGCGTGTAAAGGATGTAGCCGAGCGCATTGAAGTACATGTAGTCGATGGAGATGCCCTGGACCGATTTCAGCTGTGTGTTGCTGATAATGGTGGGGTAGTTGGCAACCCCCCAGCCTATTACGTAGGTCCAGCCGATGAGCGCAGAGACAGTTTCAATCATGGTGTGGTCGCCTCGCAGATTCAGTCGTTGGTGGGACGGCAGAGGAAGCTCCAGGGGCAAAAGAAAGAAAGAAAGCAAGAAAGAAAGAAAGAGAAGAAAAGAATAAACCTTAACTCTTGTGTCATCTCTATCCACTCCTGCCGATAAGACAACTCACCACTGCAGATATACGTATGTATCCATATGCCTACCTATGGTGGTTCTCGGCCGCAAGATAAAATTGGCTCCGTTGCCGTTTCCGACCCGAAACGATCTCTTATCGGATCGGTAGTTGCGTGTCACGTGACACAACGGTGACGGCCGTACAATGATGGGATTGGGCTCTGTTGACGAAACAAGATCTGCAAATACAGACATGCATATACATTTATATATATATATATATATATATATACCAAATAAGATGAGTATCGAGACTACTGTAAACCGATGATCGAAAGTTCCAAGGTCCAGACACGACGAATATGCACCTTCACCCGGGTATTCGTAATCGGGACACCATGTGGATCGGTGAGACCAACATCGCCTATATCAACATGGACGACGTTATCACTCCACCAACACTTTCTCGCCGGCTTTCTCCAAAACAACAACAGCTTGGTGTTGTTTGGGTTCCCCTTGTTGCGTACTCTGGAGCCGGCTCTGGAGATGGACTGGGCCAAGGTGGTCAGTCTCGACTTGCGCTTTTCCTTGCCCCGGCCACGCTCTTCCTCCTTGTTGGAGCCGCTGGCTATCGAAGCATCCGAGGGTGTCACGGCGCCCAGTTTCGGAGACTCGCTAGGAGTGTTCTGGGTGGTGGTACCATTATTCAAACGTGCCAGCGTCAATGAAAAAATGACCGTTTTGCCCGGCTCCAACGACCTGTGCCCCCAATTTTCATCCGATGTGAATCCCGAGCTGCAGAGCATGTCCATCAAGTGCTGTTCTGCCGGTTTCAGTTGTTTACCTGCAACAAATCCTAAACCCTCGAAAATCTTGGTGTTCTGCAACAATTTTTCGCCCACGATATACTTGATATGTCTCATCTGGTCCACGGAGAGATTCTTGACCGGTGGTATGCAGTAGAAGTCCAAATCCTCACGCAACACTATGATCGAAGGCCGCTCGTTCAAAATGTTAGGGTCGTTGATGTCAAAATACTGTTGTTGATGCAGCTGGTTCATTATGTGCAAATCACGCACCGCCAGGTCAAACACCTGACAGATGTACTGGAAACATTCTGGCGCAAAATTCACATATACAATGTCATCCTCGGTCAAGTTCGAGATCACATTGCCATCCATTCCCACAAAAATACCGTTGGGAAACAAGCAGAGTAAAATAGATTCTGGCAATGCCATCAAATCATCCCTTGTGATTGTAAACATGTGGCCTCTCATGTTCATCTTGATTTCGGTGTTATAGTCATCCATCATCTCATCCTGTCCATGGCTAAAGCCACCGGTCTCTGGACTTACTTGAGTAAGGATATCGTGTTCTGACATTGTCGATATAAAACACTACTCTATGTTTTGTCTTTTCTTGTTTTGTTCTTTTTTTTTTCTAGTCTATGGATACCTGGCCTTATATCAAATCTTCCTCTTATATTTTCTATAACATCCACTAATTAGGGTTGCAGCATATGGCTTGATTATATGGTTTTATATTTTTTTTTTGAAGAGAAAGAACAACCACCCACTTGTTGCCTTTTGTTGTTACTCACTGTCTTCTTTTTGATTTTTTTATTCCCCTTTTTTTTTGTCCCACTGCTTTTCCTCTTTTCCTCAATTTTCTCTTTTGTCTTTTTTTTTCGCACAAAGCAAAAAAACAGAGAAAATTGAAAAATAAAAAAATTCAAGTCGTCAAATCTTTAAATATTTAAAAAAAAAAAAAAAAATTCTAAGATTTTGAAATTTCCTAATTGGGATTCCATTTTGGCATCATGAAAAAAGCCGTCTCATATGGAAGTATCGTAAAACAAGAAATATAGTTTACATTTTTCTTTATGGACACTATGGAGATGGAATCAGTAAGAAAAACCAAAAGACTGCTATCGAATGGGGGAAAACACAGATTGTTCTGCAGGCTCATGTGCTTGCAAAGACAAAAAGCAAGGTGGGCAAAATGTAAAAGTGACAACATTGGCCAACACATTCTCCAATTGCGACATTACTAATTCCGATGACAATGATATATGGGAATCGGATGACAATAACTGCGCAGATGGTTATGAAGACAGTGACAATCCTGCCGTGAATAAAGGTGATGTACATACGCATGAACTATCTCGTGATATAGCGGCGTTGAAACGTCGCCATGAAAATCGTGGGTACTTAGATGGCCTCACGAAAGGAAATGAAGCCGGGCTACAATTAGGGTTCGATCGGGGTTATCCAATCGGGGCACAACTTGGTGGCCTGGTTGGTGAGTTGGTCGCTGAAACTATTTGGAAGTCTTCACTTGGTCTTGTAAGCGGAGAAAAAAAGGAAGAAGCCATGAGAGAGCTCCGTATTTCCAACATCCTGGATTCCCAATACTTCGACGATGCCTTGAATATCTCAGATCCACAAAACCATCCAATAATTCACAAGTGGTCAACATTCTATAGATTGTTGGATCAGCAAATTTGACGTCATCTTCTGTCAGAACGCCATTACCCGATCCTTCATCCTCCTTTTCAGCATTTTATACACCGTATGGAACTGGCTGCTATAATACCCGAAAGTTACTTTCCTAGATAAATATATATCGCACTAGCACATTTAAAGTCTCTATATAATATACGTATCACACATCACCAGAAAGCACACCAGCCTATATAATGCTGACATAGGTTTTCTACACTGGTTGCCTGCTGAATTAATTTGTCGACTTGCGTCGGTATATCCAACCCTTTATATCTCTTGAAATCGTTTCCTGTTAATTTATCATTGATTCTCTTCAAAACACACGCTGCACGTGCATCTCGTACGGCAGATTTATATCTTGCAGACATGAGCGTGGCATCCTCCTCGCTGATTTGTCCATTTCGTAATAGTTCATTGTAATTGTTATCGGGCAATTTAATTGGTAACCCAGCCTGCTCGATAACCCTTTGGATTGGAAAGTCAAAGCCCCAGTTAATCAACGGATCATACGCAAATGCTTCTAAAATCGCCATTAACGAATCCTTATTTTCACGCAACACCTTCATAACATTTTCACTTGTGATTCTAAATGAACCTTCAATTCCACTGACCTCCATGGCGTAACTCAACATACGCGTTAACCTAAACGGAACTTTCTCGGGATACTTATCCCTCATGATCGCAGATTCAAAACAATCACCAAAGTCAATGTGGACAACCTTACCTGTAATCCTATCCATCATCAAATTTGAAGGGTGACGATCACCCAACCCAAGAATATATCCAACCATTGACATCGCAGCCAGTGATCTGGTGTAAGTTGTTCTCCGATCTAACCATGATTCTGATGATTTCGATTTGAACCACAAAACCTTATATAAATCTTGCCCCCTTGTAATATCTAAGGCATAGGTGAAAACTTCGACCTTTTCTAACAATGTTAAGTTATCGTAATCCGGTGACATCTGTAACATGACCCTATGTTCCACGTCTAAGTAAATCTTCCTTGGATCTCTATATTCCTTAATTAAAACATGGAAGGTATCAGAGTTAGGAACCCATCCCAATAAACCTGAGGATGGTGACAATGGAATTGCAGCATATTTTTGAATATCAACATGTCTTTTAAAACACTCGGGATCGTTGGCCAATAATGTATTGACCAATCCAAACAATTGCATAACCAAACTATCCTGTCTGATATCTTCGTGTGCTTTAAGTGCAAATGTATATGTTTTACCGTCGCTACCAAGAATGTGAAACTTACGAGGTCTCTGTTTTGAAGTAATCACCAAAAATATTGGATCAAACTTTTGAATTCTAATAATCTCCTTACCGGCTTCATATGTTCCTGGGATGGCCAATTCTAAATCATGCGCATTCAGTAATAAAGGAGAAACATGTTGTAAGTCAAGATTTTGTAACAATGGTAATTGTTTGGATATCCTTCTGAAAACAGTGTAATATAGGTCCCAAGCTTGGTTAATATAAGTTGTATCTTTTGTGCGTTTAAACTGGTGCAACCATCCGTGTGCATCGCTCAAATCTTTACCAAACGTGTTCGTAAATGAAATCTCACGAATTGTTTGTGGTCCCTTCATGATCATGTCATTTAGCGGATCTAAAATAGAAAACATTTTCTCAACATCATGATCATTAAAATATGCTCTAGAGGCATCTTCTAAAGCTTCATACCACATTTCGTGCCATAAAACAGAGACTCTAATCAACTCATTACTAACCATATCAGCTTGATCAACTAAAACAGATGAATGAGCTCTCATTTTATCAATAATTGTCAGGGCTGCTTTTTGTCTGGACACACTCTCCGATTTAATGGCCACTGTCAAAGGATACACTAAAGCTTGGGGATGAGCACGACCTAAATCAGATAAAAGCCCTAGCAATGAGTGACTGATTACTGGGTCTGGTTGGTGAATATGGGATATCAATTGCGCAATTACATCTAACCACGTATCAATTTTCACCATTTGCAGGCCTTCTTGTAAGGCGTTAGATACTTCTTCCACACCACCATAATCGAGCCATAAAGTTAATAGTCTTAGTGTATCTTGTAATGGATTCGAATAAGATAAAGCGATAGAGTGGAAAAAACCCTTGACAGCTGGAACAACATATCTTAAAACCATATTCATATTAACTTGGTTCGAATTTTGAATGCTTAAATTTTTATTCGAAGCAAGATAATTTTGACGATGTTTTGATTGTGGCGAAACAACCTCGAAATTGGCTAATGCCCAATTGTGCCATGCTTTGTACCATTTTGGATCAAAATGCGTGGCTAGTAAGAACGAACCTAAAATACTTGATGCTTCCTTTTCGATCCACTCATCATCCATTTCAATTTTCCATTCTCCTTGTTTCAAATAACACCTTGCTAATAATTTAGTGAACTTTTCAATATCATCACTAATTCCCGGAACATTCGTTGGTAATGGTTGTGTTATTGCCTCATTCTCATTCAATCCAAGATCACGGGAAAGTTTTGACGTAAAATCGACTAAATGATTCAATGCTTCGTCTTTCTGACCTCTTGACCACATGTATTTCAATTGAGCATAAACGACATGCGGGGAAGCCTTATTTCCTGGCTTGCCTGCAGAGCCTTCATCTAATAATGAATTCAAAGATTTTTCTGCTAATCTTAACCTACCACTCTTACGGCACAAATTAGCAAATTTAATCCATATTTCCATATCCTGTTTAGGTTTAACAACCAATGCACGTGCTTTTAACATTCTTTGCCAAATATCCACATTTTTTTGGCAACCTAAAAGTCTTTTATTCCAGGTATCAATAATATGGATACGAGTTTCACTGCCTTGAGGCAAACATTTATATTTGATAATCTCTTCTAATTCGGCCAACATTTGAACACGAACAATAACACCATAGGCACGATTATATGATTCACTCACTAACGCAGTAACTTCAGTTGCAAGTAAATCACGAGCCTTGTTAATTTGTATGGTCGCCTCATTGAAATTATTATTATGTAATGATAAAATGGCATTAAAAAATGCTTTATCCGGTGAATCTTTTTTCATGACTGATATGTAGGTATCCATTCTCTCCCACTGGCGTAAACCCCAAGCTGCTGCTGCTGCAAGTGGGGCAATCGCACGTTGGATCTCGGGTGTGCTGTTACTCCATTTATCTCTTGCTAGCATGGTTAAAGACTCCCATTCACCGAGTGCATGTAGACAACGCATCTTACCCATGGTGATTTCGGTTGAATCTGGTTCTTCTTTTTCTCTCTCATTGTATGCGTGTAATGCATCATCCCAACGTTGTAGCTTTTCGTACCATGTTTCTTTTAACTGCAAACCATGATGTTCTTGTGCATATTTGAGAATACCTATGGCTGCATCAGATTGTTGAAGTTGGTTATTAATACTGATTAATGATTCAATTGTTGGAATAGATGGCTCTTGAATAAACTCAAGTTCTTTATAATGTAATGCTTTTGCATATGCATGACTTCGTTGGGCATATTGACCCAACGTCTGAATACGGATAGGGAGAGATTTTTCATCATGCTCCAGAAACTCGGTTAAATTCAACAATGCTTGGTGTATTTCTGGAGAGCTGTTGACAGACGATAATGCGATACATAAAGCCTGAGCTAGTTCACCTTGGTATTGAATATGTAGTTCATTCCAGCAACTTGCAAATGCACAATTAAACAAATCCTTGGATAGCTGATGGTAAACGGAAGCCAATGTAGAACATGCACGAAGGGGTTGCGAAGGAGATTCTTTCAATAGTTGAATACTGAACTTTCTCATCCACTCTTGCCAGTCTTCTTTGGTTCTCTTAGAACTACAATCCCAGGCCAACCGCAATGTTTGTGGGTTCATTGTAAACTTTTTCTGTTCTGGCTCAGCAACTGCCGAATCGGTGGTCTGCGTTTCTAAGTCAGGATAAAGAACAACACCCGATGGTAGTTGTCTTCCTTTGTTCAACCGATCAACAAACTGATCGTATAATGGGAACTGTAGTTTACTTCTAATCAACACAGAAGAAACAACAGGAATGAATACTTTGAAGTCGGAACCCATTTGCAATAATAATGAACATATAGTGGTCATTGCAGCGGTTCTCAATCCTGTACTGTCATAGTTACTCAGTAATCTTAATAAAGGTTGGATAATTTCGGAAGCATAATCGTTCAATGAGATATTACGTGATAATCTACCGATGCATTCAATTGAAGCCTTTCTGACATTGACCGAAGAGTATTCAAATAATTTTATCAAAGAGGGAACAATCATGTAGATATACGGCTCTAGATTTGAACCAAAAATAACAAACGCTTTCAGCACTCTCATTGTCGAAGCGTATCCCGGTGATAAATCTTTCTCCAAAACGTTCAAAAAAATATTAATTAGGTCCAGCATAAAAAATTTAAATTCATCTTCTAATGCTTTAGATATCCTTTCAATGACACTTATAATTTTACCCTGCAACTTAACGTTTGAAAAAAATTCTTGAATTAATTTAAAAATTTGGGGCAAGTATGGACGAATATTAAGCTTAACGATATCAATTAAATCACTTAATTGTTGAAAGTATGTGTTCAATAATGAAGCGGGACAGTTATGCATTACAGTGGTGAAAGCTGGAATTGCTTGATCCAAAAATGGAACACATTTAACTCCCAGATTTGTAAAAATAGACATTATTGCTTGTGTAACAAGTAAGTGATGTGCAGTTAATGAGTAATCTTTCAAGATTTTAATTAATGTTTGAATTACAACCGTTGGAAAATAATCTTCATTGGTTGGTGACTTGCCTTTCATCAGTAATTCCATGTCAATTGGAGGTGCATTTTGTCTTGCAACAGTTTCTGCATCACGTCCCTTCCGTTCAACTTCTCTATGCTTATAAGGGTCTAACGCACCTAGGATACCTAACAACCTAACTGTATCCCTTCTCACGGATGGCGACGTTTCAGATTTTAATATGTTGACTAACAAACCTAATAGTTGCGGGTAGTCTAAAAGGGGTTGGATAACGTATCCTGCAGAACCGGAAATTTGCCCTAATGTTTTTAAAGATGCATCTCGTTTCAAACTTGAATTTTGTTCTTCAAACGCTTCAAGTAGTATAGGCATAATCTGTGGAACATATGGAAGAATGGTTTCACCACTGACATCAGCCAAACAGCCAATTGTTGTTATTGCAGATGCGGAAACAACAGGAGATATATCGGATGCTTGGGGTAATAATACATCCATAATTTGCTTTGTATATGATTTTGTTAAATCACCCGTGGAAGATATCATTATGCCCAATAGAACATTTGACTCCTCTTTAATTCTGGTTGTGCGTCCACCATATTCCAAATTTGTTATTAGTTGAATCAACATTTTTCTTAGAGGTGGAACTATAAAAGCAGGATTGAAAAAGGTTAAACGCCCAACAAGTTTATAAGCTTCTTTTCTAATTTCAAAATCTTCATCATTTAGAGTCATAAATAAAAGTTTAACATTTTCAGCCTGTGATAGATGAGCATCAAATTTGTCATCCAAATGTTTTATAACTTCCAATCTAATTTCGGTAACAGGGTCAGTAATGCAAGTAGTAAGTAATTTTTCCAAAACAAAATCTACGCTTTTCAGTGAATGAGCACTTCTTTCAAAACAGATCGTAGTTCTGGCAAACATGTCTGCACAAGTGACAGCTGTATCTAGTCTAATTTCTGGATTTTGATGAGATATAAAATTTACCACTGTGTACTGTACAAATTCTGTCAAGTCGTAATTTTTGAACTCAAAAGATCTCAGAGTCTTCAAAGCTTGTATAATAACGGTAACATCAGGATCCTCAAAATATTTCGATGCCTTAACTTCAGCCAACTCAGGTAATACAGGGATAGTATTTTGATTGAACAAGTCACCCTCTTTAATAATCATATTATATCTGTAATTGTACGCAAGATCTGCATCATACAATCTCTCAAAATCAGGAGATCCGGGATGACTAAATTGATAACCCGATAGACAATAACTAACATTATTGATCAAACGATCGTTAATAATTGGTTCCAAAGATGGCAAATATTTAATGAATATTTTCAAAACACTCAAAATATTATCATTGATTGGAAATTCTAGCAATAGACGTAATATCTGATACGCATTTATAAATTTGGTCATTGGCGACCCCAATGCAATAACCAATTTAGCAAGACAATAACAGCTTGCGGGTGATAAGTCTTTTTGAATTTTGACAGAGGTTTGGGAGAGTCCATCACGTATGGTCTCCAAAACAATGCCGTTCAAATAATTGATTATGTTATTTTTTGCTTCTATTGCAATATCACCAACACTCATTAAAATCATAACTCTATCTTTGCCTACTTTCAATTGGGAAATATAGTACAATAGAACTCTATGCATATATCTATCAACGAATTTGATCTTATCGTATCTAGCCATTTTGGGAATGATGGAGGTGACTTCCTTTCTAACGTCGGCAGATTTGAAATCCTTTACTTTCATGACAGTTTCATATATTTCATCAATTTTATTTCCAAGTACAGATGTGCCTTGATTCACTAATTCTCTGTAACACAACAAGGATCCATGGACATACTCGGAGGGTGCGGTGATATTTTGACTGCTTTGAAATGGATGTCCATTATCGGTTAAGGTGCTGGAGTGGCTGTTATTATTATTATTTGTATCAATATTGTTAGTGCTATTATTGTTGCCACCATTAGTGAAACCATTAGTATTGGCATAACCATTTCTATGAGTAGATCCATCATTCGTGGAGGCAGATGAATTTGGATTTTGGGTCGAAGAGACGCTAAAACCAGCAGCTTTGAATACACTAAAAGCTTCAGCGTAAAGTTTGTTGAACCAATACTTACTGAGTTCGTTATCTCTTTCATAAACGATATTTAAACAGTAACGTAGACAAATTGCCGAGTCTTCTCTTATTGCTAATTTAGAATCTCTTAATCCTATCCATATATTTTGAAAAATCTGTTTCACGTATTGGTATAACAAAGCTGGACAATTTTGAGCCAGAGACGAAATAATTAGTATTGCAGCATGTTTCTTGCTTTCAAGTTTCTCTGTTATAAGCCAATCTAACGATCTTTTCACCTCGAATTCGACAAAGTCGGCAGTCATGGAAACACCCGGAATGGCTAGCTTACCGATAGTGGTGGTTGCGGCCCTCATGACCACAATATTATTCGACGATAACAATTTTCGAAGATAGTTTGCGTAACGGGTGATCATGTTTGAATTTTCATCGGTTGAAGTGTTAGAAGAAGCCAGCTGAGAGAACTGGCTATCATCGGAGGAGGGAAACAATAGTTCGACCAATGAATTAATTGCCTCAATACCACCCAATTGTTCATTAGTCTTTGATGAGTTAATGAGATCGAAAACCTTTTTATTGATGTAGTTGTTATAAACTGTGATTTGTTCCGTTGAGTTTAAATCCCTCGATATTGATGTGAAATGGATCCTCAAGTTTTTGGCTGCCTTCAGTCGACGGATTTCATCCATCGACTTCAATTCCTGGAATATTTGATCCAAGGTGAAGTTTTGCATTTCGACAGACGTGCTAGTTGGTAAACCCAACGTGTTGAGTTGTTGTGATTGCGACATGTCTCCTTCAATTCAAATATGTCCCGCAACTCAGTATGTCTAACAAATACAAGGAAATCAAATCGGTGGTGAATAAATATCAGATGAATCCAATAGCGGAAAAGGTCGAGTAGGCCTGGCAATGGATAGAAGTAGAAGTTATACAGCTATCAGTAAATGTAGTTCTATTAAAAGTAATAATCCATCATAAAAAAGAGCTCGTTCCACCTCTATTCATTTTTTTACTTTTTTCCTTTCTTCCTTCTTCGCTGCATAATATTATCACTACAAATGGAGTCAGCTGTGAAGTCGTCGATTGATCCATTGAAGAGATTAATAAATACATTATTGATGTCTGTGATTCAAAATACCACAACGGCGTAAGTAAAACCATCTGGCTGATAAATGATTTGTGAATAACTAAAGTAAAAAAAAAAAAACAGGAGTTTATGAAATTTCATTTTATACATAACCAGATATACGTTAAAATATTATATATAGACGGGGGGTGGAAAACAATATTGATATCGAAACACAATAAGTTGGAAATATTGAACAGGGTTATGCTTTGATGGTCTTCAACAATTGATCGTAAAGAGCAGCACAATCAACAGAGAATTTTCTGATACCTTCGGATAACTTTTCGGTGGCCATAGCGTCTTCGTTCAAGAGGAATCTGAACAATGGCTCGTTGTCGATGTAGGAGACCTTTTCGAGGTCCAGAGCCTTTGCCTTTTCGGTGTCCAAAACCTTTGGCAATGGTTCGTTTGACTGGGACAATGATTCCAATAAACCTGGGGAGATGGTCAAGTAGTCGCAACCGGCCAATGCAGCGATTTCACCCGTGTTTCTGAAGGATGCACCCATGACGATGGTCTTGTAGTCGTACTTCTTGTAGTAGTTGAAGATCTTTCTGACAGATAAGACACCCGGGTCGGTTTCCTGGGTGTAAGCTTCGCCTGTCTTGGCCTTGTACCAGTCCAGGATTCTACCCACAAAAGGCGAGATGAGGGTGATGTCGGCCTCGGCACAGGCGACGGCTTGGACAAAGGAGAAGAGGAGGGTCAAGTTACAGTGGATGCCGTGTTTGGCTTCCAATTCCTTGGCGGCGTGGATACCTTCCCAGGTGGATGCGATTTTGATCAAAACTCTGTCTTTGGAGATGCCTTGGGCTGCGTACATGTCGATGATTTCCAAGGCCTTCTTGATGGTGGCATCTTTATCGAACGACAATCTTGCGTCCACCTCGGTGGAGACTCTGCCTGGGACGATTTTCAAGATTTCGGTACCGAACTCCACCAACAGTCTGTCGAGGGCGATTGACGCCTGTTCTTCTGGAGATGACGCCTTGGACTTGGCGTACTCGATGGCCACGTCGATCAACTTGGCGTATTGTGGTTGCTTTGTTGCTGCCAAAATAAGCGATGGGTTGGTGGTGGCGTCTTGCGGGGTGAATTTGGCAATCGATTCGAAGTCACCGGTGTCGGCGACAACAACGGTGCCTGCACTTTTTAACTGTTCTAATTGGGATGACATTGTATCAATTGGTCTTTGTAATATGTGTAACCTTGGGCTTACTTCAACAAACAATCTTATTACTAGCTGGAAACAAGAAGTAAGGTAGGGATTAGAGGAGGGCAAATCCAGAAATATTCCAGAAAAAATAAAAAAAAGGAGAAACTGCTTTTAATATCAACTAATTTCGCCCTATGATTACAACAAGGTTAAAAATAAGGGATTCCCAATCTTTTCTATTACGTACCCTGCCCAAAAGTAGACTTTAACTATGAGGGCGTTGGTGAAAATTGGAAAACACCACTCCGGGGAATAAAAAGAAAACTCAAAATCACAGAAGAAAAAATCTCTCGCTTTATGATCCCCTATATGTGTAGAGAAAAGTATCTATGTAGATATGAGTAATATAGGAAACGGAAAAATGGCGCTGATGAGGAAGATGAATTGGCGATTCTGCCGGAGGTCGATCGACGTGCGCGCGCGGGGAAACACGTGACCAGCCAAAAAAAATCAAAATTGCGGATACACCACTGTCGTTTTGTCACAGCGCGACCTGCAACACGTTGCAAGTCGCGCCGGCGTTCCAAAACTTGTATTTTTCCCTTTTTTTCTTTTTTCCCCTTGCACAGTAGGCGCCTCCAATATTTAGCGATGATGAGGATGTGGATGATTATATAATAAGATCCTAGTAGTAATATGGTAATGCAGAGATTGAGATATATATATATATATATATGTATATAGATTGGGTGTAGTTTTGCTTTAGAAGATCCCGTCTTTTACACAATTGGATCATCGGTTTCGATTGTAACAGATACACATTACGATCTATTGCATACAAGGAACAAACAACAATGTCAAGTATAAACACGCCGGCGGTGGTCATGGATAATGGTACGGGTTTCACCAAGTTGGGTTTTGCCGGTAACGACTCGCCATCCTGGGTCTTCCCAACCGCAATTGCAACAAGAGGCACAGCAGCAGGTAACGCCAAGCCAATGGCGCCTTCCAAACCATCGTTCCTATCATCCGGTACAGGCTCGAGCAGCTCGAATTCGTCCGCCATTGGCGGCTCCAGTAAAAGCTCAATCCATGGCAATAGAGAAATGGCCGACTTGGACTTCTACATAGGTGACCAGGCGCTGGAAGCAGCAAAGGGCCCGTTGTACTCGTTGAACTACCCCATCAGACATGGACAGATCGAAAACTGGGATCAGATGGAAAGATTTTGGGAAACTTCGATCTTCAAATACTTGAAGTGTGAGCCCGAAGACCACTACTTCCTTCTGACCGAACCGCCTTTGAACCCTCCCGAAAACAGAGAAAACACCGCCGAAATCATGTTCGAAAGTTTCAACTGCGCAGGTTTGTATATCGCCGTCCAGGCGGTGTTGGCTTTGGCTGCGTCTTGGACAAGTAGCAAAGTGGTGGACAGATCCTTGACTGGTACCGTCATTGATTCCGGTGACGGTGTCACCCACGTCATACCTGTCGCTGAAGGTTATGTTATCGGCAGTGCCATCAAAAACATCCCAATCGCAGGTAGAGACATCACCGGATTTATCCAGACCATGTTGAGAGAACGTGGTGAAGCAGACTCCTCCTTGCGTACTGCGGAACAGATCAAACAGCAGTTTTGTTACGTTTGTCCGGATATTGTCAAAGAATTCAGAAAATACGATAATGACCCAGAAATGTTTGCCAAGTATGTTATCGACACAGTCGCCCATAAAAAGGCCCAGATCGATGTTGGCTATGAAAGATTCTTGGCCCCAGAAATCTTCTTCAATCCCGAAATATGTTCAAGTGATTTCTTAACTCCTTTACCGGTGATTGTGGACCAGGTCATCCAAGCTTCTCCAATCGATGTGCGTAAAAACTTGTATAAGAATATTGTTTTGAGTGGTGGTTCCACAATGTTCAAGGATTTTGGTAGACGTCTGCAAAGAGATTTGAAAACCATGGTCAACGAAAGGGTTGAAGCAAGTGAAAGACTGAGTGGCGCAAAATCCAGTGGTGTTCAAGTTCAAGTTATATCTCATAAGAGACAGAGAAATGCTGTTTGGTTTGGTGGTTCCTTGATGGCACAAACTTCAGAGTTCAAGAGTTATTGCCACACAAAGAGAGATTATGATGAATATGGTCCAAATATTGTCAGAAATTTCTCCCTATTCAATGTTCCATAAATTGATCGGAAAAATAATGGTGAGTAGAGTATTGCTGTCAAGTTGCATCTTCAGAAACATAGTTGTCCTTCTTACTATATCACATGTCAAAAAATACTCTGGAACGAATGGGATATAAACGCTTATTAGATATTTTTATTCGACGTATTTTATCTTTTTATTTAGTGTATTTAATAAAAAAAGAATATAAAAATAATTGTAAGGTACTTCGAAAACCTTTTACTGGAAATCATTGCTAGCCATATTGTTGAAGAGCCCCTAGAAGCCTAAAACAGCACTTTCTCAGTATATGTCACATTGTTTGTTTGTTTCTAGCATTTCGTGCTTTACTAGCAGCTTTTCTTACCTTCGAACAAGCGGCTCAAAGTTCTCTACCTCTTGGCAGTAAATTTTAAAAGGGTTTATTTACGTTGTGGAACAACAAGAAATGCAAGGTTAAAAAAAATCTAGCTTGGTAAAAATGCAGGTTTCTTGGCGGATTAAACATCGAATTGATCTCTGTGACGCAGACATGAAGATACTGAGTATACAGTCATAAACTAAGAACTGTAAATAAATAGTCATTTTAGATTTTAGGACAACGTGCTATAAACAAAGAATTATAACTTTTCAGTCAATTCTGGAATAATTTCAAAAATATCACCCACCAAACCGACATCTGCAAGTTTGAAAATTGGCGCTTCTTCATCTTTGTTGATGGCAACAATCACCTTAGAATCTTTCATACCTGCAAGATGTTGAATTGCACCACTGATACCAATTGCAATATATAAGTCAGGCGCAATGATCTTACCCGTTTGACCAACTTGTAAGGAGTTATCACAGAAGCCATCGTCGACTGCTGCACGAGAGGCACCGACTGCTGCTCCCAATTTCGCAGCCAATGGGTTGAGCAATTTATCGAAGGTCTCCTTGTCTTTCAATGCACGACCACCACTGACAACTATTTTGGCAGATGATAGGTCAGGTTTGTCACTTTTCATAAGTTCTTCACTGACCCAGACGGTCTTGCAATCGGCATCTATTGGAGAGATTTCCTCAATTGGTGCAGCAGCTGAGTTCTTTGCTGTGGCAGGTGGGAATGCTGAACCACGCACCGATGTCATGGCTATGTCATCAGTGGTTTGGACAGTTAAAATTGCATTACCGGCGTAGGTTGGTCTCACAAACGTGTTGGAGTCAATAACCTTAGTAATATCGGATAATGGTTGAATATCCAGAATTGCAGCAGCTCTTGGTAGAACAGACTTGCCCATTGCACTGGCAGGAACAACAAACGTGGATATGTCCTTTGCTTTATCATTTTCGCCCTTGATCAAAGAAACGACTAATGGTGTCACCTGTTCAGGTAGATAGTGTTCATAACGTGCATCCGACTGGACAATCACTTTTTCAACTCCCTCTAACTCAGAGACATCGGATGCAGCAGACTTGCCATTTGGGCCCACCAATAACGCAATAATTGGCTTCTTGATTTCCTTGGCGGCGGTCAGTGCAGATAACGAAGCAGGTGTGATCTTGGCACCTGATGTTTCTAAAAGTGCTAAAGTGTGTGAAAATCTTGAAACTGCTCTAAACAGTCCCTTTTGGACTGATCTCTTTGAAAGTGCAAACATTCTTACTTGTAGATATGTATTTGCTGGTTTTGCTTTAACCTTCAATTCCCAGCTTTTCAAAAGAACAACCTTTCCTGAATACACCAGTTAATATGGCATCTTCACTCTGACTCAGTCAAAGATGCCTGTATTTTCATTTTTTCATTCCGCTTACCGGTTTGGGTTAATGGCGCCCGTGTACGGTTGTAATAGTCAAGTTTGTGGAGAAACCTCAATAATAATCATCTACTTGATACAAAAACGAAACAAGTCAAGGAAAATGTTGAAATAGATGGATATTAATACACATGATCGTTACAGAAGACTATATCATTTTACGACGCTTGAACATGTCGCCGAATTCGGAGTCATTTACACCCAGTAAATCCATATCAACACCAGCCAATGCGTCAGGCGATGCGTTAGTAGAAGTCTGGTTCAAGTCGATTGTTGAATTTAAATGGGGTGTCAAACCAGCTGTCTCAAGAATCGTCGGAGTCAAAAGATCATCCTGTATCAACTGCGTGGACGGCATTTGTTCGTGGCTGTAAACTGCTTCGCCGTTTGGTCTTGTCGAGCGATTAGGGCTTGAAATAGGATTTGTGCTTACGCTGTTGTTGCTATCATTAATGATGGTATTGTTAACAGGCGGGTTATGATTAATACTAGGGTTGCGGTTGGCATTATTGTTGTTGTTATCCTCGGGGTTATTATTGTTTGGCACGTTGCTCGGATTATTGTTTGGAATATTACCAATGCCTGTATTGTGGGACATCGGGTTTCTATCGATGTAAGATTGCTGGTTCAAAAGTGGCACGGTCTCAGGGTGGTTCGTGCAGGTGTTATTAAATGCTACTTGGTCCAAGCTGTGTATACGTTTGTGATTGACCCCAGGTACATTGGGATTTGCAGAAACATCTTGGGATTGCTGTAATGGTGTCTCGGTGTTATGGCAAACCAAAACTAATTGGGGATTCTCCTGTGGCTGGTGTGGCAGCTGAATCGGTACCTGGGATGGTACTTGCGGCGCTAAATGCGCTGAGAGCTGTGGTAGCAGATGTGGTGGTAGTTGGTTGGGCCCTTGGTTCTGTGGTGATTGTTGTATCTCTACGTGATGTGGTGGGTTTGGGGTGGTAGAATTAGAAGCGGAAGCACCATGCGGGTTAACAGAAACATTTGCAAGCTCTTGGCCGTTCATATTCCCACCTTCGCCGGCGTCTGGGTTCGTGTTGCCACGCTGATTGATGTTTATGCCGTGGGTGGCCGTTGGGGTCTTGTTAATGACCGTACCTTCATGTTGTTTTACATTTGTATCAGAAATTTGTGCCTGATGATTCTTTTCTATGACATTTTCTTCCGGGCTTCGATTGGCGTAATTCAATCTCTGGTCCATCTTATGCTTTTCTAATATCATGTACAAGTCATCTTTTGTAAATGGCTTTGCCAAGATGTCGGTCATACCGTGATTCAAATAGGTCATCAAATCATTTCTTTGATAATTCCCCGTCATTGCTATGATGGGTGTGTCTTTATCAAACGATCTAATTACAGATGTTGCAGAAGCACCATCCAGATTGGGCATTACAATGTCCATAAGAACCAAATCAAACTTCACTTGCTCAACGGCTGAAATTGCACTCAAGCCGTCAGTCACAACAACAACTGTGCAACCATACTTCATCAAAAATTTCCTGCATAGCTGAATGCAGACATCATCATCTTCGACCAATAAAACATGCAAAGCAGAACCATGTGGCCTGTTCATTATTCTTGTATCTGGGTTAACAGCGGAGCTTGAAGGTATGTTTGCAATACCAGATTTATCAGACTGATCCTCTAATTTAATATCAGGTCGAGTTGCGCCAAGTTGGCTAGTTGCATTTAGATTCATGGAATTTGCAATACTGGTGGCCTCGTTTATTAACGGTGGCATTTTGTATTCCTGGTGGGTATTTGCATTGGTGTTACTGACATTTGGGTTTGTGCCAACAAGGTTGGAATTAGTGTTAGGGTTGTTATTGATGCTATTGTTGGTATGCATTGCAGATGTGATACTACCACTATTATCATCATTGCGTTGAGTTTTGTTGTTGCTGATGTTGTCAATGTGGAAGTTGTTGCCATTTTTGTTATCGGGAGTACGACTATTATTGGTGTTATTGTTGGTATTATTATTATTTCCAGTATTGTTAGTAGCGTTCAGATCAGTAGTAGTATGCTGGTTATGCTGATTATTAATGTTGACAGGATGGGTATCGGGAGTCGGATTTTGATTGTTGGAATGTGTATCAATAACAGTATGTTGATTATTCAAATGTTCCAACTGTGGTAAATCCATGGGTGGTAATTGAATACCTAATTGGGTAACAGCCTTCGATAGCAACTGGATTGAATTTGAGAAAGAAAGGTTGATATCTTTTGAAATCAAAAGGCTAGAAACAAGGGAGTTATACTTTTGATTCAGAGTTTGAATTTGCGACGTTGTATGTTTAACATTTTTGTGTAACGCCGAGTTTTCCCTTTCTAGAGTGGCAACTCTATCTTCTAGTTTTCTATATAGGGTGATAGGAATACAATTTGCTGCCGAGACTGTTTCACCTGAGTCTTTCTTTGCTGGCACTTTTCTTTTGATATTATCCAAGGAGCTCTTATTGAATCTGCTGAAGTCAGGGTGTTTGAATTCCCAGACGTTTTCCAATTGGTATCGTTGTTTGATCTCTTGGGATATTTTGACTTTGTGGAAATCGTACTTATTCAACTGTCGAACAAAGCTTGAGAAATTGCTATGTTTGAAATAGCACGGCAAAACCTGTTTGGTGAATTCGTTCGTATCACTGATCAAAAATGAGTCTCCAGTATCAGACCATTTCACAACATTTCCAAATCTATTTTCTTCTAGCATTTGGAACAACTTTTTCACAAAATCTGTTCCTTGTCCAGTGACGGCTGTTGTCGCAATACCTGCTGCACTTTGGTTGTTGGTGCCTGTAATACCTGTCGATGTACTCATGGCTTCTGCTGCTGCTGCTGTTGCTGTTGTCGGCGTGGTATTCGAATACGATTGTGTTTCTGATGTTGGCAGTTTTAATTTGGTACTAGTTGGTTGCAAATTACTCGTTGGTGAGATTTTTTCCGGTTGCATTATTCGAATGCTTCAAATCCTAATAATGATGATTACTTATCTTTATTAGTGTTGTTTTTTTTTCTTTTTGTCTTTTTTGTTTTTGTAAGGTTAATTTCTATGCATGGACTTCCTTCAATGATGTGGCCATTAATATCAAGATTTTTCAACAAAAAAAAGTCAAAATCGTGTTCTATTAATAGTAACAAAAATTATCAAATAAGTCCATCCAAGAAACAACAGACTCCAAAAGAAATGTTTTGAATTAAAGAGTCGTATAAGCTGAGGCAGTATCAAACAGCACAATGTATACTATCCTCTAAAATATATCAATAATCACAAATGCTCCTTGGATCAATACACAGCAAAAAGGTTGGTCTACCAACTGATATACAAAAAAAATAAATTAGGAGATACAAATTGTTGAAATCCAATTTCATATATCTGTCAGATACATAAACAATCACTTCACGCAGTGTTGTAAACATAAAGAGGAAAATTAATTCCTGTTCTCATCGCCTACCGTCATTTGGTAACGAATTGAGAATACATACAAAAGTTTTGAATGTTGTATGTAGCATGGATTAATTTTTTCGCTTTTTTGTTTTTTTTTGTTATTTTTCCTATAGAAATTTAAATTGAAATGCAAGTTATGTGCGCCAGCGCTATATATCATCAGTTAATATTACTATGCAGCAGTAGTACAAACTCGGATACAGTCTATATATGTCCAAGTAGGGTATAAATACGGTAAGGGCGAGAATACAAACTATCAGAAATAGCTCGAAAACACATATAAGTTGAATTTTGATTGTTTTGGATGTGAAAAATTAGTATAGCTCTTGAAACATGTAAAGTGTAGAGTATAGTATATATATATACATAGAACGAAAGAACGAAAGAACGAAAGAACGGAAGAAAGAAAATATATCGAGAAAGAGAAAGGGAGAAAGACAGAACGGAGTAAAAAGAAATAGGCGTATTATATCAAACATAGTAGAAAGACAATATACTATGTGATTGTTTATTTATTTCCAAGTTTCACTTGGAATTCAACAAGTCCTTGTCTCATGCTGGAATATACCTTGGGCTTGAGATTTTCAGGCTCTTTTTTATTGAATGTGGTTATCAGATTCTTAAATGGAGCATCTTTGGCAGAGGACAACTTCTTCGTCTTGCCATTTTGGCTGTGCCTGCCAGAGCCAGGCATCTGCGGCAATGGCTTCCTGTTGTTGGTAGGCACATTTGTACCATTCTTAGAAGCCTTATCGGAAGGTGGAGCAGTACCAACGATTTTGCCGTCTCCGGTTGCGACATCATCATGTGCAGTCGATGAATTCGAAATCGTGGAATTTGTAGAAGTACCCGAATGCACAGAGTTCAGAGAATCTCGGCATTTATGGGGCAAACCCCTAGCTCTTGATTTAGCGTCGGTCGTCATCGATAACGACGGATGCTGGGTATTTGTGCAGATGCCTGCAGTGGATGGTATGCTTGAAGTCTGCACAATGCTTGCCCCATTCTGGCTGGCTGTAGCACTATGTAGAGAAGTATTGGTGTTTGCAGGGTTTCGACCGTCGGCACCAGTATAATGCATGTAACTGGAGCCACTATTTTTGTTGAAATCAATGGTGGAAAACCCAGTTTTATTTTTCGAGACGTGCTTGTTCATTTTCCTATTATTCATAACAGTACCACTACAAGTACCATCACGAGTGACAGAAGCATTTGTACTCTTTTTCAACGGTTTCCTGTGGGTGACGTTGGTTCCAATGAAGTTGTTGGTGAATTTGATTGTGTTTGTCTCGAAAGTACCTGGATTTTTGGTTTCTGTTGGAGAAGTTTTCCAAACAGATAGCTTAGGTATAGCAGATGGTCCCAGGTTCGCAATATAGTCCAGCTGTCCAGAGGTTTTTTGTGGCGTTGGTATTATGTTGGGTGTATATACATTGAATTGGATTTGATTCACTTTGTTATTGACAGAACCAGCAGGCGAATGTGTAGAAAGTTTATCAAACTTCGCTGTGGTTTTGCTTATTGGTGTCAATGGACTCAAACTTGGATTGAAATGGTCCGAGTCAGTGGTGGTCAATGAGGCTAGTGACTGTTTCCTATTCTGAGAATTCATAAGATTCGGAGGAGTGAAGGTTGAATTGGAATATGGATTTGGATTTGAAATAGGTGATGGTGTGGATGTTGAACGTAGAAAATCATTCAAACTTGTTGTGCTGCAGCTGCTATGGTTGCTCTGTGTACTGTGCGCCCTTCTGGATCCTGTATCGATTGTATCGTTGAAGAAATGGTTATTCCTGGAGTTAGTGTCATTAATGTTCTGGTTGTAGATGGTAGGTTCTATATTGGGGTGTTGGAAATTTGGATGTTGTAAATTTGGATGCTTTGTTGGGTGTGACAACGTAAATTTCATTGTTTTGGTATTTACATTTGTATTATTACAATAATTCTTCACAGGGTCGATAAATAGTCCATATTTATCGTCAGCGTCTTTTGAAAAAATTGTTTCAAGAGTTTCGGAAGATCCTGGAATATGAGTATATATATCAAATGTATTTGAGACTCCAGAGTCTTTAGATGAATTTGAGTGCTTAGAAGTATTGGAGGTATTAGAAAAGTTGGAAATATCTGTTTTGACAGAGTTTAATGTTGCGGAAGAGTAAATCGAACAAGAAGAGGGTTTCACCCTATATTTATTTTTCGGGTGTCTCTTCGGAGACTTGGCTGAATTTTCCAACAAGAATACAGGCTGGGTTTTATCGCCAATTGATAAATTCACCAGCCTTTCATTTCTTTTGTGGCTTGTATCGTACACATTTTGTTGTTTTCTTTGATCATATGTGTTTCCAACAGCCTTTGCTGCGGCCCGGGCACTCTCGTGTCTCTGTAAATTGACGCTGATTTTATTAGTGGAAGAACCGATTGCCACCACTGCAGCGGTTTGCGCCATGCCAGCTGAAAACTGTGCAATATTTTGTCTTGAAGGTGATTTGGCTAACCTCTTAGTGGTAGGTGATTGTGACTCGGAAGTTGACAACCTCTTGAAGGAGGGTTTTTTCACCAATTTGGGAGTATGGGTACCGGTGGATTCAATTTCGGCTAGTTTCTTCTGTTGAGAAGACAAAATGTAATTGACTTCGGGGAGAGGGGTATTTTGATGGTTCGCAGATTTGCCGATCATCCTATCAATTTCAGACAACAAATCTTCGTCAATCAAAGGACTCACCTCGGAATTGTGTGTCTGCTGTAGGACATCATTTGAAGATGTAAACTGATCATCAGTATCAGCAAATCCAAACCCATGTAATGGAATGGCATCATTTGCATGAGTATAAACATTGCTATTATTGTCGGTATCGGGAATTCCGTTGTGGAGAATACTATCTATATTCAAATCGGCCGAATCGAAAAGCACATTATTTTGATCATTCAAATCTGGGGCTGGGGTTTCGAACTGGTTGATGAATGAGGTGAAGGAAAGAGTCTGATTGTCATTTGGTTGGGCCAATAGACTGGCATCCGAAGTTCTAATCTGACTATCGTTATCCGAAATATTAAACAAAGTGTCCATGTCGGTGTTCAAAACGTCTGAAAAGTTGAACGTGTCGTCATGATTTTGGCTCTGCATGGTACGTGACGAATCTTAGTCTGGGGGTTGTGTAGATTCGATTGTTTATCGGTGGTGATATTATTATTATGATTGTGGTTGTGGTTCTTCAAATATTATGACTGCGGTTGTGGTTCTTCAAATATGATGACAGCGGTTGCGGTTCTTCAAATATTATGATTATGATTGTGGTTATTATGTGGGTTTAATTTAATAGTACAATTGAGCAGGTAGTTGGGTAAGCGAATGACAGTATATGAATGGGTGATGGCTGAAGATGATGAAGAATCGATTGTTGTTCAGAGCACACTAATGCTTTGTTGAACCGTACGGCGGGATTGAAAACGAATGTGGATAGAAAAGAGTCTGGGAAAGTCCTGTTGCAACTATGACGCCGGCAAATTCAGATTAGTGACAATTCAAGCTTGGGGCGATGGAGTCCAAATGCCAAGTTTTGCAAGCGATTGAGTCGACTGAGACAACAGATATAGACAGCTGAGCAATGGTTGGATGGCAATCTTCTACTGCAATATCTCTATATCGGCACCCAGTAATATATCCTGTTACTCGTGGCGAAGGTTTGCTTGGACGACAATTACAATCAACCTGATGTTTCTTGGTACCAATTATCTATGATCACACCTTCTAGAGGAGCTAACAGACACACTCTATCTACAAAGAAATCCACATAAGTAATGTCTTTCATTCTGAAAACCAGCACACTTTTTCTCTAGGCACAATAGCTTTTTCTTTCTCTATTGTGTAATCCCGCATTATCGTCTCTCCCAACAGCCAGAACAATCCAATGAGAAAGAAAAGGGGAATGGTTTGTCTTTGACAAAAATAGCAGGGGCAAAAATAAAATCGAAAAAATGCGAAAATGCGAAAATTAAAAAAATACGAAAATGCGAAAATGCGAAAATGCGAAAATTAAAAATGCGAAAATGCGAAAATGCAAAAATGCAAAAATGCAAAAATGCGAAAATGCAAAAATGCAAAAATGCAAAAATGCAAAAATGCAAAAATGCAAAAATGCAAAAATGCAAAAATGCGAATCTTTGTTTCCACTTCGGCGTCGATCGTCCTGCCGATGGAGGCAAGGTGAGGGGTCAAAATCTCTTCAGACTCTGGTATCGATGATTCTCTCTCTTAGTAATAGAAACTCTCTCAGGTTCCGAGAGAGAAGGGCGAAAAGGGCAATATTTATTATAGATGAAGGAATCACATACTTGAACCTGTATTGTTTGATGTACCTTTACATAAATATATATACTTGGGAACAACTAGAAGATATAAACTAGATACTTTCCAGTAGAAGAAGATCATGTTCGCTGCTCGTTTGACCAATATCACCAGAACACTACGTGTCTGTAATGCCAGAAACACCTTCTTCCAAGGTGGAAATCAATTTCGTCTGCTATCCAATGAAACCCGCCAAGCCATCGATGAAGCAGTCCAGTCGGCACCGGTTGTATTGTTCATGAAGGGTACTCCAGAAGCACCAGCATGTGGATTTTCAAGAGCAACAATCCAGTTGTTGGGCCAACAGGGGGTCGATCCTGCAAAGTTTGCCGCCTACAACGTTTTGGAAGATCCTGAGTTGAGACAGGGTATAAAGGAATATTCGGAATGGCCAACAATCCCACAGTTGTATGTCAACAATGAGTTTGTCGGCGGTTGTGATATTCTTACCAATATGAGCCAAACCGGCGAATTGGCAGAGGTCTTGGACTCCGCCAATGCCTTGATCCCATTGGAAAATGACAAATGATTACGGTTACAAACAGGATATTCTTCAAGTGTTCGTTCATGATGGGTGGTATGAAGACAGAAAAGAAAACAACAATACAAATTACAATTAGAAAGTTACTATTATTCCAACCTCAAATCATCATGTATAAAACTACGTTTTTTCTTTATAATGACAATCATTATTATCTTGTAAATGTACTTCTTCGCTTTAAGTTGACAAAAGTATTCGAAGCAATCAAAGTTATCACTTAATGATATGTAGCTGCACACATCGGTGGTCTTTGTCAACTCCATTAAAAGAACAACCCAAAAGAGTTCGGATCGTCCTCCTTACAGATGATAAGGGTAACAACCCAAAAACCCCTCTGGCTGGATGTTGATTTTCGTTTTCTACTGATGAGAAATAGAAATTTGATGATCATTCTCTTGAATAATCGACTCCTATCTCCTAATGAAAAAAAACGGTATTGAACAGACATTATTGCTCCAGTCTTATTCCCAATGTTTATTGCTCTAACTTGCCTCATATTATTCTGTTTATAAAGTATCTTATCTATTACTATTCCACCAACAAGTAAAAAGGTCCCATTTGATTCATCAATTCAACTCCTCAACTTTCCTGTTGAGGTTGCTGGCAGCATCAAAAGTTTTTTGGAAATCGTCCATCATTCTTTTGGTGCTTCCTAGAAAGTTTTCTCCAAAAGATTGCGTCATTTCTTTCCAATCCACTCTTTTGAAACTTCTCGAATTCACCGCTTTGTTGCACACACTCTTGAACAACCATTCGCCCAATTTCAGATACCTCTTCACGGCAGAAATGCTGCCGTCCGTATGGCCGATTGTCTTGGGTTCTAATTCATATCCTGTCACCATCTTGACACCGGCTAAAATCATAGAAATGAGCAACAGGTCCACACTCAGATGTACCAGGCGACCTGGAGAAAGAATCTAATTGAAAAAAGACGGAAAAAATTACATGATGAATTTCCACAAGATATCAGATGTTAGTATATATTCCTGTGGTTTTGTTCACTATCCAAAAACTTCATGGAATGAAATTTCTACTTACACCACCCATATTTAATGATATTATGTAAGAAGTTGCTATGAAAAGTTTCACACTTGCTTCTACCTTTTGATCGGAAACAGGAGAAGCCAATGTACAACAAAATGGTCTAATAAAGAAGACCAGGTTGTTGTTGATTGTTATAGAAACTTTTTTTACTCCTTTGTTTTTCTCTTCTCCTTTTTAATCATTTACACAGCCTCGAAATAAACACCGGTTTTTTTCTATTTTTGATTCTATTTTTTTTCCAACATGAAAATTGCTGTTTTGCACCTTCTGATCTTCAATTTGTTTGCAAGCATGGGTATACCTCTCCTAGAAGAAAACGGCAATCCGGAATTGCTTGCAGCATTGAGTTAAACTGGGTTTAGGCTTTTTTAAAAAAAAGAGCACCGCAGCTTCCATAATGCAAGCATTATCGCTTTCCTCCTCGATCACGTCACTACCATCCATACCTGCACGTCTAGAGATAGATAAGCTGAAATCACTACATCCAGTGAAACTATTTAGTATAGGCCCCGCTGATAATTCAGGCGCCAATGAGAGCCAAGCTCATCAGGCGTTGACGCCGTACACGTCTATCACACACAATCCGCAGGGTTCGTATTTTATCACAACGTCCCCAAACGGCTCACTTCAATTATACGACGCACTCCGAGGTAGACAACTAAAGAGTACCTATTCGAAAAAATACGGATGTGCAAATGCTACATTCACACTGAGAACAGCCACACAGTCGTCCCCTAATTCGTGCATTATAGCATCGACAATTCCAGCAGGATCCGACCCGGTCTCCAATAACGCACTGAGATTTCTCGATTTAAACACCAACTCCTTCATAAGGTACTTCCAGTCCCATACAGAACAGGTTACCTCGATATCGGCTTCGCCATCTCCCGTTTTTGGACTGGATTCGTTCTATTCAGCATCTATCGACGGTAGTGTTTGTGCATGGGATTCAAGATCAGAGAAATGCTATGCCCGTCTCTCACAGGTGGGATTGAATCCTATAATAGCCCTGGATAAGTCTGGCACGATAATGGCAATCTGGAATCAGTCGAAATTGTCGCTCACAATAGTCCCCGTCGAACAATTTCCTGTTGGTGTTATTGGAGAAATAGATGTGCCACAATTGCATGCAAAAAGGGTAGAAACTTTAATATGGTCGGAAAAAGGCTTGTTAGTTTTAGATTCTCCCGGAAATGCCAAGGTTGTTGTTGATACGTTGAAGCTGCAGGTATGTGGAATTTTAGCAGGAGTTACAAATTTCGCTATTGCAGCTCATTCGGATGAAGCCTTGCGAAACGGTAGCACGGATATTACTCCTGATGGCACTTGGTGTCTTGCCGGAAGCGGTGATGGTTCAATTCTAGCCTGGAACTTACTTCCGCTTTTTCAAAATACGGAAAAAATCGTCAAGTTAGAGCCAGTAGAAATCAAAAATGATGATCTAGTATCCAAACAGATTGTGCCGAGAATACTAAAAGTCAATCCTAAACTTGGTTGTGTCGTTACAGGCGATACTGAAATTGTTATCAGCATGTATGATAAATAGTTGTTTCTACATTCGTGTCTTTAGGCGTATACATGTTTTTTATAGAGGGATCCTTCAAATATCTGTGTATCTGATATCTGCGTGTTCTGTGCACCAATCACACCAATCTTTTAACATCTGGAAGCCACTCTGTTCTAAAGTTTCCATGTCGCCCACTATTACAAGCTGTTTCTTGCATCTCGTAATTGAAACATTCAGTCTTCTGAAATCGGAAAGAAATCCAACGTCTGACGAATCCCAACTATTTTTATTTAGTGCATCACCAAAATTGGATCTAACAAGGGATAAGATGATAATCTCCTTTTCTCTTCCCTGAAAGCCGTCAACTGTACTGATTTCAATATCTGGATATATTTCTGACACATTGTCTGCACTATCGACCCCTTGGAAATTTTCACTTTGTTCATCGTCGTCCCCAGCAGTTAAATGTCCAGTCCATAATAAAGACCTCAGTCTTGCGACTTGTGCAGTATAAGGTGCAATGATTCCAATGTCGCCTTCTTTCACTCCTAATTTCAATAACGCTTGAATGTGTTTTTGGACAACGTAACATTCTCCAATGTTAAATTTAGAGCCTCCAAAGCCTAATGATCTTCCATTGGCACTGGAGGCAACTTCAATTGATTCAGGACAGGAACCACCCTGTGTATCATACCATATAACTTGTTCAATTGAATCGCTCGATGTTTCGGCTTCATTGCCTATATTAATATCAGAAACTGTAGCTATTAAAGCACTAACACTGTTATCTTCGTCCTCCTCATGTGCTACAGCTTTTGATTTTCTCTTCCTCTCCCGTTTGCCATTCTTCTTAATCTTTGCGATTGGCTCTTCAACTTGTTCCAATTTATGTTGTCTGAGCAAATCAATAACCTTGCAATCCTTGACCTCATCTGCAGCTTTAAGCTGGCCGCCATACCATTCATTACTCGGAAATTCCATACATTTTTGACACATACGATATTGTGTATCTAAAAATTTAATAAATGGAATTTCCGATTCCACACCACCGTAAATTCTAACAACACGGTCAAATAATGATTGTGACAAAATAACGTACGCATGCTTATTGGTCACTTCTGAAGAAGAATTTTGTTTTATCTTAGCCTCTTCCCTATCTGAAACATGAATAGTGGGAGGTAATTGTTTGTTATCACCGGCGAGAACTAATCTATCTGGACTATGGTTTATAATAGGTATCCAACATGACGGTTCTAAAGCTTGGGAAACTTCATCAATTATAACGGTATGAAAAAACCCCTTTCCAAATCCTTTGATGTTAGACGTCGTATTTTTGTCATAATTGTAAAGATTTGCAACAATTTCCCATGAGCCTGATCCGTGCAATGTTGCAACCACGACTTTGGCACCAATAAGAACTTCACGAGCACATTTTCTATTTCTTTCCCTAAACTCTCGGTTTAAAAGTTTTATTTCTTTCCAAATTTCTCTTCTATCTGTATAATGTTTACTAACTCTAGGCTTGCGTACTTCTTTTTCAAGTTTTGATAGATCCGATTGCAAATCGTCCAGCTCTTCACCGCCGGACTGTGAAACCAGGACATCAAGAGAATGTTTTCTTGTACTTGGTAATATTCTAGCTGGGTGTCCTATTCTTACTAGTCTGGCATCATCCCCGTGAAAATGACCAGATAATCTTTCGATGATGGTATCCACTGCTATATTCGAAGGTGCAGTAATTAAAATTCTCTTGTTAGGATAAATCTTCATATGCTGAATAACATATTCTACTAAAGTGGACGTTTTCCCTGTTCCTGGAGGTCCATGAATAATTGTGAGTGGGCTTGTAAGACCGAATTTTATTGATTGCTTCTGCGAATCATTCAAGCGTTTATTAACGAACTTCAATCCATCATTTCCTATCAAATTTGATATTTCCGTGTCTGTTGGTGGTGTATACTTCTGGGTACCTAGTAAATACTGAACAATGCGTGGGGCATACTCTTGATTGGAAGATATAGAATCTAAGGAAAACTCAGAAAGCTTTCTTAGGGTTGATTCCATCCTACGATATGTACTTTCATTGCTAATTTTAACCATCCATAATCTACTCTCTGACGCCTGCAAGTCCCAAGCACGGTTGGCCACATGATTATTGGTGGAACCATTTGAATTACCCGCTGTGTCACTGAAATTTGAATTGGTCAACGCAACGCATACTTTGAGACTATTTGAAGAAGTTACCACACCTTCAATTTTGATTTGCTCGGTGGGCAGGGTATCTGTGTCCTCTTTCTTTGACGAATTTTGTATTTTCTTTGCATTTACCCCTGAATTGTTTGGATATGTGTCTATCCTGACTATATCACCAGTTTTAAAGTCATTGTTTGCCAATGGATTGGATGAAGTCACAGAAGGACCCTCCCTTCTAGAAGCCTGTTTGGATGTAGATTTGCCAACTTTTTTTGATTTTTTTATTGGCTTCTTGTCTGTGGATCCTGCAATTGCGCCATCGGGAACCAACTCCAAAATCAGCTTCCCGCCAATACTTGTTCTTATATTTTCAATGACTAAATTTAACAATGCCAGCCCATTTGCAGCCAAAATCTTTGGTGGCGTTGTAGATAAAATCTCATGGGTAGTTTCGTAATCTTCGTGTTTTTCAACGTTCAAGGCCAAAAGAAATTTTGACGATAACGATTGATTGGCAGTCGTCATATCAGATACACAGACGATGTGGTCAGATTGTGGAACATGTGGGGAAATTCTGCCTCATGTCGATGCAAAAAGAAAAGAAAGGTGCTCTACAGGAACCACGAAATTCATGTTGGAACAGGGCCACACCCAAAAATTCATGGGAACATATCCTCAGTGATACAAAAGACAGCAAAATGGCAAGATCAGCACGAAATATCCCACCGTGCCTACGTTCAAGGGCTAGAAGCCAGTTTACTAGCGGAACAAATCCAATTTGCAGCAGGAATATTTTATAAGAAATCGTTTTTTATCATGAATACAACATAACTGACTAAGTTTTTTTAAAAAAAATAAATAATAAATAAATATATTGAGATTAGAAGTTTCACTGAGTCTAAATGCAGCTGAACTTACATGATAACCAAGTCGCCGAATTTTTCCTTGTAGCCAGGAACTTCGAATCTACCCTTGGTGACCATGTCGGTAACCTTATCTTCAACATCTGGTCTAGCCTTGACAACGTCATCAACGGTTAATTGGTCGAATGGTCTTGCGGATTCAATATTGTCCAAAGTCTTTTCCAATTCGGCCAATTCAGCCAAAACTAAAGATTCCGTTTCCTTTGCGTTTTCAATTGCCTTGACTTCGAAAGATTCAATAACTTTCAATTGCTTGGACAAGTCGATGGTTGATGCAGAGAAGGATGCAACATCGGACTTGATGGTGGAAAGAATGGCACCGTTCTTCAATTTGGAGTATGCACCGAAGTTAACTTCTGTTGGTTGTTGCTTCAATTCGAATAAAGTCTTCTTGGCTTCGTCATTTCTCTTCTTGAATGCGGTAAGGGATGATGCGGTTTGACCGGTGAGGCCTAATTGTGGGATGATCTTGGCCCAGTCGATTTTGGTGGCAGCGGACTTTGCGACAGACATGTTGACTATAGATTGATTCGACGTTTATTACGGCCAAGGGCAAAAAACCGGGGATACTACCTGACACCAAATGTCCTTCTATACTATGTGTTCCTTTCTTCGTTTTCTCTTTCTCCTCAACCCTCCTCTACACACAACTATTCTCACTCCCTAAGAAAAGAAACTCGCACATTTTTCCAGAATCCGCCAATTAAAATAGATACTCTTCACGTTGCACCGACAACAGTACCGTGTACACTTGTGTTGTGTTGAAAGAAGCGTGCCCGTCACGTGACTGCGGTCGATAGACGCAGAAGCCGGTTTTCTTTGTTTATCCCTTTATAGTCATCATGATTTTTTCCCAGAATCTACATCTTGTGACATATCTCTGTTCTCCACTCTGCCATCACATGTTTACATCTCAGAAATACAGACAACAACGACCACAACTACCCTTTGAAGAACTTCCCCTAGCCAAGGCGGGAATTTTGTTACAGAAGCATTATAAAATCGTATATGAGAATATATACCAATTAGCCTAATGGGAATGAACTCGGAGTCTATTGGGAAATCCTATTCCTCCTCATCAACCCCTGTGAGAAGCATGAGCCCACGGAACCTAACCTGTGAAGAGTCGCATTCGTCGTTTAATTATCACCATGAATTCAGCAGTTCAAATCCAAATTCAACCAAGGACCACACAGTCAAGTTCAAAAAGTCACTCTTGCATAAATGGAACCATAAAGATTCGATCCTATGTATGGTGGCGTCGCCAAAACGAAAGTTGCTGTTTTGCGGTACACAGAATTCTTCGATCATCGTGTTAGACTTAATCACGTTCCAAAAAAAACTAGAAATCGCAACCCATGTGGGATCTGTCTTATGCTTGTATTTGAGTGAGTGTGAAGATCTGCTATTTAGTGGTGGATCAGACTCTCTGGTTAAAGCGTGGAAAATCGCAGACACCGCACCAGATTCCCTAACTACCAACGGCACCCTCAATTATAATGGAAAGACCGATTCCCTGTATAATTCAACAATCCAGCTGATACCAACTCACACGATTTATTCCTTACTAGATATTGGGGATATTTTCTCAATAACTTGGATTGAAGAAATCAAAACGGTCTTCATAGGTGCACAAAATGCATCCCTATCATTTGTTCATATAGATACAGAAGCAATTGGGTCAACTGATGAGCATTTGAAATTCATGCCATCAAACCGGTTTGATCGCTTTTTCGATTCAACAGGCTCGAAACATACAAACACAAAGGACAGAGAGAATGCATTCACAGCAGCCCAGGAATCAAAAACTGATAATTATGATGGTAGAATTAAATTGCTTCAGATTCCTCCAGAAAATATAATATCATACGCCCATAATGGTTATATTTATGCCATTGATTTCATCACAATTGATAATCTTTTAACCTGTACAATTGGTAATCACATTGCCGAGAATTTCAAGCATATAATTGTATCAGCTGGTGGAGATGGTGAAATCAAGCTGTGGGGATACTCCACTGACGAGGATTACTGCCATTTGAAGCTATTGAAATCTCTGTCCAGCCCAAAAATAGATTCGATATTTTCGTTGACAATTCACATTCCATCGCTGAATATATATGCCGGTTCGTCGGATGGAAACGTGGCCGTGTGGGATCTCACAACATTTCAATTGATTAAGATATTCCAAATCGATTCAAATGATGTCTACACCATGACTTTATCGCCATACTTGAATAAAAATTCACCCCAATGGTTATTAATGGGTACAGAGTTCGGTATCACAAAAAAGCTGTTATACATGGATGTTGAGATGGGAGATAATGAATTGAGTAGTATGTTGATCAGAGTAACAAAAAACGATCCATGTTTAACGTTGAAAACATTCAAGATTCATAATGAGATATACTTAGCGAGTGCTGGTTCTGATAAAGCCATTTCGTTATGGTCATTGGAAAATATTACAGACACATGCTTAAATGATGCTGCTATCTTGATAAATCATGATAAATTTTCACAGCACAACAGTTTATTAATGATTAGAAATAAATTAGAATTATCGAAATATTTAACAAATGAAAGATTCCTACAAATTTTGAGTGAATTGATATCTTTCAAGTCAGTTTCAAAGCAACCCGATATTTATATGAGTGAATCAAGAAAATGTGCAAACTATTTGACTGTTCTGTTTAAGTCATTTGGGGCTTATAAATCACAGCTACTGCCTGTTAATAATGGCAATCCGATTGTACACGCAATTTTCAAAGCAAACTCACCAAAAGTCACAAATGGTGATCATGAACCGACAAGATTGTTGTGGTATGGACATTACGATGTTATGCCTGCTTCGTCCAATACATGGAACACACCACCATTTGTAATGACCCCACAAGATGGTTATTTGTATGCTAGAGGGTGTGACGGATAATAAAGGACCAATATTAGTTTCAATCTTTGCAATTGCCGAGCTTTATGCGAAAGGGGAATTGGAATCAGATGTCATATTTTTGATCGAAGGTGAAGAGGAAGCAGGTAGCTGGGGATTTCAAAACGTCATTTTAGAGAATCGCTATGAAATTTCAGATAATGGCAAACCAATTGACTGGATTTTATTGAGTAATAGTTATTGGCTTGATGATGAAAATCCTGCACTAAATTATGGATTGAGAGGTAAACTTGAAATCCAGTTAGAAGTTTGGAGTGATAATCCTGATAGACATAGTGGTGTCGATGGTGGGGTTTTTATTGAACCAAGTATGGATTTAGTGAAACTTTTGAGCAAATTGGTTGATAAAGAAAATATACTAATTCCTGGATTTGAGGAAATTTACAAAGTTGAACAGGGAGGTGGTGGTGCCCAATCGCTTGGTAAAAATAATTTGGATTATTTAGAAGACTGGGAAATTCCATTATATGAGGAAATCTCGAGAAGAATTCCAAATATTGATATTAATGAGCTGATTAGGAAGTGGAGATTACCAAGTTTGACGTTGCATAAGATCAAAATGTCCGGACCTGATAATGGTACGGTCATTTCACAAAGGGCCGAAGCAAAATTATCGATTCGTATAATACCATGTCAAGAATTAGAAACAGTGAAAGAATCATTTATAGAATACGTTAATAGATGTTTCACCGAGCTGAATACCACAAATCACATTGAGGTCAAAATCATGCATGAAGCGGAGCCATGGTTGGGAAATGTGAATAACTCTGCGTATAAAATTCTGGGTGAATGTTTGAAGGAGGAATGGGGGGTGTCACCAATTTTAGTTCGTGAAGGTGGTAGTATTCCATCGATTAGATTTTTAGAGAAGGCGTTTGCATGTTCGGCTGTTCATGTACCAACCGGGCAATCAAGTGACAATGCGCATCTTAATAATGAAAGGGTAAGAATTATAAATTTATTGAAGTCAAAGGAGGTTATAAAGAAAGCTGCAAATCGTTTACAGAAAGATATATAGATTAATCAATAGAAAGAATGTTTTTTACGTGTAGTGTATTATATCGTGTAGAGCGTTTCAATACTGATAAACCATCATGAAATCGAAAGAGCAAGCGTGAAACCGTCCTCCTGCCGTACTAGCGATCTCATACTTGCTCACCGTTTAAGAGTTTATGGTACTACATGATGATACATGCGATCATGGTGCGTGGCCATTTTCTCTTGGTGATGGGATCACCTAGGGGAAACAGTTGATTTCAGTTAATGAAGTTGGTAACAGCTAAAATTAATTTATTTTTTTTTAAAATTTTTAAAATTAAACAAAAATTGTGATATTTAGAGACTATTTATTTAATAATAAAAAGAAAAGATACATTCATTCTAAAGTTGATTAAATATCTTTAATTTGAATCCATCATTTTTGTGTAAAGTTGAAAATCTGTAAAAAAAAATACGGATAAACAAGTTGAATGTCAAAGAAGAATCACACATGATATGGAAATGAAAGCATTAATGATAATAATTTGTATTTTAATTAATAAATTTGAATTTGTACTTATAATTTAAAATCTAATTGTTAATTAATTTACTTTCTTCTGAATGCACAACCATCGGATAACTTACACTTACCACCAGTTGGAGTACACAAAACGTTGGTACATGAGTCACAGGTGACAGCGGTTTGTGAGTGTGAGAAGACAGTTGTAATTTGTAAACAACCTGGACACTTAACATCCATGAAGAAAGATCTTGGACCTTGAACCAAGGTCTTCAATTTGTGTTGTTGAGCTTCAGAAGCTGGGTTTGGGTGTAACAAATCTTGAACTAAAACCATATTGGATGATGTTGTATACTCTTTAAGCTACCTTTGGAAAAATAAAAAGCTCAAAGGAAACGAAACAAAAGATTCTTCAGAATTCATTCAAAGACATAATAGATTCAAAAATGCAAAGATGAGTATAGGAATGAAATTGAAACTAAATTGAAGATGAAGCTGAAAATTACAAGGCCTCACTATGCAAGCATTATGGAATGGCCCTCCTACTACTAAAGAAAAAAATTACTTTACTTAGGCCCTCGCCAACCCACTCACTAAGGAAACGCTTCTCAGAAGAAAAAATTTTGGAGAAAAATCGAAAAAAAATGAGCGAGTTGGAGAAGAGAATATGTACCAATAGGGTAATTGTGACGGTTAAAATTAAATCTCACACGATATTTCAGTTTCATACCAACGCAAAAAAATATCCAAGCAAATGTCCTCTTTTCCAAACCCCTTTCTTTGGAACCCTCACTGGGCGCACGTGCACTGGCAATTCAACAGGGTTGTCATATTTTTTATTTTTATCATGATTTCCTTTTTCGGCTTTGTCCCCTTTTTTCCCCCTTTTTCTTGCCTGCACATCTTGGAAAGGCTCAGCGACTTGTCCAGGTGGCTCCGGTCTGTTTCCTTTTCATGTTCTCTCTGGAGCCAAGCCGATATTGAACAATATACATTCCTCCTTTTCTTTTACTTCTTTCACCGGTGGAATTGGATCCATCATAGACTAGCTTGGCTCCACCAAGATATTGATGGAGCGGAAATGACAAGTTCACAGCATGATCCAACTCTACAGTCAGTTGCTACATTTAGAATAATCAACCTGTCTACAGCGAAAATTGTACTTTCCGGAACGGTGCTTACAGTGCTAGAAAACCTTTGTGTCCCGAACGTATCGTTCAAGTCGCCGATGACGATCGTTATGATTACCATTGCAATAACTGTAACACTATACACGGTGAAAGAACAGTTACCTTTCACTACTAAACGGTGTTATTACAAGTTGTGTTTGATTACAAGGCAACTTGATCTTTTTGCTGAATTCATGAAAAACGATATATGGATTTCAGTTATAATCTTATTGTTAAGTGGGTGGATATTGAACATCTGGGAAAATGGAATCAGTTTCGTGTGGTGGTGTTTTATCGTATGGATCTATAATTTGAAAGACGGTGTGAGTAATGAAACTGAAACTAACAAGACTGATAATATTCCTGTGGCAGAAATGGCATTTAAATATACAGATGATTCCCGGGTCCAAATTGAAACTGATTTGAAGAAAAATCAGTATCCCCCTGTCTCACACTATCCCTCATTGATTGATGATGGCACATCCCATATTGCGCATATTAACTCCCTAGAGAAAAAATTACTGGATTTGGAGACTAGACTGACTGCAATGGAAAATGAAAAAGTCCAGCAAAACATAATGATTTATTCGTTTAATCATAGCTTGAGTGATAAACTCAATACTTTCGATAAACATATCCAAGAAAAAGATCAAAGATTTCAAGCGAAAATCAGCCAAATTCAAGCTGGTCTAAAAGACCTTGAAAACGCACATTGTAGACATCTTCATCTACACATCTTAGTTAACTTCTGCATAGTATATATCAAAGAACGTTTAGTTGGAATACTTCCAAGCTGGATAACAACGTTGCTAAAGGGCTTGAAACGGTTGATCAAACTTTTTTGGGGTGAGATTCGCGCAACATTATTTCCACCTTGACGCTGTTAGTTGCCTTTTATGTCCTCTGTCTTTAGTTCAATCACACAATCCGGTTATTTATTATTTAGTAAAATACAACCAAAACTGGTACAGAGAAGCTACATAGTGTATCTTTGAAACAACAACAGAAAACTATTGCCGGTCAGTATAAAGATCTCTGTTGAATGTCTATATGTTCGTTCTTAAATGGCCAACAAAAGCAGACCAAAGAAAACACGTGGTGCATTTTTCAAGAAATACGTTTATGGTGTTCCTGAACCAGATAATAGCTATAATATAGATGGAGGTGATGAATACGATGAGTATTTTAATTATGAGGATAATTATGGAAAATCAGAAATAGGGAGGGGAGGAAATTGTTGTAGTGACTCGAAAAATGTGACATTGGATGCCAATAAAGAAAGTCAGCAGATTGATTCTCAGCCTAAGCTACCTCTTGAGTTGATTTTATTAATATTAGAGATGACGCCAAACCCCTATTGCACCAACCATTTGTTATTATGCAGAGAAATTTACTGGTCCTTCTTATGGAAAATTTATGAGGACCCAAATTTGGCGGCAGGAAACTTGTTAACTTTTTTAGATGTTATCAGTGGTGATAACGCAGCATATGTAAGGAAAGATGAAGATCCAACTGGACAGCCGAAAAACCTTAAGTTGACTTTGAAACGAAAATTCCAAAATATGGTGAAATGTTTGAATTTAACAAATGTCGTGCAGAGTGGTAAAAACTCCTACATGAGTAAATTGTTGAGACGTACTAGTGGATCTTTGGAAATTTTTGTTTCGTCACAATCAAGTTTCGGTGCTGCACCCTTGGTGAGTGTTAGAAGTTGTTTAAAGTTGAAGGTACTTGATTTACGACTAGTTTCGGAAAGTGTCAACTTGGTGGAATTATTCAAAAGTATTGAATATTTACCAGAGCTGGAACAGTTGTGCTTTCCTAGAAGTTCTGTCACATGTGATGAATACGATTTTAACTGGCCCAAAAATATTTGGTACCTAAGACTTCAAGGTGGAATTACGGATATCTTTGCAAGAAACGTAAGGTTTCCATCCAGTATCACAACGTTGGAACTCGCACATTGTCCGCATTTGACCAGAGCGGGGCTAGATAATATACTGCTAAATATTGGGATTAATTTAACTAAGTTGTCGATTACATACCCAATGCCAAAAGTTGGAGAAGATGGAGCTGATCGATCATTTTGGTTTTGTCCCAATTTGAAAAGCTTTTCTGTTGATATTGCATACATTTCATGGGAACTGTTCAGTGAGGAGTTGTTGGTTCCGTTGGAAGAATTTGAGCGGCCTCTACGAAGCATTACGATTGAGAGTACGGGATATATGGGTGTGTGTGAAAAGTTATCTCCGAACGACATCACCGTGGCTGTTGATGAAGATAGGCTTCCGTGCTTGAAGCGGTTTGGGATAAGTGCCATGCTCGGTTGGGATTTTAGAAGTGAAGATATGGATGATATGGTTAGCGAGTTGGATCATCATGGTATTGAAGTTTTTAAGTTTTAAAAAGTTAAATCAGGGCGTAGTTATATATGAATTGGTCTATGTTTTTTTCTTTTTCTTTTTAATTGTAAAGACAAAAAGGTGGGAAGAAAAAAGAGAGTGTTATAAAGATTTGTTCATGAATTTCTTCTTTCCGAAAGCCAGCCAGAACTTGCTAGGTTTGGAACTGTCGTCTCTGTATAATCTTTGCAACAACCTGGAAGCTAGCTCCTGTCTGAGTTGAGATAAATATTGTCTTAGGAATACAGCGTCGTTCCGATTGGCCGGTGGCAAGTAAAGGGCATTGAGTGGGAATCCTATATCACCGGGGATTGCAAAATCTTCCAATGCCAGATTGGTCAAGGTCTTAAGTGCCTCGTGCTGGCTTGAATTGGGGGATAGGGCGTTCAGGCATTGGGAGACGTACAGTATGCCGTAGATCAAGGTTCTGTCGGAGGCGCCTTTGATTTCGAAATTCTTGAAGAACGTGTTTGCTCTGAATAAATCCAGAATCTCATCAGCTATATCGTATGGGTCCATGCACGGTAGCGATGGTCCTTTGAACTGGGTCTTGATTGGCAAGACTGCAAAGTTGCCGATTATTCTTGCGTTTCTGTCTTCTTCTGCGAGAAATGTCGAGTGATATGCCTGCATTAACCAGCTCACGCATGAGGCGGGGGAGTCGTATCCGTTGGGGCCGGACAGTTTATAATGACATGGTTAATTGTTAGTATTCATGATGGTGATGCTCAGCTTCCAAACCTCCGATGGGATGGTGTCAGCAAAATCAATTGATAAATACACATACGGGCATTGTGTTGATCAACAGTGGCGTGGCTCCGAGATGGATATTGAGGTGATGATCCTACTGGCAGTCCAAGCCTCTAATTGTCTGTCGCCATCATACATACGGTATATGTGGTGTATTAGATACAGCATAGGAATAAATCTCCTTTGTGGGTGTTTTTCTCGTTGTTGTTGTTGTAAGTGTACGGGTGCGGAAGGGTCAATTATGAATCCAAATGAAGCCAGCTGATTCCGTTTTTACTTTGAGAGTTTTTGAGTCTGTTGGGTGAAGATCCAAAGAGAAGCTCCTTTGTGTCCATTTGGCCAATTAGATCTGCATCTGGAGCAGATAAACAGATTGGGAGACTTCTGATCGGTCAGGCTTGCTTTCTACAGCTCGAACAAACATCCGCTGGGACCACAGGGTGCCTTGTTTACACAGAGAAGTCGCCACGGTGTTTCTCGTTTATATTCAGCACAGTAAGAAACTTGGAGAACGACGGCAATTATAGGGGCCCGCAGAGAAACAACGGTCTCAGCTCACGGAATTGCAACTCAAGATGTCCCGTCATACAAACACGAGATCGGCCAGCAACCATGCGGACGATTTGAGGGCGCAGTTTTCATCGATCCAGGCCAACACTCCTGTTACCGATATTCCCTCTTTACCAACTCCGCATCTGGTATCGCCGGTGAAACAGCAACATTTTCCAGCCCAGCTGAAGTTTTCAAACCACACCCATCCCCAGGTGCAGAATCAAAGCCAAGGAGACAGCCCGGGCCGAAACGAAAATCAGAGCTACGTGTTGTCGCCTACTCATTCCACGAACGCCAGGAGTATCTCCTCTTCCTCCTCGTCGTTGCCCACCGATACACCCACAAAACATAGTAATCGGAACGCTTTTGCAGCTTCGACACATTCGTCCTCTACCTCTCATACAGGCAGAAAGCCCCCTCCAAATGGTGCAGAGATGAATAATAACGGCAGTTATTCGGCCGATACGAATGGCTCGTATAGTCAGCAGAGACCCTACAATGAAAGAACCATCTCTAACAGAAGTAACGGATCGACAGGTGCAATGAGATATCCACAACAACAAACGCCTCAACACCACCAGAATCAACAACAACAAACGCCTCAACACCACCAGCATCAACAACAACAAACCCCTCAGCACCACCAGTATCACCAACAGCAAACCCCTCAGCACCACCAGTATCACCAACAGCAAACCCCTCAGCACCACCAATACCAACAACAGCTGATGGGACAGTCTCAACCGCAATCGTCAACTCCTGCATTCAATACTCAAAAGTCTCCAGTAGAAGGTTCATTTTCTGAGCTTCAGAATGAGCGTCATGTTTCAAATGGTGCCTCTGGGCACGGGAACTTACAGAATCTGTCAACCCAATCTCTACATCTTCAACAAAAACGAGATCAAGAATTGCATTATCAATCCCGCATGCAACAACAACAAAGATTACATTCTCAGCCTAATGTTCCATCTCCTACTAATTATATGAATAGACCTCCTCAGAAAAATTATTATCAAAAAGTTTCCAGTTCCAAATCAAATGCTCAACCACCACCGATAAATACTCAACTGAATACCAACGTATTTCAGAATCAGCAGCAAACACATTTGAACAATTTAAAATCAGAAGATCCATCTTATATAGAAAGTCCTTTGGGATTGAGGATACCTTCAACTCCAAAAAATGCAATTCCACCAGTTCCTCGTGCCTTGCCTGAGAATTCACAGGGTCAATCTGTTGATATATACAAGACCCAAGGACTCTTACCTGGAAAATCTTTTGCTGTGACTCAGACCACGGGTCACGAAAATGCCTCTAAATCGAATACTAAAACCACAGTTGAACAGTATAAACGATCTCCATCTTTATCCAATGATGTATCTTCAAAAGCAACACAAAAGTCCTATCAATCGCAAGATCAGTTGCAATCCTCACCTGTACAAAATAACCAGACTCAGTCATCTAATAGAAAAAGTCCTATTGTTAGGCAATCGATTAATTTCTTTAAAAGTGCAAGAAATTTTTCAACATCATCAATTGGACAATTGGATTCACCTGTAGCTCAGGGGCATAGTTCTTTTAAAGAAATGGAAAAATATCATCTGCCTGCAAAACAGGCGACAACAAGTGGAAGAATAATACCACAAAAGATAGATTACTCATCACCTGAAATATTGAAAAAATCGAGATCCTTAAGTACACTAACAAAAAGGGTAGCTTCAAACACTTCATTAAGATCCACTGCCGAAAAAAACAGGTATGTTTCAACAACTTCCTTGACTAGTACACTAATGACTTCATCACCTTCTATAAAAAAGAGGTATATTTATCCTGCAATTTTATCAGAAGTTGCTGGTGCATTTTTGCATGAAATTAAATTAAGTTGCCATTTCAAATACGGTATAGAATATAGAAATTCTTTTTCAGGCTCTGAAGCAATCGAGGTTATTTGTAGAATAACCAAAATCCGTGACAGAAATTTGGCAATTATTTTGGGAAGGGCATTGGATGCTCAAGGACTCTTTCATGACGTTACATATGAACATAGGCTTAGAGACAATAAAAGTGAAATTTACTTAATTAGCGATGAGTTTTTATATGATCAATCAGAAAATGTAAGACGGCAACACTCTGTTTCAAGTACATTGAATAATAATGATGAATATTCAATGTCTATTTCTGCATTAAGTTTAACTTATACCAATGAAAGAAGTTCGATTGATAAACAGATTTCAAGTGTGTTTGTCCTATTGACAGAATGCTATTCTCCAACTTGCACCCGTGATAAACTTTGTTACAGTGTATCTTGCCCTAGAAGGTTTGAGCAAAAAATGAGAGCCGAAATGCAAACAAATAGTTTAGTGAGATCCGATTCACATGTTTCGTTTACGCAAGATGATCAGAAACAATACTGGCAATTAACAGTGCCAAAGTCGTTGCTGGAAACGTTAGATAAAAGAGAAATTAAAAGACAGGAGTGTATATTTGAAACAATCAATTCTGAAAAGACATTTATCAAAGATTTAGAATATATCAGAGAATTTTGGATAAGACCATTATCTGAAACCAAAATTATTAAGGATAAGGAGAGGGATCAATTTATTAGAAACGTTTTCCATAATATTAATGAAATTTGGGACATTAACCACAAATTTGCAGAGGCCCTGGTAAGACGTCAACAAAAAAGTCCAATTGTTGATTCTATTGCAGATATTTTTCTTGATTTCATACCACAACTTACACCATTTATCACATATGGTGCCGGACAAGTTATTGGGAAATATGAATTTGACAGACAAAGAAGACATAACCCGCTGTTGAGAAGATTTATTGAAGATACTGCAAAAAGAGAAGAATCTAAAAGGTTAGATTTATCTTCGTTTTTGTCAAAACCCACCACAAGACCTGCCAGATATCCCTTGTTATTGAAAAGTATTCGGGACCATACTGATCCCGAATCTCCAGATTATAAAAAACTGGGTGATGCCATCGAATTGTTGCAGAAAATGTTAACTAAAATTAATTTTGAAACTGGTAAACAATCAGATAAAATGAATCTGTTCCAAATAAGACAAAAGTTACTTTTCAAACCGGGAGAGCTGTTTGATTTGAAATTAAGTGCAGATAATAGAAAAATTATTTATCAATGTGTTCTGAAAAAGAAGGGATATCAAGAGAAGGAGAAGCAAGGTGAAATACATGTTTATTTATTTGATCATTGCCTGCTTTTCATTAAACTGGTATATTCGAGTAAACGTGAAGTCTATAAAGTTTACCAGAGGCCAATTCCACTGCCATTATTGTTTTTCTCAACATCAGAAAATCCTCCAACGATAAAGGCAATTAGGAAAGCCGCTACTAGGAATGGATCGGCGCCTTCTCAGTTGGGTATATCCTCGGCGTCCAGTTTCCCTTCGTTGAATTCAACTGTTGCAAAATCACCTATATCTTTTAAATATATTGGTATTCGTGGTTATGAACTAACATTGTATGGTACCCCTGCAACTCAGAAAATTTTAGCCAGTAAGATCGAAGCTCAGACTAAAAAGATTTTGGCCGACAACGATGTTTATACTTTAACACCGTTATGTTCGAATTTCTTTGACTTACAGAATAAAATCAACTGTGTCTTTCCTTTTGATGGAGGTAGGAAAATCTTGTATGGTACCGATTTGGGTGTGTATGTTGGTGATAGAACTGCAGCTAATTCAGCAATCAAAAAGGTTATTAGCAAAGTTAATATTATCCAAGTAGAAATCATACAAGAGTATCAGATTTTTGTTGCATTATGTGACAAGAAGTTGTTGTTTTGGCCAGCAAGCGTGTTAAATGGCGGGGATCCAAGTAAAAATGCCAAGCTGGGCAAGGAGCTGATGAATCACACCTCCTTTTTCAACATCGGGGTGTGTGATGGCAGAATGCTATTATGTGCAGCTAAATCGACGTCCAACATTGTCCGTATATTCGAACCCATCGACCCAATTCAGCAGAAGAAGCAAAAAAAGAAATTTATTAATAACAAAGAGGATCTCCATTTCAATTCGGAGCCTGTCTCCATCAACTTCTTGAAGACCAAGTTGTGTGTTGGTTGCTCAAGTGGGTTTCAAATCGTTTCCTTGGTCAATAACTCCATGGAAGAATTGTTGGATCCTGCCGATACTTCGTTGGAGTTTGCAACCGGCAAGGAGGGTTTGAAACCTTTAAGTATTGATAGGATCAACAGTGACTTCCTGCTTTCTTATTCGAATTTTTCGTTTTTCATCAATCACAATGGTTGGAGGGTTCGGCCAAAATGGTTGATCGAATGGGAGGGTGTGCCCCACTCCTTTGCCCTTTGGTATCCATATTTATTGGCGTTTAGTGACAACTTCATTGAAATTAGAAGTGTTCAAAATGCAGAACTTTTACGGATCATAGTCGGTGAAAACATCAGGTTTCTACATGCGTCTTCACAGGAAATCTTATATGCATATGAAAACGATAGGGGTTACGACGTTGTTGCTTCACTTGATTTCTGGGATAAAAGTATGAAAAACGGTAGAAGTAGGAATAATACCATTGTGACTCCAAATCCTTGATATGACGAAATGATTGTAATTTTATATACTTTGTGTAATCCTTGGCTAGATGTCTTTCTTTCTATATATATATATATATCGATAAATTCTTGTATGTTTTATAACTGAGTCACGTGATTGATTGGTACGATTGAAAAATACTTGGGTTATATGAGTTACTGTTGGTATCGAGGGAAATCCCAATCTGTTAAGGTGGTGCCTGCTATTGGAGAAAAAAAGAGAAACAGGAGGAATAAGTGATAGGAAGTCTGCAGAGATGCAAGTCTGTACTTCAAATATGTACAGCCATTAAGGCATAAGATCAGAGTTTTTACCGTCTTTTGGGATAAATAAAAAGAAAAGAAGGTATGGATATGCCACATCCTACAGAATTACGGCATGGGTTCTTGAATGACCCGTATTATTTGGATAATTTACAGTCACATTATTATTCACATTATGACTTGAAGAGAAATACGACATCGGCAAATCCATCACCAGAGGATGATTCATATAAAATAACCGATTGGAAATCGGTTGGAAATAAGAGAAAAACGACAATGGCGGCGTTGGTGATGTGTCTGAACTTGGGCATTCCTCCGCCTGATATCATGAGACCACAAGAATACCCATATTTAGAAGCGTTTGTAAACCCATCCACATATCCAGACTCCAAATTGGCCTTGCAGGCAATCGGCAAATCTTTACAGAGCAATTACGAGTCCATTTCGTCTCGAGCCAAATACAAACAATCGTTGGACCCGTCAGTGGAGGATCTGAAGAGGCTGTGTACGTCATTGAGAAGAAATGCCAAGGATGAACGTATTTTGTTCCATTACAATGGGCATGGTGTTCCGCAGCCCACACATTCGGGTGAAATCTGGGTTTTCAATAGAGGTTATACACAGTATATACCTGTGAGTCTATACGATTTACAGAACTGGCTTGGGGCACCCTATATAATGGTTGTTGACACAAACGCAGCTGGACATGTCATTGAAAACAACAAAAGGTTTATCCAAAAGAGAATCGACGACGAAGCAAGTCATCATGCTGACATGGCAGCTCCGTCTCCCGTGAGTGCATATATTGAAAGCATCCAATTGGGAGCGTGCCAGAGTAACGAGATCCTACCATTGAATCCCGATTTGCCGGCCGACTTGTTCACATGTTGTCTGACTCGTCCAATCGAAATGAGTATCAAATGGTTCATCTTGTTTTCTCCGTTGAGAGAGAAAGGATACTATGACATTTTGAAGAATAAAAATGGTGTCATTGAAATCCCAGGTAAACTGACAGATAGACGGACCCCGTTGGGAGAATTGAACTGGATTTTCATTGCTGTTACAGACACTATCGCATGGACTTCTTTATCAAGACCTTTATTCAAAAAGCTTTTCAGACAAGATCTGGTCATCGCAGCACTATTTAGAAACTTTCTTTTGGCCAAAAAGCTGATGCCTGAAGTAGGTTGTCATCCGATATCGGATCCCCCGCTGCCTGATGTTAGTAAACATTCGATGTGGGATTCATGGGAACTGTCAATTGATCAAATACTGGGACAGATGCTGAAGCGAAAAGAGTCCGAGCCTGATGAACCAGATTTGACAGATATACCTCAGTTACAGGTTGCAGAAGTTACAGGCAATGAAAATGAGTCAAAGAGAAATAAAAATCCAATGATAGCAAATGCCAATGGGCAGGCCAATGGAAGCAGCGGTTGGAATTATCAACATTGTTCATTTTTTCAACAGCACCTTACTGCATTTGAAGTATGGCTTCAATATGGATCTGCTATTAAAGAGCCTCCCCAGCAATTGCCAATTGTTTTGCAAGTTTTATTGTCCCAGGCTCATAGACTTCGAGCTTTACATTTATTGTCAAACTTCTTGGACCTTGGTCCTTGGGCAGTCTATTTGGCGTTGAGCGTGGGTATGTTTCCATACATCCAAAAATTATTACAAAGTCCCTCTCCCGATTTAAAACCAATTTTGATTTTTATTTGGACTAGAATAATGTCGGTTGATTATCAAAATGCGCAACAGGAATTGATAAAAGATAGAGGCTACAATTACTTCACACAAATGTTAACCTTTCAACCACGTCCGTCGCAACCAAACACAGGAAATCCGCTAATAATTGAAAGTCTTGCTGTTAATAATAATGTCACATTTGCAGATCAAAAGGCTATGAGTGCATTTGTACTAGCTATGTTTGTAAGAGATCACAAGCAAGGTCAAAAATTGGCATTTTCAATCGAAGTTGTCAAGATTTGCATTAGCTACATTGAATCTTCTGAGAGTCCACTATTAAGGCAATGGAGTGCTTTATTGATAAGTGGAATGGTAAAGGACCATCTTGAAGCAATAGTAGTAATTATGAGAAGTGGTGCAACAGAAAAATTGCTTCCACTGATTAATGATCCAATACCAGAAATTCGTGCTTCTATTATCGATGCCCTGAGTAATTTCATTCTTCTCCCTAACGAGAACAAAGAACTTGATAACAGCTATGGAATGAAAGAAGAGTTGAATCAGCAAGACTTGAAGATTGCAAGTGAGATTTTAAAGTTGTGTGATGATGGGTCGCCTTTGATAAGAAGAGAAATGGTTTGCTTTTTCAGTAGATTTGTTGTAAAATACATCCAATTCTTCTTTGTTTGTGCTTTCAGTCAATTGGAAGAAGAAATCACTTTAGTTGATGATCCAGCAATGATTGATGAAGTAAGAAGAAGATCTCCGGCTTATGGCTCTATTTTTTCAACTGTTTGGAAGGCTCTATTGATCACAAGTGAAGATCCTCATGATGAAGTTAAAAATTTCGCCCAACAAATCATTGATTATATAATGTTAAAGTTAAATGAGTCTCAATTGGGTGAAGTTGTTGTGTCAATGGAAGAATATTTGTTGCAGAAAAGAAGCGTTGATGAAACCAGAAGTAATTCAAATGATAGCAAGTTATTAAGCAAAATAAATAATGATACTGATAAATTCAAAACCATGAAAGAGAATTCCTTGGCCAAAATAAATGGTAAACGGGATATGCAAAATGTCGCCAGGAGAGTGCAATCTTTAAATGTGGATTCTAAAATACGGGCTGAGCTAGAAAATAAATCATACCAACCAAAATCGACCACATCTTCTTTAAATGGTTTTTCCATCAGTGATAGCGTTAACACCTTTAAAAACTGGCTAACTGCATTTGGATTTCATGAAAGTGATGCTGGTGACTCGCAAGGAACGGGGTTGGGTAGTCTACTATCCCAACAACCTGCGACTGTTGCGTATGGGACGAATCCTCGACCAACGACACCAAGATTCAAACCGAGAGCTGGAGTTGATGGTTTCCCAATACTTCCATTCACCAGTGGGTTTTTAGATTACAGCTCTGAATACTTTCAAGAATCCCAATTAGGACCCAAAGAGGCGGATGAACCTGGTAGTGAGGAATACATGAAAAGGATTTGGAGAAGAAATAGAAATGAAGCTATAATTGCGGCTACTCAATCACAGAAGGCAATGGCATTGACAGGTAGTTGGAAAAAAGTTGTTACCAAACTCAATAATGTAACGCAGCCAAAAAATCTAAGGTTCACCCAATTTGAAAAATGGATTGCGACGACGGATGAAAGAGATAATATAACCACTTTTGATTGGAGTAAGGGTAAAGAATTGAGCAAAGTGTCAAACGGCAATCCATTCGGTACCAAAATCACAGATTTGAAGTTTTTGAATGAGGACCATGTTCCGTTATTGATGACTGGTTCAACTGATGGTGTGGTGAAGATCTACAAAAATTTCCACAGTACTGAAAAATGCCAACTTCTCACTTCATGGAGGGCATTGACAGACATCATGCTAACTCCGAGATCGGTGGGATTGGTCAGCGAGTGGCAACAGAGTCGAGGCACGCTCTTAGTTACGGGTGATGTCAAGGTGATTAAGCTATGGGATGCACCACGAGAAAAATGCATCATGGATATACCGGTGAGATCGACTTCGCAAATCCTCACGATGACATCGGATCAAGTTAGTGGTAACATTGTCATAGCAGGGTTCCAAGACGGCTCGATGCGTGTTTACGATAGGCGAAACGATCCAAAGGACTCCCTAGTCAAAGTTTTCAAACCTAAGACTGGCCTGGAAAGATCGCCGATCCGTAATGTGCACATGCAGAGAGGTGGTATGCGTGAACTGGTTACGGGGAGTCTAAACGGGCTTGTTCAGCTTTGGGATATCAGACAGGAGGAGGCCATTGTGAAGTTCAAAGCCTTTGATAAAAGCATGACCACGGCCTTAATCCATGAGCATGCACCGATTATCGCCTGTGCAAGCAAGGAGGTTGATATATACAGCACCGTTGGAAAGTATATTACCAAGGTCACGAATAGCGGCTTCATCAATTCTCTGAATGGAAGTGTGCGTAACAACGCATATGTTAATAGTCTGGCTTTACATCCTCATAGAATGATGCTTGCCACAAACTATAACCAAAGTGCTGAAATCGCAGTGTTTGAGTGTCAGGAGAATAATAAATATGACAACGACGATTTTTACTCCAAAGAAGAATTGATTGTCGATAACAGCTAAAACGATCGGACTCGATATATATAAATATCTGTATAACCACACAACATAATTGTACACTATTCATCTTCTTGTAAGTGTACACAGATGATAACCTTCTTGTTCGGTGTTAACGGATAAAAAAATCGTTCACTTCTGGAGAAGACTATTTTAGGAAAAGCCCTCTACACTGACAAAAACCATGGATTGCTCTTTTGCAAGTCCTGCGCTGGGTTCGTCTACCTCGTAGAGCTTCTATGCATGGGTTATTAATAGGAAAATAGATGATTGTATTTAGGCACAGTTGCTCGGTAATACCTGCCAATTTATCCGCTGGGGTTCCTAACAGCGAGAATAGTGATGAATTTTCAGATGGGGGGCTACGGACTGTGGCCACTATCTGATATATATTTTCTTCTTGATGTAACTATCTCTCTTTTCTCTGGCGAAGTTTCTGATATATTATGAGGCTAAAATAACAGTGACGAGTTTCTATCCATAGAGCAACACAGTCAGCGAAACACAGTTTGGTTAGCACACGGTATTCTTGGGGATCTTGGCCAAAACGAATTACACTTACCATTATTTTTGCCATTGAAATTTCAGATATAAATCCAAATAACTCTTGTATTATTAAGTTGCCATATTAACCATCAAGATGGCTATGAGTTCGGAGATTGCAGGCGCAATAGAAGAAGATGAAAAGATGTTTGATCACGAGATCACGGATGCAAGACACGCTGGTGAACAACAAACAAAGGCAAAATCTGCGGATCTAACGCTATCACAGAGAATGCTAAGTGCATGCGCCGGCTCCCTGCTGACGTCCCTCGTGGTGACGCCCTTTGATGTCGTGAGAATCAGACTGCAGCAGCAGGAAATGTTATATCCGGTGCAGACAAAAGATGTGACGTGTTGCAGAAAGGTTTTCTGGGAATTGTCGACGGAAAAAATGGTGGGCTCATTGAAGGGCAATTTTTGCCAACCGCAGTCTTGTTTCAACCAAGGGGCGAAAATCGACGGCACGTTTCAAGGACTGAGCAAGATAGCAGCAGAAGAAGGCATCTGTACACTTTATCGTGGTTTGGGGCTAACGCTGGTGATGGCGATTCCTTCAAATGTGGTCTATTTTTCAGGATACGAATTCTTGAGAGATTCCTCTCCAATCAGAGAAAATTACCAGGTGCTCAATCCGTTACTCTGTGGGTCCATTGCTCGCATACTGGCAGCAACAACCGTTTCGCCGCTGGAGTTGATCAAAACCAGGGTGCAGGCGGTTCCTTCAGGGAACACCAGTTCCACCTCCACGGATATTTTCAAAATGGTCATTAAAAACTCGATGAAAGAAATAAATGAGGGGGGTATCTCAACAATATTCAAAGGTCTAGGTCTAACCCTATGGAGAGACGTCCCGTTCAGTGGGATTTATTGGGCTTCCTACGAGTATATAACACATATTCTGAAAACACACTCGGTGCTAGGTGATCAAACCGAAAGACTCAGTACCGATGCCTCCCTGTTTTTAAGATCATTCATAGGTGGCTCTTTGGCAGGTATTACAGCCGCTGTGTTCACCAATCCTTTTGATGTTGGAAAGACAAGAATGCAAGTATCTTTGGAAGACAATTCCAAGATGGGCACCTTGGCCAAACAGGTTAAGAACAATGATTCCATTTTCAAATTTATATCGGAGATATACAGAAATGAGGGTTTTGGTGCTTTATACGTCGGCTTGCTTCCTCGTTGTATGAAAATTGCGCCAGCGTGTGCTATCATGATATCAAGTTATGAAATGACCAAAAAGTTCTTTAAAGACAAAACTGTGTGAATGGATTTGATACCAATTCTAAGCTTATAAATTTTTACTACGCATTTACATATATATAATTATTGAACTCTTTATGTACATAGGTCAGATTTACAGAGATAATAGCATTGCGTGTAGAAGCATTCGTTATTATATATGATACAGCTGTTATAGAAATATACTTTTCAATCAAAATTAATTGATGATGGACTCCGACTCGGAGAACAACCACCAGGATCAAAATAAAGTAAAAAAAAAAGTGGATGTATGTATATAGATATATATGACTGTTTAGCAAACGTTTAATTATTCCAAGCATTGTGTTGCTCTTCCAGGTAGTTCGGCATGTGTTTTGACACATATGGATTGGTTGGGCTCGGATTGAGAGTTGGGTGATTTTCTGTTGAATCAAAATGATGTTGTTCGTTTGGAAGATTCCTCCGTCTGAATAAAGGAGTCTCCAGCGTGATATTTGCAGCATCTTTTGTCACATTCACATGATACATATTTTTGGCCTTTTTGCTTCCCAGAGGCTCGTGAAAATTAGAATGTTGGGGAATCAACCCGGCGTCAAAGTTGTAAGGATGATCTTCTTGTTGTTGGCTAGTGTTTAAATTGGATTCTTCTTCTACCGACTCAAAGCTGCTGTTATTCATCTCACTACACTCGTAAATATCCTCCGTTTGGTTTTTTGATTTAACGGTATTATTTATTTTGAACTCGGGGATATCCAGCATCATCCCACTCCGAGTGAAATTAAGATTTGCTTCATAGATGGAATCACCCTTTTTCAACATACATTCAAATTCATTGATATTATATTCGGTGCTTCTCAGAAGGAAGTCTATCCCCACTCCTGCCCTTTTCATCAAAAATACGTATGCAAATAAGGAAGGTCTGAGGTCCTCTCGGACATTTTTTTCCAAAAGCGTCTGGGAGTTCACTACAGCTTTGAAATAGTAGTCAATCTTGTCCTGGAGCTGTGAGATAACCACTTGATCGGTACTTTTCTTTTTGAATTCTTCCAAATTTCGCTTTGCTTTGATGCTTTTAAAAAGATCCTGATTTCTTTTGTGTTCTTGTTTGGAGAGTGGCTTAAGTTTGAAAGCAATATTTTCAAATCTCTCTGAGAGGGAGCTGTTTATGCAGGCATGAAGTTTCACAAATTTGTTAAATTCGTCAGCAAGATCCGATATTTCTTTGGAGTCAAACAAAAGCGACCACTCCTGCAATAGTTCCTGAGCTTGCAGAGTCATTTGGCTGGACTTTTTCAAATGTTTGCTCAACTGAGAGAATTCCGTTTTGAGTTTGCTGGCACTGATGTGTGGTGGCTGTATGGCACCAATTTTTTCTAGTTTCGGTTTTGCGTAAAGTACAAAATTGGAAGAGCATTCTGTTTTTTGTTCTAAAGAAAGAACGGCGTTTTCCGTGTTTTTAAACAAGGCAGCAGAAGTGCAGCTGTAGTGCGTGTTGGAGTCTGTTAGAGGACTCGGATGTAACGAAGATGTCGACAAGTGTCTGAAGCTTTCCAGCGCCGGGATTTTCGATTGCTTTTCCATTATATTTGGTAAGCTCTTACTTCAGTTCCTACAAAACTGAGTCTTGCTCAATATTTCCTTGAGATCTCGTAGAAAAAACTAGGTATATCTGAACTAAATAACAGTTGAAAGCTGTAAAAGGGGAAGCCTTCACAGCTATACAAAAACATGTTGCCTCGAATTCAAGAATTTCCTTTTTAGGAAATTCCTGCGTTTTGTGATGTTGTTTTTCCTTTTTCGCCCTCTTGGTGTTCTTTCTGGAATTTTGCTAGTGAAAAGCAATGTATCTTAAGTGCCATTCTAGTACTATTCTTTTGCAGAGAAAGAAACTTAAGGGATCTGACATCAGAAGGGAAATTAACATCAACCAGAATATTGCAGTGCATCAGAGCAAAAACGATAAAAGTGATGGCGAAATCGTATTTTGAGCAGCAATGCAACTTCAAAGTTGATTATGCACCAGCAAACATCAAGAAATGGAGATCAAGCAGAACAGGTCTTCAAGTGACGCATATAAACCAGGCGTCGCCAATAGTGAACGGGTACTTTGCCGTGGCAACGGAGATTCTGAATGATAGCGGTTGTCCACATACGTTAGAACATTTGATTTTCATGGGCTCCAAAAAGTATCCATACAAAGGATTGCTGGACATTTTGGGTAACCTGGCATTCAGTTCTACAAATGCATGGACAGCAACCGATCAGACAGTATACACCCTGACCACTGCAGGTTGGGAGGGGTTCAAAATGCTCTTGCCAGTTTATCTGGACCATCTCTTCAACCCTACCATCACTGATTCCGCGTGTTACACTGAAGTGTATCATGTCGATGGCGAAGGAAAAGAAAAGGGTGTTGTTTATTCAGAAATGCAAGGAATTGAAAATCAGTCATGGTTCATTCAGAACTTGGAGTCCCAAAGAGCACTGTATAAAAATTCGGGCTATAAATCCGAAACCGGGGGGCTAACCAAAAACCTACGTACATTAGACGCAGATACAATCAGAAAATATCATGCAGACAACTACAGACCAGACAACCTTTGCATTATTATTACCGGCTCGGCTGATGAAGATGAACTGATGGATTTAATGGTTGAATTTGACTCCCAGCTAGAAAGTTTACCGACCGTTCCAAACAAAAGACCATTTGTGGATACTCCTCAAGATTTGCCTCTGACTGAAACAGTTACCAAATATGTGTCCTTTCCTGATAAAGATGAATCGTCTGGAAGTGTCATGTTGTCCTGGATTGGTCCCGACTCTAGAGATACCATTCTGGATCAAGCAATTGACATATTAGGTAAATATTTGACTTCTTCGTCTGTCTCACTGTTCAACCAAGCGTTCATTGAAATTGACGATCCATGGGCAACAGATGCGGGATTCTATACCGAAAGTTATATTAATTCCGGAATTGTCATCAATTTTGATAATGTCCCAATTGAAAAATTACCTTCATTTCCTGAAAAGATTTTGGACTTGATGAAGTCTTCCTGTGACGAATCAAAGATGGATCTGGTTAGATTGAGAGACTTGGTTGAACAGACCATGTGGAAGTATGTCCATAGGACAGAAAAAAGTCCAGAGCCACTCGCATACATCTCTATTTATGAGTTCGAATATGGTGCTGAAGGCGGAAAGGATTTAATGAAATACACAAAAACACTAAATGAATTTCAGGAATTGTTAAAGTGGGATATATCTCAATGGACGGAAGTGTTCAGAAAATATTTTGTTAAGAATCATCCGGTTATTGTAATTGCCAGACCGTCCAAAGACTTATACAAAAAAATAAAGGCGGATAATTCTCGAATTTTGAAAGAGAGGAAGGAACAGCTTGGTCCTGACGGATTAAAAAAACTGGAAAACCAGCTTGAAGAAGCTCAAAATAATAATAATAAAGAAATCCCTGCGGATATTCTGGCCTCATTTGGCAAGCCAGATCCTTCTAGTATTAACTTTATTAAAACCGAATCAATTGCAATTGGCAGAAATGCTGATATGACTAATAAACCATCCAATTCTGTTAGAAAGCTTGAAGAAGATACGCCGAAAGATTTCCCAATGTACATACATATCGAAAATTATGAATCAAACTTTGTTACCTTACATTTACTTTTCTCTTCTTTTGAACTTGATCCAAAAGAATTGCCACTACTGAGAGTTTTTGAAACCATAACCACATTGCCTATTCTGAATGAGGATGGTGAGTTAACTCCATACGAAGATGTTGTTAAGCAGTTGAAGAGAGATACCATTTCATATTACTTTGGTAATTCGTTTAACGGTAGATTTGAAGAATTCATGGACATGAGTATAACAGTAAAAACTGAAAACTATCAGAAAGCTATTGACTGGTACAGTAAATTACTTTTTAAGACCAAATTCACGAAGGAAAGAGTTGTTGTTGCATTGAACAAATTGATTAAATCACTCCCGGAATTAAAGAGATCGGGCAGTTATATGTTGAGATATTTGTATAACAAACACTGCTTTACCTCGAGATCATTGTTAAAGGCCAGTGAGGTTCTGGAGAATGAAGATTATTTGAAAGATCTTTTGACTCAAATTGAAAACGGTGGTTTTTCTTCAATTGAAGAGCAACTGAACAATATGAGAAATAAATTATTCAGTGGCTCAAATATGAGATTGGTAATTTTTGGAGATGTAAACAAAATTGAACACCCGATTTTTTCTTGGAATGAATTTATTAAAAATTCCGAACCAGCTAAGACCTTGACCGATCTACCATACCAAGATAAAACTTTGTCGGCGATCGGTGAAAGTAAGTCTGAAAAATGTTTTATTGTTGCAACACCAGGTTCTGATTCAAGTTATATGAATTTGGTTACAAAGACACCTATTTGTGATTTCACCTCATCAGACGCGTTCAAAATTTTACTTGGTGCTGAATATTTACAAGCTGTTGAAGGTCCATTTTGGAGGGGTATAAGAGGTGCAGGATTAGCGTACGGTGCAAACTGTTTTAACAGAACAGTAGTTGGTGAGTTATCTTTCAGTATTTATAGAGGTGCTGATGTTGAAAAATCGTACTGTGTTGCTAAAGAAATTGTGGAAGGCTTTGCCAGCGGTAAAACTCCTATTGACGACAGTTTACGTCAAGGTTCAATTAGTAGTATTGTGAACAGATTGGCTGAGTCTGAGTCAAACTATTCTTCGACTGCAACCTCGCAGTTTTTTAACGATATTTTAGTCAAAAGAGGACCTGAATACAACACCAAATTGATGAAGGCCTTATCATCCATCACAAACGAGGAGCTAGTTGAAATTTTCAACAAATACTTCATCAATCTGTTCAATCCTAAGCAGAGCTTGTGTTTTATCAGTTGTAATCCGTCAAAATCCAAGGACATTGAAAAATTCTTTGCTGAAATGGATTACACTGTTGACACGGAGCATGTATCGGTTGAAGGAGGTGATGAGTCTGGTTCTGAGGGTGATGAGTTTGAGTCTGATGAAGAGTCCGGTGACGAATCTGACGTGGAGTCTGGGGACGAATCTGATGAAGGTTCTGACACAGATTCTGATGAGGAGGCGACCGACTCCGAGTGAGTTCACAAGAACGGCTGAGTGGTCCCAGTTTTCCTCTCGTCAATTTAGAAGAGTGTGTAGTTTGTGTACAGACAGAAAACAAAACAAATTTAGAATGATCATTAATAAATAAATAAGATACGAGTATAAAATGAAACCACTGCACAATCGAGTGGAGTCCTGGTTCGTATTACGGAGCAAAACGAAAGCTTTATTTCTTTTTTTCAGTAACAACTTGATCAACGTTTAAACCGGTATATTCACCCACAGTCTTCTTTACCTTCTCGAGGGCGGACGATACTTCTCTACTGCTCTGGTCGGTGGATTCGGCGGTCTTTTTCACTAGTTCTTCCACCTTATTTATGAGTTCGGTTTGTTTGGAGTAGACCTCTGGCAAATTTTTCTTTTCAGCGCTATCTAAAAACCCAAACAAGTTGTTGTATGTTTTTGGGAAGAAGATTCTGAAGGAAATGACACCACAGACCAGCGGAGAGACCAGTCTGAGGAGGATGTTTCTCTTTCTTGTCAGGACAGAACCGAACAAACCGCCGGTGATGACGTACAGCGCATTGGGAAACAGCTCCTCCCTTCTGTCATGCAACGAGCTCACGGTGGACAAAACCTCTCTTTCCGTTGCGTAGTAATTTTCCGATTTTTCGATGTAGACGTTCTTGGAGAGCTCGAGATATTTGAAAAGCTCTTCTCTTGCAGCTCTGATCTTTGACGCAAAGAAGGTTTCCACGGAAATCTCCTCCTGGACCAGCTTAGGCACCTGTGGCTCTGGCGTGGCCGTGGCGACTGCGACTTCTTCCTGCTTGTCCGAGTAGAATGTTCTCTTGGACTCGCATTGGATCGGTGTCTGGCGACTTGCCACGTAGAGCAACGACGAAGACGTGAAAAATAGCCCTGCCTGTGTTATCTGCTGAATTAGTATTTGCCGTCTGGTGTAAAAAACGGGAGAGAAATACGGACGAACCTCCGTTAGAGGTGGTACACCCTGGTACATACCTTGGTGATGCTGGAAATCATACTGTGTGTTCGATTGCACCCGTGTGTCTACCTGCCGCCGCTATCGATGTCTAGCTGGAGCAGTGAGCAAGCAAGAGGTGTAGATCTTCACTTATAACAGCTGAGCATTCTAGCTCCACAACCCACCAGAGAGCGACACACAAAAGGGGCAAAAAACGTCGGGTCGCATTTTTGGAGGCTTCTCAGTGAAAGGGAAAGGCGAATCTACTTGGTCTGCAAGGCAGGAAGGCATTGTTTAGGTGTTGTTGTCGTGCTCGATACGGGGGGATACAGACAAGCAGAGAATGGGATTATTTGGACACTTGAAACAGACAATTCTGGAGAGTGGGGCGATCACGCCGAGTGGACCGGCTGCACCGGTGGGAAAGCCGCCCACGGAACGGTCGATGTACCAATCACGAATGAATTTCGGAGTTAACTTTGGGTCTTTATTTGTTCTGGAGAAGTACATCTTTGATGAAATGTACGTCGACGGTACAGGGGTGGAATTGGATGCGATAACGAGGGGTGTGGAGAAGTGGGGCGTCGACGAAACAAGAAACAGGTTGGAGCAGCATTGGCAAACCTACTGCTCCGACAGTGACTGGGCATGGCTACGAGAAAGGGGAATCCAGTCGGTGAGAATCCCCATCGGGTACTGGGTCGTCGCCGGGGGGTCGTTCACCAAGGGGACCAGTTTTGCCAAGGTTTCGCCGGCGTACAAGCACGCATGGGATATACTCAAGACACACTACATCGAAAAGGCCAGGCAGCATCAGATCTCGGTGCTGGTGGACCTGCACGCCCTTCCAAAGGGCGCCAACACCGGCGACCACAGCGGCGAATGGTTCAAAGAGGCGGGATTCTGGAGCGATTCCCGTGCAATCGCTCTGGCCGTCGACATCTGTGCGTTCATCGCAAAGGACTTGAGACAGTACGACAACGTTTCCGGTATCCAAATCGTCAATGAGTCTGTATTCAGCAATAGTCCGGTGGGCCAGGAAAAATACTACACCAAGGCGATCAATGCCATGAGAAAGGAAAACCCAGACGTCCCCATCATCATAAGTGACGGATGGTGGGCTGACCAGTGGGTTCACTTTCTCGATAAGTCCTCCCGGGGAAACATTGGCAGTCTGGGTGTGGTCATCGATGATCATGTTTACCGGTGTTTCGACGACAAGGACAAAAATAAGAATGCTGACGAGATTATTAACGATCTCGACTCGTCCGTTTTGACGGGTCTTTCCAAAGAGGCCGACTTTTTGATTGGGGAGTATTCTTGTGTCTTGGACACTCAAACATGGAGCAGATCAAATGATGCAGATAGAGATGAGAAGGTGCGGTCCTATGGAAATCGACAACAGGAAATATTCAGGCAGAGGGCAAAGTGTGGCTCCTATTTTTGGACCTATAAATTCCAGCATGGAGACGGTGGCGAATGGGGGTTGGTTCCGATGATTGATCGGGGTTGTATCCCGGCTAGAAATGCCCAAGTGTGCCTTCCTTCAAAAACAGACTTCGATAGGATTTTTGAGGAAGCATACGGAGGACATGTGAATTATTGGAAAAATCTGAACGGAAATGAAAAGTACGAGTTTTGGAGGTACCAAGAGGGGTTTGTGACCGGGTGGAATGATTCGTTGGAGTTTGCCAAATTCGGCAACTCCAGAATAGGCAGGGTTGTGGCTTGGAAGTATGCCAGAAGATTGGAGCATATCAATGCAAGAGGTAGTAACAGGTTTTTATGGCAATGGGAGGCCGGTTTTCAGGAGGCAGTGGAAAGGTTCAACACTTGCACTCCTTAGTTATTTCAAATATGAAACTTGACGGGGGGTGCTATTTTGTCGTGTCGTCTGCTTTATGTTATTTTATATCTGTGTTTCTGGTTTGTGTTTATATTGAAGTAATCGCATCAACAATGGTTGTTTTTCATACATTTTCAAACCGTATTTAAAATCTCTCTGACGTGTTGTACTGAAAATACATATCATATAATCCAAACTGCAATTTCCCAATCATGTTTTACCTCTCTTTGGTTTGATGTAATAATTTTACATATCGTACAAACCAAACTGAAATTTTCTAATTTCTAGAATCTCAAATTATATTAGTTTGCATTTTGTTGTAGTGTTTTCTTGTTTCATTGACTATGTAGGACACAAAAAAAGACGTATATTCATAGCTTGTGGGTTTGGCCGAGTGGTCTAAGGCGTCACGTTTAGGCCGTGATATCGTAAGATGCAAGAGTTCGAACCTCTTAGCCCACAACTTTTTTTCTCGCTTTGGGATTGTCAAAAAAATGACTTTGACAAAGATTTTTTTTTTTTTTTTTTTTTCATCCGGAAGCGTCAATCAGAAATAGAAATTCACATTTTTTGATATATAGATAATTTATGAAACGATATGAAGAACTAAACAAGGATCTGATCGGACGTATTGAAAATTGGAAACCTGGATTTTGTTTCGGTGATAAACGCCCCCCAGTTAGTAATCTGATTTCCTGTCAGAATTAGTCGGTTCTTTTCCACAAGGAGATTGGTATTCTGTAAAAACCTAATGACCATCTTAACTAGATTATTCTGCTTTTCGATATCCTGCTTAACGGCGTTGTCAGGTATTTTCTTATTGAGAGTTTTACGACACCTGGTGACAAAGGAATCGAAAACATCAAGCTCACCGACATTTTGGGTGAAGATTCCGGAGTCCTTCTCAAAAATCTTGAGCCCAGTAAGCAAACAGACCGAGGCAATGGACTGGTCATCTTTAACACCGGAGTCAAAAAACCTATTGAAGTACAGCGCCCATTGTGTATCACATAAAAACATAAGATGTTTGTTGTCCTCTAAACTCTTCAAAAGGCCATAGATAGTCTCAAAAACCTGCTTACGGTAATTTAATCCATCATCAATTTTATGCTTGTATGGCCCAATAAACTGGGTACGGATATACTCTTTATTCGGTTTAATCTCAGTTTCGATAATATTAGGCAGAATCTTGCTTAGCAAAGAGATTGCAATATTAGGCTTTCGATGCAGAACTAGACTCAGGTTCGAAATACCAACCTGTTTGAATGTGAGATTCTCATTAAAAATGAAGTTGTTGGTTGTCATTTCCGAGTATTTCACTAGAAGCCTGAGACTGGTGTTTTCTAAAAACTGGCACTCGTTGAATGTGTATTTAACCGTATCCGCAATTGTGATCCGCAATATTGGCAGCTGTCCTGTCGTCTCACCCAAAACCTGTAATAGTGATTCAAGCAAATCATACTTGACAACCAAAGAACCTAGGCAACTAGCTGCGTTTTCATATTCTGCGTCACCATCCACCTTCGAAGTTGAATTGCGCTGAACCTCAATTACCAAACCAAAAATTTCTACTGCTAAATCACAACTTATTGTGGTGTTTTGCAAGATGGAAGCTAAGGTTTTAAAAGCAGGTTTTAAATATACGGTTTGCTTCAAATAGTTTAAAAACTCATTGATGTACTTGTCACAGTAGCTTGAAACAATCGTAGCAATGATCTTAATGGCCATATGTAATACATTTGTTTTATCAGATGAGTAGCACATCAAAAATGGTTCCAATCCTACATTCAAATCAATTGACTTCGAAACCTGGTTAAGAAAGACAAGAGAATAGTATACATCATCTCCAGACTTCAAATTGTTGAGAACATTTTCAATCGAAGAATAATTCTGAGTTGCAACAGTTAAAACGGCCAAAAGTTTGGAAACCTTCACGTCAGTAATTTTTCCAAAATGTTGAATGGCTTCAAGTAATTCATCATTTGATGTTTGCATTAGTAGATTTTCAATTATCTTTGGTAGAATTTCATCAAATTCATCAAATGAACTAAGAGTCATCAATATATTTATCAACTTATTCAAATCATTAGCTACATTCACACATGTTAGAGCTTGAGTTAGAATAATACCAACGTTTTTGCAATTCAACGATGAAAACATGTTTTCCAAATGTAAATTCTCGATTGCAGTCAAGGCTGACCTGTAATTTTCTTCATTCAAGAATTTTAACTTAGCCAGGTCCGAAACAAGTTGAATTGAATTTGTACTCAATTCCGAAATATTAAAATATTCCAAAGCAACTTTAAGAATAGCATCTATCCATGTACTGGTAATTTGAGGTAATGCCAAATTTGACTGGATTATTTTAATTATAGAATTCAAACTATTGAAAGCTAGCACTTCAGTTGATAATGTGTCTATGAAAACATTCAATATTTTCTGTGTTGTCTCCGGGTCTAATTCTACTTTACAGCACATTAATACCAGTACATTTAAAGATTGTAACCGAATTTCAATTGATAAATTTCTATTGAGAACCCTATCAATTAATAATTGAGTAAAAGTAGTAGTGAAGGTAGCAACTGTGTGTTCGCTAATAGGTTTGTCATTCTGTTGATCAATTTGTTTCTCAAAAAAAGTGGTCATTAAATTCAATCCTTGGATCACTAACTTATGATTTGTGTCATTGTTCAGACATTGTTGTAAATACATAAATAAATATTTTAACCCATCACCAAAATTTTCAATCGATTCATTTTCAAGAAGAGCAGAATAGAAGCTAAACGCATCTGTATTTCCAATTGTATTATTCCAGCTTTCGTTCAGTGAGACTATATAAACTTCAACATATTTCGACTCCAATCCCCTCAATGATTTGGTTAGATTAGCGAGAAAAGAGACAATTAAATTTGGTCTTTCATAAACAACTGTTTCTGAATTTGCCAAGAACTTTGAAATTGTTTCACAAATAGTTGTTGAATTATCAGACAAGAAAAAATAAGGATCATCTTCACATTGCATACTCACATCACTATATCTTCTACCTGAGGTAGTTTCCGCCATAGTTTTTGAATCCAGTAAACCGTAATATATACCGTCACTTGTGCAAGATCCAAAAATTAACGACAAACATTCAATTAATTTGCATAGCACAGATTTATTCTTTTCAATTAGTGTTTGGTTCAACAGAATACTAAAATTGTATTTAAAAATAAGAGGCATTTTCATGGGAAAGTGTTCTATTATTTCCATTAACAACGATAATGCTTCAACTCTGATTTTCCATGAACAGCTATCTTCCTCTTCATATTCATCTCCTTGATCATAGTCACTGTAATTATCATCGTCGCTCTCGTCGTTGGAATAATCATCTGCATCACTATCATCTTGAGTTTCACTGTTATCATCATATGGATCATAACACATTAAGGATTGACACAAAAGAAAAGCGTCCGGAACCAACGACTCAACTTCGTCGCCACCACAGAACGTAAACAATTTCACCAGTACCATCAATGCCTCCACTCTGACTGTATCTTTATTTTGCTGGGATTCATAGTCATCATTTACAGTTTTCAACGTGGCCATATCTAAACATTGGACTGGTAGGTCCCATATTTGGGCAATGTATGCTTGGGATAACTGCGGGTTTCCTGTTATTAAAGCAGATATTAACGGTAATAATTTTAAATTTCCTTCGTGTGCATTTTTGCATGACTTGTATGTTTTTATAGCACAGTCAATAAACTGTGTGATGGTGTTTTTATCTTTAACATTTTTCAATAAAAGATTACATGCCGTAATAGATTTTTTCGATATTATTGTGTCTGCATTAAATGAAGAATCAATCAAAAATAATAGTGTTTTTAAAATTTGATCACTGGTCATAAACTTGCCTAGGTAGTCAGCTATATCACTTAAAACTTCGATATAATCAATTTCTACGTAAAAAACGTCCTTATTTTTCAGAACTTCCGGAAGCAATATATTGATTATATCGATGTATATCTGTTCAATAGGTGGAAGGTTCTTCAAAATATTGTGAATTGCCATTGTGTAAATCGTGGAGGTTATAGATATTTTTTTTGGTTTCTTACCAACCAATTCCTTTACCAGTGGTAATATATCAAGACGCAGCCTGCAGGGAACAGATTCAAAACATTTCAACGACTGTGTTCTAACTTCCGAAAACTCATCGTCTAAACATCGAAGTAATATTTGTGAATAAGTTAACAGCTCTGAACGACTAACATTGACAGATGGATTCAGCATTTCCTTTTCAAGATCATTCAACGCCATGAATCTAAGATCAGGATCTGTGTCTTTTGTCATAACCAACAAATCAGGTATGTATTTCTTGGAGACAGCCATGGTGATATTCTTGTGGTCTGGGTGTTACATGGACAGTTCTTTCTCAATTATTGAATACATAACGTAGAGAAATAACAATGCCTCAAATCATGTTAAAATAGTAATCGGCACCTGTATTTCTATATTAGAGCGAACCAAAATGGAAATGGAAATACCTGTGTCCCACCGAAAGGGCTATACATGAAAATCACCAAATTACAGCCAAATTGCAAACTCTTTTGTTTTTTTCAATGTGAATAAAGATGAATTTATCAATATACGATATATATGTATTAATAGAAATTAGTGTAGTATATAAAGGGGGTCATGTATAATTAAAAGAGTTCATGTTTAGTCAAAAGGGTAAAGTGTTATAGAGTAGGGTTGCACAAGCAAAAATGAATAATATAAAAGATAAATATTTTTTTTTAGAAAAAACACAATAAAATTGTAAGTGTTTGATAATAAAAATATGTCAGTGGATCGTGATGCATTTAAAAGAATAGAGAAAAAAAAAGTTGTCTGGAAAAAAAATAATTAAGAAATAACATAGCATGCGTTGTGAGCAAATTTGAAGTTTAATGCCAAAGTTTTAGAAATCATCATGAAGAATGGACTGAAATAATTGCTCGTCGTATTGATCAAGTGAATCTTTCAAAAAGTTGTTTTTGTGCATGTAATTGACGTTTGAATCAGTGGATTCTGTATTATTGTTAATTGGTCCATCATCATTACCCACCTTCGTTGCATTACTGGACATAAACATAGAGCTTGTCATCGGAACAGTACCAATAAGTGACATATCACTTGGGTCCAGTTGATCAATATGATTAATAAAGTCATTTGTTTGAAGATTAGGTATATCGTCGTTCAAATTATTACCATTTTGCACATTTAGTTGATTCAGTGTTGGCCCCGACACCGAAGCTCTTTTTGTCACCATGGATTGAGTATCTGTATACGTTTTTGTTGGGTAGATATCATCCATCAAAGTGGTGTTAGTTTTGGCATTGGAAAGCTGGGGCCCGCCATAAGCTTGATTAGACTCCGGCGATTTGGCTGTCAGTAATTGTGGATTATCCGCATAAAACGGAGATGGTGAGCCAACCGAAGAGCCAACCGAAGAGCCACCTGTGTTGCTTGAGGACATAGATAAAAACGAACTCGAGCGACGTGGCTGTTGTGAAGGATAAGGTTGGTAGTGTGACGAGTGATTACGATGATGATGGTGGTGATGGTGGTGATGGTGGGAGTTATTGTAGGCACTATTACTATTATGACTATTAACACTGTGAACGCTTTGATTTGAAAGTAGAGAGTGGAAAGATTGATGGGAAGCACTAGAATTGATCGAAGAACCTGTTACATTATGAAATAACTGTTGATTTGCAAGTTGGCTTGTTGCTTGGTTGATCGCAGCCTGTTGGAGTAGGTTTGCCTGAGAATGGGAATTATATATCGCATTAGTTGAAGAAAAGGATGGTGATTGTTTCGTATTCAAACTATTCACATCAGATTGTAATATATTTACATTGGTATTTGGATTACCAACATTATTCATATAATCGACATTGATCTTGTCATCATTATGTGAATTAGACGTGATAGCTTGTGAATAGCCAGGTCCAATCAGGGGGAATAAAGGGAACAAAGAGTCTGGTTCATTATCCTGAGAACTTGAAATTGGTATATTTGAGGAGTTATTCTGAGAATTCTGATATATCTTGTGGGTTGGGATATTGTGTTCAAATATATCCAATAAACCGTTTCCAGGGGTTGGGGGCATAACGTCATAAAGATTGGAAATCTTGTTGCTGTTATTATTTCCATTGCCATTCATAGTCGAGTTGCCAACTGTACTGTTTTCATTATAATATTTATTATTATTGTTATTATTGTTACTATATGTTTTATTAGGTGAAGTGTTATATGTGTTGTTGTTTATTGGTACATTGGTCGTTGCATTTTGGTTAGCTAAGGTCAAATTCAAATGGTCAAAATTATTATTAGCATTGTGATTACTAATGATTTTGTTGCTATTATTGAGGTTATTATTATTACCACCGTTCTGGTTGTTATTAGTATTAATATTGTTAGGTTTGTTATAATTAATATGATTAATGTTGAGCATATTAAAATCATTAGCTGAAATTTGGTCTGGACTTATGCTGTTAGGACTAGCAATAGAAGGATCAACAGGTGAAGAATCTGACAGATTGCTTATGAAATTATTGAAATGGACATTCATCTTATTCAATGGTTTCATATATTCGTCAACAGGTATAGAAATCTCACCCAATCCTCGTTGTTGCTGAGCCTTTAAGGAAGGTGACTGTTGAAGCTGTGGACTGAAATTTTGTTGGTTCTGTCTGACAGATGAACGGAAATTTTGCAACGGATCCAAGCCTATTTGACGTTTTGCATACGTGTTGATGTTACTTGAATAATTGTTATTGTCATTGTTGTTCATGAACGAATTATCCGACAACATGGAAGCCAAGCTCTCTGAGTTTCCCATAGGCGGAGACGACATGTCCCAGGATTGTAGTATGTTATTTATACTATCCTTTTCCTTTTCCTGCTCTCTCTCATTGAACCTCAGGTCGTTTTGGTTTGGCTGAGACGAAGGAGATATCAATCCACTTGCAGAATCATCCGTTAAGAACATATTCAGCGGCTGGGACGCCATACTTGGGATATCCAAATTTAGCTCCAGCGGCTGGGAGGGCACGTTGTTCAATGAGTTTGGCGACTTATTGTTCAGGGTATTGTCTGATGCAGGGTTCGATACCACTTTGGATTTTTCCGATTTGACGGATTTTTGTCTTGCGACACCTGGCGAGCCGGCTGCATTTCCGTTCAGCTCCTTGGTCTTTGAAGCCTTTGCCTTTTCTCTGCCTGTTTCTTTACCCCCTTCATTTTTTTCCTTTTCTTTATCTTTCTTTTTCGATTTTTTTGTTTTTTGGCAGCATGTGCAGGTCCCTTCCACCCGACAAGGGCAGTCCTTATCATGGGGTGCTTTTGAATTTGTCTTCTTGGAGCAGTTACACGTGACGTGGGAGTTTCTTATTCTTCTCTGTTCTTTGCAAAACGGGCATTGTGTTGAGGGCCTGCCCTTTGGTTTGATCATCATCAGCGGTTGGTCTGTGTGAGTACATGTGGTGACCCTATGGCCTCTTATACAGCGCTCGCAAGCGTATTTGACGCCGTTAATTAGAACCATGATGAGAAAGCGAGATGTGGACTTTGGACTTTAAGGATGTTATTAGATCAGTCAATAGGACCAAATGTGGTTTTTTGTCGTGCAAGCAGATTAAAATTGGTTCTTGCGTTGAAGTTGACACACTGGATGAGATGCCGATCTAATGTACACGGGAATGGAATTAAATGGGCCTCAATAGTTTTCAAATATACGTGGATGTGGGATCGATTTTGAATAGATTGTTATATACTTAAAGGAGACATAATCACCGATCTCGGGTATGCCAATCGTATTTTTGCCTTGGCTCTGTTTTATATGTAGGATCTCTATCCCCCTACTGTCTTGATGTAGAGATAGCGTTGAGCTTGTTGCCAGAGATCAAGATAGAAGGCTTCTTTCAACAGGAAGGAAAATAATTATCACCTTTTTTTCCCTTTCTATGCACCACACACAGGACTTCAATACTATTGGTGAGGAAAAAAAAATGTGGACTTTGACAATATAGAAAAATCCAGAACAATAGAAAATCGGTCTATATGGAGTGATAACAGATAACGTGTTAGTCGATGTTGTAGGAGAGGAAAGTGGTGGATGGACGAGCAGGTATCAAAAGACGTATGTTCGGTATATAGATGAATCCAAATCTTCCAAACATCAATCATCTATTCACGAACCAAAGCTTATATGATGTGAAAAAAAAAAAGGAAATATGATCCTTTTACTGACCATAACACTTACTGCCGAAACTGTAACAGCCGGTAGGTGCATTTTCTCTCCTGTCTTTTTTCGTCGTTTTACAGCGTAAAAGCGAAAACCACGCATGGCTAGAAACAAAAACGATGAAAAGGGCAAAAAATTCAAGGAAAATGTGGCACGTTGCAAGATGAATATTTGTGGCGAGTGATCAACAAGTTACGGATACTTTTTTTTTTTCGCTGTGCGGCTTAAGTCAAACCACCTGTACACCAGGAGGAACAACAACAAGATGGCTGTCGCAAGTACTTGCGACAGCCATCTTGTGCTAGATCCACATCTAGCTATTGCTCGGAAGGCTCGGACAGGCCGGACACCGCCTGGAAAGCACACGGCTATTTTTGATTTTCTGCTTACTTCGTGGTTCCTTCCTATTTGAGTTTTAGCAGAGATAACCATCCCTCTCTATTTAGGATTTCTTTTTTTTTGCTCTTCGTTATCTCCTGCCAAATAGAGATATGACATCAGACACAGCATCCTTCGAACTCTTCTATATATTCTTACTCTGAATAAGCTCTTTATTTGTATATATCCATCTGGGGAGAAAACAAAAAGGAAGGCCCGGATTAATCACGGATAAACTTGGAATCGGAAATGGATTTCTTGATCATCACTAGTTGACAGATATATATGACACCAAACATTGCAGAACTCCATATCGATGGGGATTCTGAAATAAAGAAGATGTTCGATACTGTCGTATCTTTCCCCTCAGCCAGCTCTTTCTATAGATAGATAAAAAGATATATATATATATATATATATATATACGGGGTCTGTGTGTGTGTGTGTGGCAAAAACAACAGTTAACGAGTCTTTCCTAATTCATACATCCTCCAATAAACTGATACGAGGATGCCTTGATTGCACCGTTACTCGGATTGGCCTTAGCATTGTATCTCTTATCTCCCCATCCCTCTCTATTTTATCTTCGGTCTTCCATATATTCAGAGTTCGTCCAAAGGAAAAAGTGTCCAAAGATTCTGCTATAAAGCCCGTCACAGTTCTCCTTTTTTTCACATTAGCTCTTCTCCTCTTGCTATGATGCACTCCCCCATATTGTCCTCCCGTGGTGTTTCCCCCCTGTTTTTCCGTGCTTTGTAACAACAACCAAACAATCGCAACACGATGAATAGAGTTAGAAATGCATTCGGAGTATCTGAAGAAAATAATTCTTCCATCACCGAAAGATCTCCGGGAACAGGTTCATTTCATCCCCAAAATAGTGGAAAAATGGGGGAAAAAGATCACTATCAGATAGTGATGGAAGAATTCGACGCCGACAGTATGGACAATGCAGACGATAATACCTCAATGAAAAAAGGACTGAAGTCAAGACATATTCAAATTATAGCCTTGGCAGGTGCAATCGGTACCGGGTTGTTCGTTGGTTCCGGTTCAGCACTGGCTACTTGTGGTCCGGCCGGTTTACTGGTCGGATATCTGATTCTATCAATCATGGTGTGGTTCGTCATGAACCAAATTGCAGAAATGGTCACCTTCATCCCAATCCCCGGCCAGACAACAATATACGCCCTGGCCCAGAGGTACACCGGAAATCCCTCTCTGGCTTTCACCGCCGGCATGAACCTGTATTATGCCCAAGCCTTGATTGCACCTTCCGAAATCACCGCCGCCGCCTTTGTTATTGAATATTGGACTCCCATTAACCCAGGTGCTTGGATCACAATCTTCTGGGTCACAATGGTGGCCGTCAACTGCTGTGCGGTGAAATATTTTGGGGAGATCGAGTTCTGGATTGGTTTAATCAAGATTTTCACAATCACGGGGTTGATCATCGTCGGTATCGTCATTTTCTTTGGTGGTGCCCCAAATTCCCACGGTGTTTTGGGCTTTCACTATTGGAAACACCCCGGAGCATTCACCGAACACCTGACCGGCGGTAACACCGGCAAATTTTTGGCATGCTGGACCTCGGTCATCAAGTCCGGATTTGCTTTCATTCTCTCTCCCGAACTGATCACCGCATGTGCCTCCGAGGCCGAGCACCCCCGGGTCAATTTGCCCAAGGCCACCTCGAGATTCATCTACAGGATGATCTTCTTCTACGTCCTTGGTTCTCTGGCAATCGGAGTCATGGTTGCCTACAACGATCCAAGACTAATGAGTGCTATTTCCAGCGGTTCGTCCGGTGCTGCCGCGTCGCCTTTCGTCATTGGTATCCAAAATGCAGGCATCAAAGTTCTGAACCATATTGTCAACGCATGTATATTAACGTCTGCGTATTCCTGTGGCAACTCGCAGTTTTATTCTGCAACCAGAACCTTGCACTCGATGGCTCTCCGGGGCGAACTGCCACGGATCTTTGCAAGAACAAACAAATTCGGAGTTCCTATGTACGCCGTTGTGGTCACTGCCTTGGTTTCTCTGGTTGCCTACTTGAATGTCTCCAACAGTTCTTCTGTGGTGTTTACGTGGCTCACCAACATTTCCACCGTGTCCGGCTTTGTGTCCTGGATTTTCATTGGCCTGGTCTACCTCCGGTTCAGAAAAGCCCTGGACTACCATAACCTAAACGACCGTGTTACATTCAGACCTCCTTTCCAGATTCCGGCTGCATACTTTTCCATCTTCTTTTTCACTGTTCTTGCACTCACCAATGGCTATGCTGTTTTCTTTGATTTCAACGCAAGCGACTTTGTTGCTGCCTACATTACGCTACCGATTGTCTGGGTGCTCTATATATGCCATATGCTCTGGTACAGAAACTGGAAGTGCTTTGCACCTCCGGAGGAGATCGATTGTATTACCGGCCTAGACATTGTTGAAAAGGACCAAGCCGAATACGTTGCTCCGGTTGCAAAGAATTTCCTTATGAAAATATATTTCTGGCTCTGTTAACGAACCGGAGTTTAGTTGAAAACGCAATCCACCTATCTACTCCTATTTATTCATCTTGTTTACTTATATCTACCCCTATTTATTCCTATTTATTCATCTCTTTTACTTATATCTACCCCTATTTATTCCTATTTATTCATCTTATTTACCTATGTCTACTCCGATATCTTAACATATATCTCTCTCTTTGTATGTTTAGTGACAGGATCTTCGTATCTTTGGTTCGCTTCGGGCGATTGTTTTTTTTGCCTTCTCGGGTGTTTGAAAAAAGCGAAATTAAGGCACGTTTTGTTTGGCGATAACAAAAGTGGCTGCCACCCGGTGTTTAGCAGTGAATGTGTGGCTCATCCTGTGGCATTCGGCTTTTATAAAACGACGTCCAGCAACACGTCTCCCAATAGTGTGCCTGTCAGCAGGATTTGTTAAAACTGGTACTAGCCAGGGTTGCACAGATAGAGGTGTCTCCTGCATATTTCCGGATCCAAGCGGCAACCAGAAAGAGGGTTTCTGTTATCAGAGCAAACCGATTGACGACATGACAGTGATCAATCCAAATGAACAGCCACAGGTTTGGGCCACCCTAATAACCAGCTCCAATTATTTGCCCGGCGTCCTTACACTCAACTATTCCCTGAAGAAATGCAAGTCGCAGTACCCGCTGATTGCTTTATACACCGATAAGCTCGACGAGGCGTCTCTACAGAGGTTACACGAGGATAACATTCCAACATTGGAGATCGAAAGCTTGCTGCCTGCGGCCACTCCAAACCTGCTGCTAGATAAACGCTTTATGGACACCTGGTCCAAACTCTCCTTTTTCAGGTTGACGCAATTCCAAAGAATAGTCCAGCTAGACTCGGACATGTTGGTGTTGCAAAATATCGATGAACTCATGTCGTTGCCACTCGGTGGCAACAAATTTGCGTCTACCCATGCGTGTGTCTGCAACCCACTGCGCTTCTCCCATTATCCAGAGACGTGGAACGCAGCGTCCTGCGTGTTCACCCAAGACAAGCCGCATGACACCCGGATTCTTGGACCACACTCCAGCGAAGGATTATCCAAATGCAACTCCGGCATCTTGATTGTCGAACCATCCCTGGACTTGTTTGACCAGATCATGTGCAAACTAGAAGACGCCAAGGCAACCAAAGCCTACATTTTCCCCGACCAAGATCTTTTGGCAGATGTCTTCTACAAGAATTGGCTCTCAATCTCGTATGTCTACAACTGTTTGAAGACCTTCAAGTCGTGCCATCCCCAACTCTGGGACTTATCAAAGATAAAAAACCTCCACTTCATCTTATCTCCGAAACCATGGGACGTTGACCGTTCCTACAAGGATGATTCTGGCACTTTTGAGCTATGGTGGAAGGCAAACGAAGAACGACTCGGTGCCAGCCATAATCTCTGATTCCCGTTGTTTTTATAAGGGCTCCCTTTTTCATTTTATCCAAACCTCCACTGTTTCTTTCTTTATTATTAGTTGTAACTCTATTCTAACTTATCTCCACAGATTTCTATATATGTTTATACTTACAAACCATCGATCTTGTGATCACCAGTGTCAGCCGAAGAAAGGAAAGTACCAGCTCTGGATCTCATTTCCTCAACCATTCCATTGTCAAGCGAAACTTTGTGATTCTCCTTACCCACGGCAAGAATATTACTGGAGTCAAAACTCGTGGAATGGTTGCCTATGTTCACTTCATTTTCATCATTAGCCTTACTGCATCCATGATCGCCCTTGAAATTTTCATTCAGTTTAGGAAGTATAGCACTTATATCAACATTGGCTGCAATATCTACTCCATCTTTATAATGGTTTTTATAATGACCTTTATCGTAATCGCCACCTTCATTATAACCACCCTCTGTTGCCAGCGATAATGTCTTTGAGTCTAGGTGATGCTGACTCTGTGGAATTATGTTAGAGCTCGAAGAATTTGTGATCATTTTATTCAAAGAAATGGATGCAGCTCTGCTTACCGACGTTTTTGGCATATTCATATCTTTGTACTTGTTGAAGGATTTGGTAAACTCATTTTTCTCATCGGCAAATGTATTATTTATGGTTGGAGATCTTGAATTGAATTTGAACGCTGAGGTGCCAACTGGTGATCTGTTACTGTGCGTAGATAAGTGACTCAACTGTATTTCGGTGGGTGTATTCGATGGATACATTTTGTAATAAAAGAACTGATATGTGATGACGAAGTTCAAGCTCATTTGGAAAAAAGCTGCAAAAATGAAAATGAAACCCACATTTTCAGTTCCGTAGAAAAGATAACTGATTTTGGTGAAATCACCACCAAGCCATGATAGGAGCAAGATGATTTTGAAATTCTCGGAATTTTTAAATCTCTGGAATAGCAGAATCTGGGGCAACGGCAAGGACGATTCAATCATGAATGAGATGGATCCAAAAACTATACCAAGGTATGGATTGCCATTGAAAGCCAGCTGGACTACGCTTAAAAATGCCAGAAACCCAAACAGAAATTTCCAGAAGGTATATGGTTCTCTCCATTGCCAATAATGGAAGGGTCTGACGTAATGATAATCAAATAACCTCAATATATCTTTCATTCCTTGAGCCAAACATGAAAACAGCATCAAGATGTTCACATAGATGCACTTCCAAAAGATGATCAAGATTCCTCTGGTGATTGTGAGCAAATCGTAATCGCCGTAGTTGTCGTTGAGCTCGTAATGATCAAAGGTGTCTTCAATTATGTCGTTGTTCGCTTTCACTGATTTTTCGTACAATGCTTCCCAGTTGCTATGGTACACTTCAAAATGCACCGAATCTTCACTTCTGTACTTCAATGCCACCTTCAACAGAATCGTCTGAATGAACACCATGACAAAACACTGTCTTAATAAGGTTATTTCAAACGGGTCGTTGAAATAATAAAATATTCTCAATGTCGACGCAACCAGCATTGTCCCGCAGATATCGATCGAAAACCCCTGTGACGACTGTTTCCTTCGTATGCTCAATACTGTCGATCCATAGGAGAGTAGCGGTGTAAATGATATTATGATATTGACTGCTGTTGATATATACGGCAAGAATTCCGGTGAAAATACTATATATGCCATTATTTGTTTTTCTTTTTATCCAACACTGTTTGTCACTCTTTGAAAAATCAGTGTATCTATCTTAGTTCAAACTGAAGGAATTCCATGTACCTAGATCACCAGAATAGCTGTCAATACGTCGGATCAGGAGAAGGAAAACTAAGAAAAGAAAGAAGCCTTTTGTTGTAGTGGTTCTTTTTTTTTCATCATCTAAGCCTGTGTTTTTTTTTTGTCTTTGTAAATCTGTGAGGATTTGGCAAAAGAAAAACAAAACGAGAAGCCAAGTTTTTAACGGTTATGATTTGTTGATATACGAGTTTGCCCTCCAACCATCACGAAGATGTGAATCCAGAACTGGAGATGGCCTCCTTGAAGACAATAGCCATCAAAGACAAATTAGTCAAAACAGAACTAGTCACCTTATTTGCAAAACTGGGCATATCTGTACCTCCGAATAGGCGTAAATCGGAGTTATTGGAATATCTAGGAAACGAGTTGAACAAGCATGAGCCTTTGACGAAATGCCAGCAGCTGATCTCTTTGGACCTGGGACTGAAAAACATGTCCCTTGCCCGGTTTTCAAAACCAAAACAAGGGAGGGCAAGACCGACATTGGAGCAATGGTTCAAGAAAAACCTGGAACCAAATGATAGTTTCCAATTCAATCCGGTGAATTACTCGAAACTGACGTATGGTTTTATGGAACAATACATCTTGCCTGACAGCATGACAGAGACAGCTTCCGACGTTCGTGTGATTTTTGAAAGACAACGATTTAGGACGGGCGGATCATCCAATGTCTTGGAATCCACGTTGAAGACAAACACAATCGAGGCAATGTTATGTATGGGCCTAACAATGCACAACGAAAACTGTAAACAGTCCAGAATCGAGTTTTCTCCCAGTCCCCCAGGCGCAATGGTAAAGTACTGGCAACAACAATACCAATCCATACTATCGCCCGTTCTGAGTGCCAAAGAAAGCAAAGCTTTTCGGATCGATTTAGTCCTGACGATGATCTACAACGCTTTGGCCAGCAAGAAACTCCAACCGAGACATTTATCTGACGCATGTGGCTCATACTTATCTGTAACACCCATATTTGAACTTTCTGATACCATAACGGAGAATCTGGAGAGAGCGCTGAAACGCAGACAATGGGAAGAAGATTGGACAACAGCATGGAGTTTTAAGGCCAAGAGCCGAAGGTTATGGGAAGTTGCACGTTTGATTAACGAAATCAACAGTCCTCCTCTAAAGGTTTCGTTAGACCAATGGGGTGTCAACAAAGGTGACGATTTAGCCGATTCCGTCCTGCACGGTTTAGCATATTTTCAGTATTTAGAAAACAGGGATATATTAAAGAGGACAATTTCTTCCAAAGGATCAATACGAGCCATTTTTCAACTGAATGCAAAAGGTTGATGGCCAGCAGTGCCGAGTTTAGTAATATCTTTAAAAATGTTAACATGATTAGTTTATAAAGGAGATACAGAAAAAAAAAGTAACAGGACATAAGAAGTGAAACATTTCTTTTGGTAAAATATATTTTAATTAGAAATGGAAGTGAATTGAAAGTATGGATGGTAACAATAGTTATGGGGATCAAAGAAGAAAGAATAGAAGGGATGAAATGAAATCAAATGAAATATTCATGAAGGAAAAAAAAAATAAAGGAAAACCGATGAATGAAAGCATATTCAAAAATTAATCAATCTTTAATTTTGTTTTAAATGAACAAAAGGAAGACCCTTTGCTCTTAAATCTCTAGCATACTTAACCAAAACGTGGAATCTTTCTCTCTTCATTTCACCTGTTTTTTGTCTCATGTTAAGCATCTCATCGTTCCAGAAATTTGCAACAAAACCTTCATTTTCCGTACCCTTGATCAAGTCGTACATTTCGTTACAATATTCGGCATCTTTTAAGTTACCCATGACGTGGAAACCGGAACCATCACCACGAGTCTCGACTTCTTTTTGATAGTCTGCATACATTTCTTCTGTCGAAGGTAATTGCAGTCTTCCAGACAAGATTCTAGCAACGTATTGACCTTGAGCTTCAGCAAATGGGAATGGGATGATGGATTTTGGCAAACCAGCTAAGATAAGGGAAGGATCTGGGATATAGAAGAGCTGCTTGTATAAGTAACGTAAGTGGGAGCCGTCAGTAATAATGGACTTTGGACCGGAGACATATGATTTAAGGAATGGGATTTCATACAAATAACCTGTACAGAATAGGACTTTGTCGATGTTTTCGATGACCTTGCCGGATTGAGTTGTCACCGATCTGTTATTTTCCAAATCAAATTTAACCACACGATCGATCTGTTCAGTCTGATCTTCGATAACACCCTTGAACATTGGTTCACCAACGCAGGACATGACGATATCCTTGGCAACTGTTATTAACTGAGTTGAAATGTCAATACCGGAAGCGGAATTACCAATTATCAACACCTTTTGATCTTTATACTTTGTGACGTCGTTGTAATACTTAGCGTGGGAGATCGAATTTGGGTCATTTTTAAACCAATTTAACAGACCATCAGCTTTTGGCACGAACGGTGTGTCGAAGTGGCCATGAGCCAGGATAACCTTATCATAAATTTCTGGCTTTTGAGAGTTTTCAGTCTCCAGTTCCCACTTGTTGTTATCGTTGTTTTTTATAAGTGAGGACACTTTTGTGTTGAATTTAAAGTTGACAAAGTCTGGGATTGTTTTTTGGTAGTCTAGCAAATAATCCAAAACCTCGGTTCTAACAGGAAAAGTGTTGGAATGCTCAGGTAATGGATAATCCTTGTATCTCATCATTTGTTTGATAATGTTGGTTTCGGTATGCTTATACATTGGGGACACATGCGGGTCGTTGTCGGTGACTTTCAAGGCATTCTTGTTTGCTTGAGATTCCGATAATGATATTTTAATGTTGGATTTATCGCCAGTGTGATTCCATAATCCACCAGCCTGTGGGCGTCTTTCATAAACATCGATCGATTTGAAAATTTCCTTTGCGTTAGGTTCAGCTGCAATGGCTTTGGTGAATCCTAATCCCAAAGGACCAGCACCGATGACTGCAATTCTTGGTACACCGCTCATGTTTGGTTTTCTGCTTTGTTGTTATCTTTCAGACTGTGTTCACGTCCGCTCTATTCTTCTAGAACAATTGAAATAGTTCTCGATTTTATGCAAATGAAAAAGCTAGTTTTTCTCTCAGTCACTGGTGTTTCTTTGAAATGAAAAACTGATCAAATATACAAAGGTAAAGCAGCTACAAATCGTTTTTTACTTTGATAAGAAGCTTCGACTTGGTTCCAAAACCTTTCCTCAGCAGCAGAAAACTTGGCATTGGCAAGAAACACAGTTGGGGGAGGGGAACTATCGTGTAATATAAATGGATTGTTCATTCACCATTGCCCAAATTTCACTTTTACTGCTTGTCTATTGAAAGATGGTTTGATTACAAATTTATTCTAACTCCGTTAGACATTTCATGAAAAATCTTGTCTGAAAACAAAGAAAATATGATGCAGAAGTCACGTGCTATTGTACCACACTTTCCCAATTAGGCAATCACCAACATCACGTGAGTACGCGCTATAATTTGACGGAAAATTTGCAATTTTTCAAAAAACAATGCGACAGTAATGTTGTCGTATGTCCAAGAAAGGGAAATCACAAAATCGTCCCGATAATGATACTGGTAAAGTTTTTTTTCAGATAATGCACTAGGAGTCAGGATAAAGATATTGCGAGATCGATGACAAATGTATAATGCAAGACACTATGAAGTTAGAAATGGGTTAGACCCATGGCCTGCTTTAGTTCTTTCTCATTTTCTTTGCCTCTGTGAATACAACTACTGATATTTTGAAACATAGAGGCAGTCATGGCAAGCACAGAAAAACCACGTTCGTTGGCCAATGTCAAACACGTCATCCTGGTTTTATCCGGTAAAGGTGGTGTTGGCAAGTCATCGGTTACAACGCAATTGGCCTTGACCTTGGCAAGCCAGAATTTCAAAGTCGGGGTGTTGGATATCGACTTGACAGGCCCATCGCTTCCACGCATGTTTGGAATAGAAGATAGCAAGATCCACCAGTCGGAATACGGATGGATCCCTGTTCATGCTCCAATTAGTAGCCAAAACAAGGAGAACGTTGTCATCAAATTGATGTCTCTTGGCTTTCTATTGAATAACCGTGGAGACTCGATTGTTTGGCGTGGTCCCAAGAAAACGGGGATGATTCGTCAGTTCTTTCGTGACGTTGTCTGGGGCGAGTTGGATTATTTATTGATCGATACACCGCCTGGCACGTCCGATGAACATATTGCCATTGCCGAAGAATTGAACAAGTGCCCCGAGCTGATTGACGGTGCAGTGATTGTAACCACCCCCCAATTAGTCTCCGTCAACGATGTGAGAAAGGAAATCAATTATTGTCAGAAGGCAAATTTCAAGGTCTTGGGTATCGTTGAAAACATGTCCGGCTTCGTTTGTCCATACTGTGCCGAATGCACCAACATTTTCAGTAAAGGTGGTGGTGAAAACTTGGCTAAAGAGTTGGAGTTGAAGTTCTTAGGGGCAATCCCAATAGACCCGGCCTTTGTCGATACAATTGAAAACCAAGAGAAGATAAAAAAAGAGACAGGTAAAACATTGGTTGAACTTTATAAAGATTCAAATATGTACCCTCTATTCAGGTCTGTTGTGGAACAGATTTTATGATTGTTATAGCAGCAAAACCCCTTTATTAAATAGAAGATTTTATATTGTCATCCTTTTTCTAGTTATACAATTTTTTGAGTTCGTCCACTAAGGTGTTCACGGAAGCGTCTTCTAATTGACTCTTTTTCAATGTTTCAATGTCGGACCTAACTGTAACAGTCTCCTCGTTCAGCTTACATGTTGCCGTTGAGTTTGTTTTATTGGAAATTAATGATACGGGATTGAACATCTCCGGAGTTCCCATTTGCGCATTTATCTCTTTATCAGTTCTGGCAGCAGAATCTGGGCCCACAGATTTGGAAGTCCTAATGGCTTTCATCTCTTCGAGTTCATTCTCAATATCCAAATATTGATTTATCTTTTGCTGTGAAATTTTAGAATTTTTCGGAAAGTTTGGAATGCTTTGCATTTTCTGTGTCTTATCTGTCGAAACAGCTAGGACCACATCTTTATCTATTGCACCGGCGATTATTTGATTTGTCTTTCTCCTCCGTCTTTCCTCTCTTCTTTCCTTTTTAATATCATTTTTCATCGCATAATTAAAAACCGTTTTATAATGTGTTTGATTCGAACTTTTCAAATCAAATAATCTCTCCCGTTTAGACAATGCCAGTTCTAGTTTTTTCAACCTGGAAATTGTCGAGTCAAGACGCTTTTTCTGCATTACAGTCTCCTTCACTAGTTCTTCAATATTGTCTTCGATCTCTCTATATTGCTCCAGCCTATTATTCTCTGATTTGTTGAATTGGATTCCAAATACTGACAGTCCCTTACCTTTTACTCTTCTACTGCTTCTTCTCCCAGATTCCCCCTCCTCCTCGCTGATGCTACTACCGTTTTTCAATATTTGAGAATCAGTAATATCTTCTAATCGGATATTATGAACAACATCATAGACTCTATTGACATCGCATAATTTCTGGAGTAATTCATCTTCAACATTAGAAAGTGACGCCAACTGCTCAGAAACATCATTGGAATATAGTTTTGTGGTATTTATTATACTATCATTGAGTCGTTGGATATCTTGAAGACCGGTGTCGGAATGTGATAGAATATGTGATAAAGTGAAGTACCGTTCAGGTGGCAATTTTGTTTTCGGAGTTTCTTTAGGCATTCTTATTATGCTTTCATAAATAATATATAGACTTATTTATTCTTTTATCTCTCAACTGGTTAATAATATAGAGCTTTCTCTTGTTTTGGAGGAGATTGATAAAATTGTCTTATCAAACTGAATATGTTAGTACAAAAAAATTCTAGCTCCACATGTTCACTCAGCATGAATTTTTCGCTTACAAGATGGTGTTGTTTATTTCCAGTACAACTGAATCTTTAAAATACTGTTCATCTTTTGCCAGGTTTTTTTTAAAGCAGCTATCAACAAACGAGTGGGTCAGTCATGTTGAAGGCCAATTCCTGGGGAAAAATACCAATATATGTTGCATACACCATTGGTGGATGTTGCTCGAATGTATACACGTTTGAAAAACTGTTGAAAATCAATTCACAGATGACCACGTTGATTACATTCAGCCAATACTTATTTATCTTTATATTTATGACGATATACTTGACATATATTGGATATTGGAAAGATGGAGGTTTTATTCATCGACTAAGCCAGACTTTTGAGGCACGAATTTTACTTCCTATTATTGTACAAAATGTCTCGGCAAATATAGGGAACTATGTTTTTCAATTTGATGTTCCAATGCCAACACATATAATCTTTCGTTCCTCGAGTGCTGTGATGACTCTTTTCTTAGGGTGGTGTATTTGGAATAAAAGGTATAGTATATGGAAAGTTGTTGGATCTGTACTGATTGCCATTGGTATAAGTTTATTTACTATTGACATGACGAGTTTGCAGGAGGGCGGAGCTACAGACAGCCATCACGAAAATCCCCATCAATATGTTGGAATCTCATTGCTGTTGCTGGCTACTATTATGAACAGTTTGCTTTCTCTGTATAAAGAAAGTGTTTATCAGGATTCAAAGAATGAGTTGGATTGGAAGGGTGTTCTGTATTATAATTATTTTTACGGAATACTGTTCTACGTTCCATTCTGCAACACCATTCTGCGGGAGTTCCATACAACAAGGGCGAATTTCCCACTTTCTGGGAATGTGGCACAGTTATTTCTGGCCAATTGGATCACACAGTTGGGTTGTATACTTGGTGTCAATATTCTGGTATTTAGAGTTAGTGCTCTGAGTCTAACCATCATTCTATTGATCCGACGATTCATTTCCCTATTTCTGAGCATTTTTGTTTTTGGCACAGAGCTCAGTATCTATGGCTATGTTGGTATCTTCTTGGTCATTTGCGGCACCTTTACCTATTCGTTGAGGAAGGATAGGAAGAAAGTGAAGGTGAAGGCTCATTAACCTTCCATTAGCTTACGTAATCGGGGCGAATCTGGTTTTTTTTTATTTTCATGGTTATCTAAAAGAAAGAAGAAAGTGAGAGGGAAACAGGGAATTATGGCCTTTTTTATATTTTTTCTTGGATGTCATCATCTTATAGGGGGATCAAAGGATGATGTTCAACGAGGAGAATTGATATCAGATTTTTTTGGAAAAATATATATATATATAGGGGAATACGCAGAATACAATACAATAACAAAAAAATGTACTTCGGTAAGATCATAAGCAGAGGGTTAAGAACCAATAGTAGATTGCTGAATGATGTGTACAAGATGCAGGAAGGCAGAGCCGGATGGTCTGTTAAGACTAGGGGTGCATTTGATTTTGTCAATAAGAATATGATGCCGAAGAATCGGTTATTCAGTAGCAAAGTATCGGAGGAGACGGGGGCTGGACTGGATGATGAATATTATATTGATGTCAGCAACATAGAGGCCAGATGGGTGTCAATGAATTTTGAAGGCCAACAGGACATCATCAGCTATCTCAATGTGAAACAGGAATTTGGTTGGGAATACCTGAGCAAGGATGAGAAGCGTGCGATCTACTACATAGCGTACGGCAATTGGGGTCCGAGAGATGCCAAGATCATGAGCACGGCCGAATTTGTGTTCAAGCTGATGACAAATATGCTCTTGTTCAGTGTGTTGGGATTCTCATTGATGAACTATGCCATTGATCAAGAAAAGATTGCTACTTTAGAGCAGGAGAAGGAGGCTCATGATGCTGGAGTGGATGGCAAGGAGGAGTGAACCTTTCATTGATATTTGTAATTTTATTTCCATCTGTTTTCTTTTCATCTTTAAAAATTTTTTTTTTTGAAAAAGAGCTTGTCTATTAGGGTTACAAATCTAAAGGTTTCTTGTTATTCTATGTATATATATGTATCTGTATATGGATATCTTGTTGATAATTAAAATAACCATGTTAATATTTAACCATTTAGATACATGTCATGCAAGTGTCCACTGAAGCACACGTGACTGCCTTGAGTTTGTGTAGCCTGCGGTCGATCGACCCTGATTTATTTTTGGAACATCTTTCTGGAAAAACAGACGCGCTTTTTTTGTGTATTTTTAATTTACTGTACATTTGGCACCTACGTCACAACACGTGTCAATGCAAATCACGAGTTTCTGTAGAAATGTATGCGAAAACACAGAAAAGACATGCTTCAACAGAGTACAGCTCCTAGATGTACAAAAAAAAAACAAGCTTATCTTCAATTTCATTTTATTTTTATTTTTGTTTTACGTGTTTTTTTCTATTTCTTTATTTTGGGTTTTCGCTTATTCGCTTCTCTACTTCTGTTCTATCACATAACAATCCATAGAGTTCTCTCTATTAAATATAAAACACCGTTTTTTGTATGTAAAGGGATTTTTTGGTTCTAGAAGTTTTTTTTTTCGATTTTTGCATTTTTGTGAATTTCCACTTTTGTTTTTTTGAGTTTTTAGTTATTGTTCTATTTATTTATTTATTTATTTATTTATTTATTTATTTATTTATTTATTTATTTATTCGAATTTTGCTTTTTCTGTGTATGCTCTGGTTGTTGAAAATGGCTTGCCTGATTTCCTTTGGGCTGAGAAGCTTTCTCTATGAAAACAAGTCTTGTACCATGTTTATTATTGCGTGAAGTAAGGTTTAGCTATTGGATTGATCTTCTGTTAGATAATATTTACCCCTTTTTCTCCCATAACCTTTCTTTTCTTGTGCTGTTGCTTTCGCCTCCTTCTGCCTCTCTTCTCTTTCCATAAGCTTCAACTTGGGTTTCCCGCTTGCCACCTACAACTTGTCGACAACACCGCTTGTTCCCTTTTTAAAAATACTTTTACTAGTTTATTAGGCTTTTGTGTTGTATGTCTTTTCACCGAGTGACATTGAAAACTTCATCTGTTTCACTTGCATAGATTGCCCACTCACATATACATACAAGAGAAAAGAAAGTAGAGAAAAGAAAAAATAACCAGAAGAGACCGGAAATATTGCTCAGCTTGGTTGTCTTTAATATCAGTACATTACAAGATAACATACAATAGTCCATCCCTCTATAACACCTACTCCCCAACAGGATACAGATAGTCAGCGACATTGATAGGTAGAACCAAACGATTTCTTGTCACCGTAGTTTTTCCCTCTGTTTCCTGACCCAATCGGATTAATCAATTAGTCTCTCGTTAAGTTCGTTTATTCTCATATACAAACACCCCAATTTCTTGATCGATATCTAACTGGAAACTTCCTCATTAGAATATATACTTTTCACAGACAAAATTCAACCATGGCGCCAAGAAATTTAACCTCTATCTCCCCTCATATCGGAAACTCAAATGCAAACTCGTCAAGTGACGAAAACCTGAATTATGACGATAACCCGTTCAACCAGGGTAATTCAAATAACTATGAAACAAATAGTTACGATGAAACGTCATCGTCGGGAAATTCGAACCTCAACGACTCAACTGCAAAGAATAATGGATCTTCATCCCCGGAAATTAAACAACATCTCCTGGGCTATAACTCCTCGTTCAGAAACTCCTCAACCTCATCGTCCTTGATAAACCCCTTCTCCTCAACAAATAAATTGAATTCCCTCTATAACGACAATTCAAGAACATCAGAATATGACAGATATCCGAAAAGAATGTCAGGCTCAAGGATAAATTCAATGCATTCTCTAAATTCAAAACAACAGTCCTCCTTGAGTAGATCCAATATGGACTCCGACGTCTATTCCGATTCAAGTGATAGATCGTCAAACCCCTTTATGGTGGACACCGAGTTTTCTCCCTTTGGTGGATATCCAGCTTCTTCATTCCCCTTGCTGATTGACGAGAAGGAAGATGACGACTATCTTCATAATCCGGATCCGATCCAAGACGCCGAATATGATAAACACCGTTTCTGGCACGATTTCAAGTCGATGGACAAAAGATACTCTTTCACCTTGGTCGGTTTGTTGTTTTTCGTTTTTGGTGGTCTTGCTTTGTTTGTGGTGTTGCCAGCCGTCACGTACACCGATGCAGCTCACCATAAGACCAAATCAAGTCAAGCCAATGTTGGTTCAAACGGACAATCTTCTTCGAAAGGTACCGTTATTTTGACTGACTATGTCTATCCAACCTTATCAGCTATTAGAACTTCATTAATTGATCCTGATACCCCAACTTCTGCTCATAAAAGAACCTCGAGAGATGGTGAAGAATGGAATTTGGTATTCTCCGATGAGTTTGCAGTTGAAGGTCGTACCTTTTATGAGGGTGATGATCAATTTTGGTATGCGCCTAATTTCCACTACGATGCAACAAAAGATTTAGAATGGTATGATCCTGACGCGGTCACAACAGTAAATGGTACAGTCCAGTTGAAAATGGATGCATTCAAAAATCATAATTTGTTTTATAGATCTGGGATGTTACATTCATGGAATAGGTTGTGTTTTAACGAAGGTATTCTGGAAATTTCTGCTAGATTACCAAATTACGGTAACATTACAGGTCTTTGGCCTGGTTTATGGTCAATGGGTAATTTGGGTCGTCCTGGTTATATGGCAACAACTGATGGTGTGTGGCCTTATTCATACGATTCATGTGATGCCGGTATCACTCCAAATCAATCCTCACCTGATGGTATCAACTATTTACCAGGTCAAAGATTAAGTTCCTGTACCTGTGAAGGTGATGATCATCCAAATCGAGGCGTTGGTAGAGGTGCGCCTGAAATCGATATTATTGAAGGTGAAGTTGATACAAATATTAGAGTTGGTATTGCATCCCAATCGATGCAAATTGCTCCAATGGATATTTGGTACATGCCAGACTATAATTGGGTCGAAGTTTATAATAACACCATTACTACGATGAACACCTATGCTGGTGGTCCATTTCAACAGGCAGTTTCAGCCGTCACAACCTTAAATACAGAATGGTACGCCAAAGGTGAGGGTGAACGTTATTTCCAAAAATATGCTTACGAATATTTAAATGATGATGACTCTGGTTATGTTACTTGGTATGTGGGTGAAGATCCAACTTTTACTGTTTATGCCAATGCTTTAGCTCCAAATGGTAATATTGGATGGCGTAGGATTGCAAAAGAACCAATGTCAATCATTATGAATTTAGGTATTTCTCAAAATTGGGCATATATTGACTTCCCTTCAATTGAATTCCCAGCTGTATTTGAAATTGATTCTGTAAGAGTCTATCAACCTCCTGGAAAAACATTAATGACATGTGATCCTGAAGATTTTCCAACTTATGATTATATTGAAAATCATGCTGATGCGTACAATAATTGGAATTATACTAGTTGGAAAGCAGCAGGGTATTCAACACCAGGAAACTCATTGGTCGGATGTAGTTAATTGCTTTCGACTTGTCAATCGTTTGAGTTTTTATTTTGTATTTTAAATTTTTTATATGTTCCTGTATCCACATATATTGTTTTCAATTGCTAGGTTTTATTCTATTATTATTGTGTTGTTCTCACTGTTGTATTTTATTGCATTGCCATTGCCATTATTAGTGTTATTTTCATAGTACTCTCAGTTTCATTTGCTGTTTCATTTTCATTTCCATTCCCATTTCATTTATTTACATTTGCCACTTGATTTTTTGGCTTTTTTGTATCCTTATCTACATCGGTAATTATATTTGTCAAATTCTATCATAAACCTTTTTGATCTTAACACATGGATTTTTATAATACACGTATTATATAAATTAATTGAAACAATTAACATCAAAGAAATTTTCTCCTAACATCTTCAAATTCTTCTGAAGTTAAGAAAAACAAATCAAGCAAATCAGTCTGTTTCTTAAGTTTTATATAATCCAGAAACTCATCAAACGCACGAGAACCCATGTTTTTGTTGACGCTTGAATATATAATGTCAATACGTTTGGTTGTATCAGTTTTCAGAAAATTAAGCCATCGACTATATATACTTTGACGTATAGGCAACAGAACAAGTTTACATAATTTAGGATATGTCGAATCCTTCTCAAGCTTGGACTGTTTCAAGCACTGTCTATTGAAATCTGTGTAGAATTTTGGAAACTTGAAACTTCTGGATTTGATATATGCAATAAATTCGAGCTCGGGAGTATCAATGAGCTTCGAAAATGTGTCTGTTGCTGTGGAATTTGTTGGACTTTCATCTTTATTTATGACAGTGGTTCCTGCTGAAGAGGTTGTCGTTATTGCAAGAACACGACAATATTCATCCCAAATCTCACGACGAGTGGAGTCATCCAACTTGTTCGACTCTGAAATAATATATTGTGGATTTTTAGCAACATCATCAATTTCCAGATCATACGCTGAATAAATATCAATTTTCAAACTTTCCAAAAGCATAACAAATTTAATGCACAAGGTCAAGTCTTGGTTCAATTTGGACAGGGCTGGATATTTGCTGACATATCTACGTATTTCTGGATCCAACTTAGCTTCAAAAATTTCGTCCTTATCTTCACCTGTTTTTGTCACTGGATGAATTTCTGAGTCTGAATTATCGATTAGATCTTCAATATCTGAGATTCCCAAAGCAAATTCATTGTCATCTTCGTCTTCATCGCTGTCATCATCTCTGTCTTCTCTGTCTTCATCTCTATCTCTATCTCTGTCTTCCTCTCTATCTCTATCTCTATCTCCGTGTTCTCCCTTCACATTAGACGTATTTTCGACTTCAAAATATTGCTTTTGCAGTGTATTCCTAACGGGCACCACGACTTCATCACCACCCCTGATTTTATCCTCCACCTGCTGGTGTTCGTAATCATCTATGCCAAACAAAGTTTTAATCTCATTGCGGATATCCCTAGGCAACCGCATACCACGGATTGAAGCAAGTAAACACAAGGTCAAATCTTTAACTTCACTCAACCTCAAATGTGCAGCTTTGAGCTCAGTCTCTGTCTCACTTGCGTCTGGCATTTGCCAAACAGATTTCAAATTGATCTTATCATAATAAAACCGTTCAGCTTTGGTCGTAATCAACATCACCCATTGCTGCGACAGCTCGAGTTTGTATATGATCTTGCCGTACACCAACTTTTTGTCTAATTTAACTTTCTTATTGTACATTGTTGATGATCGTTAGCGTTTCCAGCAATGGATTCAAAAGCTAGTTCCTGTACTTCAGTATTATCTGAATCATGTAAAAAGGGAGCTACAAAAAGTTAACGGTGCAACTCTTTCAAGGCTGTGCGAATATGACAGTAACCAAAGGAAAAAAAGGAATGGAAAATTATGCTATTTACATGCTTTTTATTTACTTACATCGATGTAGTTAATATATTATAGAAAGTTGTTCAATCTAATCAACCCATTCGATATAGTTTGGGTCACTGGTGCTTGGACGGGTCTTTCTATTCAACACCATTTTGACTTTTGCGTCAACACCCTCCTTTTCATTATACTTCATTCTGAAGTAATTCAATGTGTCTCTATATGTCACTGGAATAGGGGTTTTATTTGATTGTGAATCTCTCGAACCTTCCTCGACCTCTTTGACAAAGGCTGCGATTTCACTTTGTGTTGGCAATCCCATGTGATGTGGATATTGGTTGAAGTTCGATACACCATCCCCTAACTTTGGAAAGTTGCTGATTTTCAAGCCATTCAGGGATTCGATCAACTTTTCAGCGTCTTCCTTGGCCTTTACTTCGTCGGTTGAAAGAGACTTTGGATTGTACACGTCCAACGAAACGAGCTCATCAACTACTGGAGATGGAACATCTTTGATTGATTTATAATACTTCGAGGTCATTGGGGCTGGGTTTTTAGCAATCAACTTATTACCGATGAAGTCGTTGAAGTCATTATCACGATAATTGTTCATCAGTTTGGCGGCAACCTTCAACTCTCTTGTCAAGGATTCTTGGATGGTAGCGTCCTTGTTTCTCAAGAGTAGATTCCAGTTCAAATTCAAGGAGAGTGGCGACTTGGAGTTCAATTTTTCGATTGTCTTGATGGCGAATTCCGAGCCGTCTTCATTCAACGAGGTGATTATATCCTCGACGGTTTTATGGTTGTCTGGGTTGAAGCATCTTTCGACTGTGTTTAATTCCGCGTTTGAGTATTTGAATCTGTGGTTTTTTGGCACCTCCACGACGAACTCCTCAATGATGGAGTTCACCAGGGCAAATAACTGGCCGTTTTTGGCGTTGTTGAAGATTTTGTTGCCCTTTCTGTTGATTGCCAGGTCTGCCAATTCCACCGTTGATAATCTTTCAGCCAACTCTGAGAATCTGTTTGAGGGGACGTAGTGGGTTCCAAAACCCATCAACAGGGTGTCGAAGCCGGTCAGCTCATCTCCCGTCAAGGAGAGGTAGTAACCGAGGTTCGAGTCCAGTTTTGGCAGCCAGAAGGACGTGCCGACATCACTGATGAACCCGATCGAGCTTTCGGGCATGGCGAATCTCGTGGTCTCGGTCACCACTCTGAACGAGTTGTGGACCGACAAGCCCACGCCGCCCCCCATCACGATCCCATTGACCAGCGACACCACCGGCTTGCCGTAGATCGAAAGCAGGTAGTTCAAGTTGTACTCGTTTTGGAAGAACTCCACCGACTTTTCTGGCCTGCCGGCCATGTTGTGCTTGGCACACGCCACCACATCTCCGCCCGAGCAGAACGATTTTTCACTGTTCGACTTGATCAGAATCAGCTTGGCCCCCTTGGAGTTGGAGAACTCCATCAGTCTTGGGATCATTTCTCTGCACATCTCCGTGTTCAGCGCGTTCAGCTTTGCCCCCCTGTTCAGGGTGATCGTTCTGGCATTGCCTTGGATGTTGAATTCCACCAGCTTCTCCCCTGGTCCCGTGGCCCCTGCGGTCGCCATACTTCTGACCGCCTTCACCACTATTCTCGAATTCCGGAGCTGAATCTTTGTGCCTGAGAGCATTCTTTTCTATCTTGCTGCGTGTGTTGCACTGCCAACCAGACCTATTTATATTCTCTCCCTGAGCCTCATCCTTCTCCCCACTACTCTCTACTCTTCAACAGGTGTGGAGGTTCCCCTTTTTTTTACCTTTGCACTTCACGTTTTTAGTGCGAAACGGGGGAAAATCGGGACACTAAAACGTCGATCGAGAAAACACAGAGCGGGGGCCGTTTCCCCCGCCCTCTGGCCGGGTAACTGGCTCTGGCCCTCATTTGTGGTCTGTTTTTGTCTACGGTGTGCATTGTGCCATAGTGGGTGGAAGATTTTCCGAGATGCCAGGCAGCTTCACGGTTCTAGGGGGTGTGGAAAGAGCTTGGGAGCTGAGTGGATCTGGGGTTTTGCCCTGAAAGGCCCTGGGGCCTGTTCTGAAGCTGTCGCCACGGGAATCCCACCGACTCGAACCTGTGGGTGCCGCCGTTATTTGATTGCTACAGCGCCGTGAACACCCTGTGAAAGCGCCCGAGAGAGACCAGCATACCATCATGACCCCCGAACACGACTTTTTCTGGACCAACGAGAAGGATCCACACATCTCCCGCAGAAAGGCGATCCTGAAGAAGTACCCACACATCAGCAAGCTGACGGGCCACGAGCCGCTGACCAAGTGGATCTCGCTGGGCGTGGTTCTCCTGCAGTTCACCCTGGCGTACCTGCTGCGCAACACACACCCGCTCTCGTGGACGTTTCTGCTGACGGCGTACTGGATCGGCGGGTTTGCGAGCCAGAACTGCTTCCTCTGCATCCACGAGCTCTCGCACAACCTGGGCTTCAAGAGACCGATCTACAACAGGCTGTTTGCGATCGTCTCGAACCTCCCGATCGGCATCCCCTACTCCGCCTCGTTCCAGCCATACCACCAGCTGCACCACAAGTTCCTCGGCGACGAGGTGTACGACACAGACCTGCCCACCCCCGTCGAGGCCCTCGTGCTCTCCAACGTCCTCGGCAAGGCGTTCTTCGCCACCTTCCAGATCTTCTTCTATGCCCTGCGCCCGATGTTCATCACCAACATCGACTTCACCATGGTGCACCTGATCAACGTGCTCGTGCAGTTTTTCGTGGACTATCTCGTCGTCGAAAACTGGGGCTGGTATTCCCTCTTCTACTTTCTCCTCTCCTCCTTCTTTGCCGGCTCCCTGCACCCAACGGCGGGCCACTTTGTGGCAGAGCACTACGTCTTCAACCCGCCGAAGGACTACAGGCCGTGCGACTCCAAGCCTCCCGCCGAGACATACTCCTACTACGGCCCACTCAACTTCTTCACCTGGAATGTTGGCTACCACACCGAGCACCACGACTTCCCCTTCATCGCCTGGTCCAAGTTGCCCGTCCTGAGAAAAGAAGCCCCGGAGTTCTACGACAACCTCCCCCAGCACCAGAGCTGGTGCTGGGTCGTGGTGGACTTCATCTTCAACTACGATGTCACCATGTACAACCGTGTTAAGAGGCACACGGCAGGATCGAATGCCCGGAAAGCTGTCGACTTCAACGACAACTCCAAATAGTGACCTGCACCCGCCACATTGCCGCACATCCACCACTCCAATCACCTTCATAGACTTACTTATTTAGATATATATATATATATATATACCTTTCTTTTGGCACACACCTCCTGGTACTTGCCTCCGAAAACACCCTAAAAGCATCTGATTCATAGCAGCTCTCCCAGGCTACTGATTACTTACCCTATTTGGAACCCCCCGTCACCGACGCGAACCATGTTTGTCTCCAGAGAGAGGAGGCTCTGTTTATGTGGAGTTGCCTTTTTTCTAACACTTGCCTAAGCATGTGCTGAGCCTGCTAGTTGGAACCAACCACAGAGCATCGGTTTGCGATGCCATCGACCACAGAAGCCGCCGCCACCACCACGCTGGACCAACTCTTGGACTTGATTGACCGAAGAGGAGCCAATGGCGAGGAACAGAAGACAACCAAACACCAGCTCCTGTTGGTCCACCCAACGGAGCAGGATTATGTCCATTTCGTACACTCGTTATACAGACACTACAACCACCCAGTGCCAAACGAGCAGCCGGAAAAACTCCAGTGCCACGTGCTGAATTACACATTCATCAGCGTAGGGACCCCAAGCGGCAGAATGATAGAGATCTATACAATCATGGAAGAGGATATTGCAGCAGCAACCCCAGCAGCAGACCCGTCCACACTTCCGCTGCTTGCTCAGCTTGTTCCGTACGCCAAGGACATAGATGTCGTAATATTCAACAACTGCCAGAAATCTCTGTTGACCGGGTTGATCAATAGCACAACGGACACAGGCGCCGCTCATATAGAAGAAGTCAAAAAGGCGAAGATATTTCCGTATCTCCAGTCCACCCTGCACCCGTTTTTCAATGCGTCAGCCCCGCCATGGAAATCATGCACCGTGTGTCTGGTAAACGTATCGGAGTGGGCATACAATGCTGCAAGCATGCCTCTGGTCGACTTTATTCAGCAACTTCTGCGAACTCTCTTGTGCGAACACTACCGAACCTCTGGGGCGTTGGTTTACTTCCAGTTTGACTTGTCCCAAGAGCCCGACAAGTTCCACGAGTTGTGCTTGCACCTACAATTAACAGACGACACTTTTCTTATACCTAAAGCTACATCCAGACCAATCAAATATAATGACGTCTTTCTTCCTTCGAAGCAGGACAGCCCAGACCAAATCCAAATTTTAGACGATACCTTCAACCGGGAACATTGGTGTACTACCTCCATGATATAGGAAACATCTACATCAACAGGTGTGTTTCCATTCCCACCCAAGCAGGCCTCTCCTTTCGACAACTCATATACACACTCATTTAATTATCGTAGAGGGCCATATCCAGATAGCGAGCGAGATTTTCCCATATTAATGTGTCTGTGAAAGAATCGAAGTTTAAAAAATGTCAAACATGGTTCAGAAAATAAGGGGGAACACACTTGGATGTATACTTTCTTTTGTAACTTGCATATAGTGCTTTCTTTTACCATACCGACTCGACAAGAATGGGCCAAGACACCGCTGCTAGCCCAGCCGAGGAGGAGAATATGATGCACCATAGGGTCGCTAGGTTGAGTATCACCGTGGAGGATGATTCATACAACGAACGCCAAAAGTTTTTGTCGTCCTTGAAAACTCAACATGAGGGTGACAGTAACTCCATGGGCGGCTCGAGTGTTGGGGACGGACAATCAGAACACAGTAACGAAGATGACAGTGATGCTAACCAAAATAAAGCAAAACCGCAGTCTAGGACCAAAAATAGGAAAAACAGGAAAGAAGTAAGACTTCAGAGAAAACTATTAGAAGAAATAGGAGAAAGTAGCAACACGTCGGCCATAGAAGATATAGATGATAGTACCAATGACAATGCTAATAGTGCTGCATTACTGACTAGAAACTTAGGACGTTCAAAGAGAAGAAGATCTTCTGTTGCTTTAACAACAATTGTTCGAAAGAAAAAGTTCTTGGCGAATCACCCCAAGCTGACAATACTGAGTGACAGACCTAAAAAAGCCACCATTTCTTCAATCAGAGATTTACTGCTATATTCTCTAACCGATATGGATTCAACCCCGAGATGGTGTACTTTGGCCAATAGAAAATCTGTCGACAAATTTGTAATTGTCTTTTTGCATGGTCTAACCAATGAAGAGTTTGGCATGCCCGTATTACAGAATGAAACAGACCCACTACTCATTTCAAAATATAACATTCATCCAAAACTGAATCATTTTCAATCGTGCTTTAATGAGGTAATACCCATGACTGCACCGGGCTCAAAGAAATGTATTTACTCAACATATTCCTCGTTAGTTTCGTATTCTCTTTCAGCCAAACAAAAAGCTGCAATTCAAAAGGAAAACAAAGATAGAAAAATTGTTTTGCCAGACCTATATCTAACACTAGAAGAAATGCTGTTCAATAACTATCCAATTCATGAGGATGTTGCTAATGCGACTCAAGAAATGATTGACAAAACCAAAGATTTCAAAAGTACCACCGATTTCAATCATGGAGGATCTAAAACCTTTGCATTAGATTGCGAAATGTGCAGATCTGCCAATGGTAGAGTTTTGACCAGGGTTTCCCTTACTGATTTTGATAACAAAGTTCTAGTTGATAAATTAATTAAACCTACAGAGCCAATTATAGATTATTTGACGCAATGGTCAGGTATAACGGAAGAAAAATTGATTGGAGTTGAAACAACAGTAGAGGAAATCCAAAATGAGCTTCTATCAATCATTTCGTCAAATGATACAATTGTGGGCCATTCGTTAGAATCAGATTTGCAGGTTTTGAAAATAAAACATCCAAAAATTGTTGATACCTCGGTTTGTTTTGATCATCCACGGGGACCGCCTTCCAAAGCGTCATTGAAGATGTTAATGTCTTCCCACTTGGATACTGCCATTCAAAAGGGATTCACCGGTCACGACTCAGTTGAGGACTGTATCAGTTGTATGGAATTGGTCAAGTTAAAAATATCCAAAGGTTATCTCTACGGTAAATCTTATAATATGGAATCCTTATTCAAAAGAATTGCTCAGAGTAATAAACTAATAAAAAGAACGACTGGTGAGAAGATCCCGAAGAAATCTCTAGTCATAGGTTACTCTTCGGTTAAAAACTTTGGCCATCATGAATCTCAAATTCAGTGTAAGTCAGACGACGAGATTGTTGATCAATTTATTGAGAATCAAGAAGATAACGATTTGATTGTTTTGAAACTACGAGAACTGGAGTGGTTTAAACAATTTTCTCCAAATCATATCGTTGAAAATTTGGCATTGCCTTCTTCAGCTGATGAAATGTATACCAAAATTAACGACAGATTGAAAAAAATACACGATAGTTTAGCTCCTAATTCTATCTTGGTTGTTTGCTCCGAAAATGGTGATACAAGGGAAATGAAACGACTGCAGCAGTTATGTAAGGAGTTTAAATATAAAGTTGAAAAAAATGAAAAAAATGAAGAAGTAATGGTAGAAGATGAAAGCTGGACAGAAGAAGTTTCAAAAAACCTTGCTACTGCGTTAGATCAAGCTCGTGATGCTCTCTTTTTATGTACTTTAAAATCAGGTGCTAAGCCAGAGCTCAAAATAGAGCCTAAACCAGAGGGACAGTAGGCCATAAATAATGTTTATATGCTTCCATGACTGTATATTTTATAAAGATACTGTTGGATTTTATGTATCAATTTTGCAAGAATACTCGTAATATGGTTATTATATAATGCACGCGTAGAAAAAAGTGGTATTTTTTATTTTTGGTGTGTTGACATATTTAATTATGGTGGACATTTATGATTCTTTATAAAATAGGGACATAGAAGAGAGATTTCGAAAGCAAAGTTTGCCATTATTATTGAAATTAAAAACTGTATACCATGGTGCTAATGGAAATGAATGAAAAACAAGACATCATGAATCTGGATGACCGTTCAAGTGACGAGGAAGAAACTGATATGGTTAATTCCAATGAATTGGACGGTAAATTAATAAGTAATCCTATCTATAATCGCAGGAAAACACTTATAGAAAAGCAACGAGAAAGAGTCAAGATGTTGAAAAGAATCAAAAAGATTGAACGGGGAGAAAAGGATGTGCTCTCGAACGAATCCATTTTAGAACAAGTCCACAATCAGAATCAGAATCGCAACCAGAATCAGAATCAGAGTGAGAATCAGAATGAGAATGAGAATCAGCATCAGCATCAAAACCAGAACCAGAAGCAGAATCAGACTCAATCTCAAACGCAAAGCCACACACACAGTCATAGTCGAAACGGAAGAGAGAGCAGCTTGTTGGCCACAATTAAAAAACGGAGAAGAAGTATAGACCCAAGTAAATCACGAGCTGAGGATATCGCAAGACCGTTGAAGAAAAATAGAGATAGAGAAAATACATTTGGAGACAGACCTGCTACCGAAGTCAGTACAATTTCAAAGGAATCGGACGACAATTCTATTGATGAAGTGAAGGCTACATCAGGGTTGAATTTCAATATCTCAGCAACTGTTAAACAAGAAATTTATTCACTCAATTGTTCATTTCCAAAGCTGGATAGCACGTATAGAATATTTAATAAAATTGGTGAAGGTACATTTTCAAGTGTTTATTTAGGCCAAAAAATAATAAATAAAAAGGAAAAAGGAGATGCTACCATCACCAAATCACCTTTAGTTGCATTAAAAAGAATCTATGTTACATCATCACCTCAAAGAATATTTAACGAATTGAATCTTTTGTATACATTACGGGGTCATCCAAATGTTGCTCCGTTGTTAGATGTGTTAAGATTTGAAGATCAAGTTATTGCAGTATTACCGTACTATCAACATTCAGATTTTCGTGATTTTTATAGGGATTTGCCATTGTACGGTATTAAAACTTATATGTTTGAACTAATGAAAGCGCTGGCATTTATACATTCAAAGGATGTTATCCATAGAGATATCAAACCAACAAATTTTCTTTATGATCCATTTAAAAGAAAAGGTATCTTAGTCGATTTTGGATTGGCTGAACTAGATACGGAACCATTGTCCAACAAATGTCCATGTGCAAACGGGGGTTATAATGCAAATTACGTACGCCAAATTTCAATGGAGCATTCGGGTCAGTTTCCAAGGAATGGGTATCTGAAAGATGACCAACGACCTGGCAGACGTGCAAATAGGGCAGGAACAAGAGGCTTCAGAGCACCTGAAGTCTTGTTCAAATGTAACAATCAATCCAAGAGTATTGATATTTGGTCTGCTGGTGTTATGCTATTGACATTATTATCACGTAGATTTCCATTCTTTAATTCCACAGACGACATAGAAGCTATTATGGAACTTACCAGTATATTTGGTATTACCGAAATGAGAGAGTGTGCATTGATTCATGGATGTGAATTTGAATGTAACATACCCAGGATAAAAGAAAAGATCGGACTAGAAGCACTGATTGCCAATGCAGTTTTGTTAGATTGCAAAGAAGGTGACACATTTGCCGACGATTCACCTGTATGGGAATTACTCAGTGCAATTGATAAAAAAGGTACTATTGCAGATACTGAATTGGGAAAAGAATACGGAGAAGCGATTCAAGTCTTAAAACATAGCTTGGTATTAGATCCGAACTCCAGATTTAATGCTGATCAAATATTGGACTTGCCATTTTTTGATGATGTTAAAAAATGATCTATTGCTTAACTCTTTGCTAGGATTGAATACCATTATACCTTATCTAGATAATTGTGTTAGATATCAAAATTATAAAATAAAATAAAATAAAATAAAATAAAATAAAATAAAGTAAAACAAAAACACCAACTATAATTGGATTAAAGTTTATTGTATCTTATTATAATAAATTAGAATCAGGTCCACAACAAATTCTAAATTAACCAAATTAGAAGTCGAATCGAGACAATTGTGCAATCAAATGATAATAGCGTCCAGAGAAAGAGAGTGATGCATCACAACAATGATGTCCTAGTGATAACTAGACCCCTTTGTTACTTTGAGTCAGCATCTGATTGAGCAGGCGAAGCGGTTGAAAAAGTTTCTGTTGCTGTAGCCTTACTAATAGACGTAGTCAGCGGGTTTTTCTTAGCTTCCGCAGTCGACAATTCGTGATCAAGCTTTGCAAACTTCTTTTTGACCAACTCCGCCAATTCTGGACATGGAGTAACAGGGCCCAGAGACCTATATCTTCTTACTTCTTTAGAGGCGTCTGCATATGGCATCTTCATCAAATTTTGGTTTAAGAAGGCACGCTCCTTGAAAAGCAGATCCGACGTGAGCCTGACTGGTGCCTCCACATCAGAACTGACCTCCTTCGTGATGAACGAGTTATAGCCTTCTCCCTCATCCAAAGGAATGAAACAATTTCTGATGTAAGCAAACTTGCCTGCTTCATAGACTTTCATGATTGAGCCGTACTTGGCAATCACCAACTTTCTGTAGCTATCTTGGTAAGGAATGGACTCTGCCTTCTTAGTGCCGGTCCAACCAATTCTGAGTAGGTCATCCCTGGAGAGATTGGATAAATCTGGTTTTCTCAACGAGTAAGGGTTGAACAGGCCTGCCCAAAGAATGAAATATAGCATCAAAGTTTTGCCGATGTGGAACAGAAAGAAGATGCACTGGCCGATGACGCCCACTGGGCCATGGATATCGTCGTGGAAGGCTTGCGCTTTGTGAGGCAGATGGAGCCATTCGTTCAGGATGTAAACCACCACCTTGGTGATCTGGTTGGTCATGCAGATGCCGGGGGTTGGGGACACGAAATCCGGCAAGTCGGTGTACAGCCACACCAAAAAGAAGGAGATAACAGCGTAGTACAAGAAGGTACGTTCTTGGAATGTGGGAACGATCAGCTGGCCCGGGACACAATGGTCGAACACCGGTTCGTCCAGGTTTCTGATTCTTTTCAGGTTTTCCTTTTTATCCGCCCCTTTGTCAAAGAGGATTGTTCCTGTTCTGGTCAATATACCCGGGCTGTACGAGACGGAAAAACCGATTGGAACCTGGTCGTAGAAGATCGAGGGCGTGAAGTTGATTGGGACAACGGTGAAGATCTCCAGCAAGTCTCTGAAGCTTGTTTTGTCCGTAACCTTGAAGCACAGGTCTTGTTCCGACGTGCCCTTCATCCGAATGTAGACGTCGAAGGCGTTGTCATCCAGCCTTAACACGCGTGCCTCCTTCTGGGGCTGCTCTTGGGCTGGCGCTGAAGGTCCTGCCGCCGCTTCCTTCGTGCCTTGCAGAATAATCTTTTCCTCTTCGAATCTCGTGTCTGCCATTGCAATCTGTCTGCTGTAGCGCTTGTCCACAGTCGGACCCCAGCAGGGAGGAGGGCAAATCCACCTCCACAACTGCACACACGCCTCTACAACATCACATATGGCTGAGACATGTGCCGGGGAAAACCACCTCTGCGAAACCGCATCGCGATTCATGTCGGGTTACAGTGGGGCCCAAGATGATCCGACATGGGCGGCCGGCCGGGGGGATTTTCCAGGCAGAAGGAGTTTGGGACGGTTATCCAATCTTAATTTTGGTTCAACTTAATCATCGATGTATACATAGATTACACAGATTACACAAGAGGGCCTGAGGGACGGAGGACGTCACATCTATTGGACAACAGACAAGATGTCGGAGTCACCGGCATCCAAAATGGACAAGACACCGACTCTGAACAACTTACCACAAGCGGTACCCAATTCGTTGTTACCACCTTGGAAGTAGTAGACAGCGGTCTTGGACAACATGGCGTAGTATTCCAATTCGGACTTTCTCAAGACTGGGGTGTTGGCGGCAATGATGATCATCTTGGCCTTACCTTGTCTGATAGACTTGATGGTGGACTTGTAACCCAAGGTGTACTTACCAGACTTAATGGTTAATGCTAACTTAGCATTCATAAGGTCGGAATTCTTCTTACTTTTTGGTGCCTGAGGGATATATTGTTGGAGGGGTTAAGCAGAATGCTCCATTACGTCGGTTAGTATACATGAACGGGGGCGGGTGCAACCACGGCTATTTCATCCTGGGCCCTCTAACTGACACAGCACATGATACGAGACATCTTTCTTGGATATTTGGCGTGTGGATCCACTTCCGTTTCCAGTCCGTCATATATATGCTATGCAGTTAGTCAGTAGATGAGGGCTGGGAGAGGAGTCATATAACAATGAAAAAAAAATAGCCCATGGTTGTTCCTCTAGTTATTAAAGATAATTTCATGAATACATACCATCTCTGTGTATATTTATCGTTATTCACTCCGGTAGTAGGATGCTTTTTTTAAGACCCCCAAGCATTTTCCTTCTACTTCTTCTCCCACTTACCAACTGTAGGCGTGCAAACTGGCGATTTTCATGCTTTTATATGAAATTGGCAAAAGCGAGAAATTTTTCAATGTTCTTTTATTTTTTTATTTTTTTTTTTCAGAAGAAAATTAATAAAAAATGAAAAATTTCCCCAAAAGAGGGTTGATGGCGGTGTGAGGGTTGAAAGATATTCCTGCTTTGTTGTGACTGTTTCTTGATGAAAAACCCTTAAAAAAATACGCGTCCCCTAAGAAAAAAAACCATCATTAACAATTGATAGGGATTTTGTCGTTTTTTTTGGATTTTTCGGTCTATTCACATAGTGAGCGAATCGAGGAAAATTGTGAGTGGGTGATTCTCTTGTACAGCGAGAGAGAGGGAGAGAGAGAGAGAGAGAGTGTGTGTGTGTCGATGGTATGCCAATTGCAGAGTTGGAGGTGCAAGTAGGTGGTTCTCTTTTTTCATCACCTATAGACATACACCAATAGAGATTAGGTGTAGAACTTGTAGGAGGATTATAGGAAATTTTTTATTGCAATTGTTTTCTTCAGCTTTTGTTTGAAACCTTTATTTTTAGATAGTCTTTAATTAACCAAGTATCATCATATCCCAAAAATGAAGGTCGAAGTTGACTCCTTTTCAGGTTCCAAGATTTACCCAGGTAGAGGTACTCTTTTCGTTAGAGGCGACTCCAAAATCTTCAGATTCCAATCCTCCAAGTCTGCATCTTTGTTCCACCAAAGAAAGAACCCAAGAAGAATCGCATGGACCGTTTTATACAGAAGACACCACAAGAAGGGTATCACCGAAGAAGTCTCCAAGAAGAGATCCAGAAAGGCCGTTAAACACCAAAGAGCCATTGTCGGTGCTTCCTTAGAATTGATCAAGGAAAGAAGATCCTTGAAGCCAGACCAAAGAAAGGCCAAGAGAACCGAAGCTCTTGCTGCTGCCAAGGAAAAGAAGAAGGCTGACAAGGAAAAGAGAAAGGCTGAAAAGGCTAAGCAAGTTGCTTCCGGTGCTAAAATCTCCAAGCAACAAGCCAAGGGTGCTTTCCAAAAAGTCCATGCTACCTCCCGTTAAGTTGATTTCCAATTAATTTAAAATCAGTCTGCTTAATTGTCTAATTTTGTTTATTATTATAAATTTAAATTTAAATTTAAAATGAAAATGAAAATATCAATCACACATTCCAACCAGAGAAAACTGCATCGTGTCTGATTATTGTTCCATCCCTCTCCATGTTTGACAGCATCCATTTGAGTCCTTATTTTTCGTGTCTATTCTAGGAAATGTCTCATAGTTCCATTCATGTCTCAAAGTATAATTACTATCACAGATATTTATATGTCTGCAACAACAACCTCGTTCTCCCCTCGATTTTGAACAGATTCCCTGGTTACTTGTTACTGTCGTATGTTTATTTTATTACGGTTTCATGTAGCAAAGAGAAGTCTGATGCAAAGCTAGGCGAAAAATGAAAGATGGAAATATAAAAACTGAAGAGCATATCGAATAGACTCTCCTGTCTGAGACATCTTTCAGAAGAGACATGAAAGAAAACATTCAAAAGATACTCCAACATGAGAAGTACGGGTATATAATCTAACTGATCCGTTTGCGAATCCTGTAGCCATTATTCCTGTAGTATTGATCCAACTCTTGCGTGGATCTGTCTTTTGTTTCCGGTACAAACATGTAGACAAAAACACCGCCAATGAATGTAACACCGGCAAAGATTGCTCCAACACCCAAGTGAATTTTCTCCGTAAGTAGCGGAATCAGCAATGCTATTGCAAAGTTGAATATCCATGCGCTTGAACCGCACATAGACATCGCCTTGACTTTGATGTTTGCGGGAAAGAGCTCCGAAATGATAGTAGCACATACGGGCCCCCATGTTAGACCAAACGTAGAAATAAAAGAACACGACAAGACAACCAGAGTTACTGAGGTGTCATAATATTCCTTCAGTGCTGTTCCAAAAATGCTGAAAAGCACCATGAAGATTGTTAACATGGTCGATCCAAACAGTAGTAGTGCTCTTCTCTGAAAAATCGATATTGTGTATATCGAAATACCCGAAAAACACATATTGAACACAGCAAATATAACGGGTATCAGATACGGTGACTGTAGTTTAACATTTTCAAATATTGTCAAGCCGTAGAAGAAGAAAAAGTTGATCCCTGTAAACTGCTGAAAGAAATATATCAGAATACCTGTAACTACTCTAAAGAAGTATTTCGGTTTGCCATTTATAATCGAGTCATTCCTCTTTTCGTTAGCCATGCTTGTGTCAAGTTTGGCCTGGTAATTCAAATCGAACAACTGTGTGGTTTGGTTTACAATACATTCACTATCCAGTGGCAAGGCATTGATTTTACTCAACGACTTTTTGATCTTTCGAATCGATCTGTCATTTTTAACTAGCCAAGCTGGCGATTCTGGGACAAGTAAAATCAGCAATGCCCCCACAAAGGATACAATACAACCTTGGATCAACGGATATTGGTACTGTAGGAACAGAGCGGGATAGTGATCTGTTGCCGAGGCTAGTATGGAGAGTGATCCGAGAACAATACCAATGGTGACAAAAACTTGATTGAAGCAGGTGAAGACCCCCCTGCTTTTCACTGGTGTTATATCACTAATGTACAGAGGACATGTGATGGTCAAAAGCCCCAGTGCAACCCCATTGGTCACTCTTCCAAGCAAAATGGTTTTCCATGAAGTTGAAAAAAGGGTCACTAAGTTTCCTGAGCAATAGAACACCAGGGAGAGACAGATTGTGTGTTTCATTCCGATCTTTGGGATTATTTTTGCGGCTACAAATCCACTGAAAAAACCGCCCAACGAAGAGATACTGACAATTGTGCCTTTGATGATGGGACTGAACGCCAGATTTCCGTTGCCGAGATCTTGGTCGCCATATGCACTGACAAACAGCGGCATATCGACCAACCCGCCAATGGTGCCTATATCGTACCCAAAAATCAATCCCCCCAAGGAAATGATCATGGAATAACAAGCTAGAGATACCATTGCATTTTTCATTAGAGTTTCGCCAACAAAATGGCCACAGGAGGTTTGTTCTCTATCGAGATTCTCGATCCCAGCCTGTCTCCTGTATCCACTTGTGACCTTTTCTCCAAGATCGAGATCATACATATATGTTGATTTACTTTTGCCTGTTTCTGTGCCAACATTTGCTTGCACCTCCTGGGGTGCTGGTGTGTGTTGCAAAGCCTCCATGGGGACTTGCATTGGTCTCTAGAAATACCTCTCCTCCTACAGATTATAGTTGCAATCTGGCTTGCGAGACGAAAGTTAATAAAGACGTTTAGACAACACAACCGAAACGAACATGCACATATTGTGCCTTCAACATGCCAATAGTTCCCCTTTGGGGCAACCTATTGCACCATTTGAGAAACCGCAACTATCCACAATCAAGGTGCTAGAACCATCATCTTTTCCAGATACGGAAATTCCACAACCTCTCCACTGGTGAACTGGATTGTTCGTTAGATAGACTTTCCCTTTGTTGCTGAAACTCGTCAAGTCTATCCAACAACTTGGTCGATGTGGTGACAATCTTTGGTGGCTGGTCTACCGTTGTTCCCTCTTTCAGTCCGCGAGCCTCAAATTGACGGCTCAGCGACTCCTTTTCTTCACCTTATTTAAAACTATAGTGAGAAAGCCAATTTTTAGAAGGCGTAATTTTTTTGCTTTTCTTGCTCAGTGAAGGCAAAAATAAACCTTTTTTTTACCTCTGTTTGACCCTTCTTCTGTGTCTTTTTGTAATACTTGGTTCAATTCACACATACAATTTAACATAAACAATAGGAATTACTTGTCATGTGTGTAAGTAGGTAGAAAAAAAGGAAAAAGAAAAGCAATCCACTGGATGGGTTATACTCTGTAGATCTAACAATCGGCATCTCTGGGCTTTAAACATGCAATATTCCCAAATAGGAAATTTTTTCATGCTTCCTGGTTGCAAGTAAAAAGCCAGCCATCAAAGACGCTTCTATACTATTTTAATACATACTGGTGGGTATTTTGTATTGTATCTACTAGAAAATAAATTACTTTCATACTCTAGGGAGCAACTACAATACATCCATCAAAATGAAAAGATCGTCAGTTATTGTTATCCCTTGAATATCATTTTTACTCCCTTTCTGCTTTCGTTGGCGGTGGTTCCAACATCCATGTTGTCAGATTCTTTATAAAAACCAATGGTTCTTCTGCTTTTTTTTTAATAAATTTGGATCCAACTACCTTCCTTCTCCATCTATGGTCTCCAGTTCTTTTTAGGTTTCAAAGAAAAAAACCCCAGGTACAAGCAACAACAACCAAAAGATTCAAATCCATCTACATATTATAAAGTGTGTGTTTGTGTGTATATGAAAACATAGCCATCCAACACCTCGTCCATTCCTTTGACTATCCAACTTAATTCTCTCTTTAAAAAACATATTACCATATGCAATATAGCCATTTTCATTGATATATGAAATTGTCCCTCCCAACTACTTACATTCTTTAAATACAACTAGATTGCAATCCAACTTTTCCACATTCTTTTAAATAAACACAATGAACTTCTACTCTTTTTTCCAAATAGTGGCACTTTTGCAACTGATATCGGCAGTCCCAATTCCAATTCCTGAACCGGAACCGGTCATCGTGACCGTCAATGTTCCACACTACACTACGACGGTTATTCCTGTGGCAGAAGTCATTATTTCTGATGGCCAAACAACAACCATCCAACTTACAACTTTATCAACTATTTCGTCTGTTGCACAAACCAATTGGGATTTGATGGATGACAACTACGTCACGTCATCTTCATCTACCACCCCAGTCACAACTGCAACCACCCCAACCATTACTACAACCACCCCAACCACAACTGCAACCTCTCCAGCTGAAGATGCTAGCTCAACTTCGGTTAGCATTGACAGTAATGGTGTTGCTCATGTTTGGGTTACTCGTGCAAAGAAATTCATTGTCAATCAATACGGTGAAACCATCAGCACTTCAACCCAACAGGATCCAACTACCTCATCCTCAACCACAGATGCGAACACTGCTCAAAACACGGAAACAACAGCGACTTCCAACACTGAATCTCTTTCGGAAGTTATCTCAACCAATGGTAACACTAATGTGGTACACAATGTTGCTGGAACTGTTTCAACATCCGCAACAAACACAGACTCAACTACCGCATCAGCAACTGAAGCAAACACTTCAACTTCAGATTCTAGTGAAAACACTGAATCATCTTCTACCTCTGCTGAACAGACTCCATCTACTTCATCAACTGATTCGTTTTCTTCAACAAATCAAAACACGTCTTCATCGTCTACTGCTGAAGCTACCACTGCACAAACCTCGACTTCTTCAACTACCACTCCTCAGACTACCACTCCTCAAACCACCACTTCTTCAACTACAGACTCCCAAACTTCGGAATCTGTCAGTGATTATGTTACTACGTGGTCAAACGGTGAAGTTTTCTATTCTGATCTTCCAGAAACGATGGTTAGTCCAGTGAATGTTGCTCCAGTTTTTGCCGTTACTACCACAACCCTGCAAAACACAGCCGAAGCCATGTCAACTACCGGCTTATTATCATTGACTTCTTCAGACAGTAAATTATTACTGGCAACACTTACTGAAGGTCTTCCAAAAGATAAAAATGTTAATGGTAGTATGGTGAATCCACAAACTGTTGCAGTTACCAACACTATGTCTGTTTCAAGTCCAGTCTTGGAAACCCCAAGTTCAAGTTCAACTTCAAGTTCAACTTCTACTTCAACTTCTACTCAAGCTACATCTACTTCTGATAACGAAACCGATTCTTCAACGTCCGTTGACTCTTCCACTACGTCTTCGTCTTCGTCAGCTTCAGCCTCAGTCTCTTCTTCATACTTGACCAAGTCTCCAAACTCAATTGTTTATTCTCCATATGAAAATGATGGCACTTGTAAGAGTTATAGCACAGTTTTATCAGATCTCAAATTGATTGCATCTAAGGGAATCCAAGAACTTAGAGTTTATGGTAATGATTGTAATTATCTCACAACAGTCTTACCAATTTCTAAAACTTTAGGTTTAGTCGTGAATCAAGGATTTTGGATTTCAAGTGCTGGTGTTGACTCAATCGATAGTGCTGTTGAAGATTTAATTGAGTATGTCACTTCTGGTGCAGCTTCATACAGTTGGGAAGTTTTTTCATATTTTACAGTTGGTAACGAAGCAATTATTTCAAATTACTGCACAGTTTCAGAATTGATCTCCAAAATTTCTGAAGTTAAGAGTAAATTGACTACTGCAGGTTATTCCGGTAAAGTTACTACATCCGAACCTCCAGTGTCATTTGAAAACAACCCAGAATTATGTACTGACTCCGAGATTGATTTTGTTGGTATCAATCCTCACTCATACTTTGACGCCGACGTTTCAGCGGCACAGGCAGGCTCATTTGTGCAAGGCCAAATTGCAATAACCAAACAGTATTGTGGTTCCAAAGATATAGTTGTTACCGAAACAGGTTATCCTAATGCGGGTAACCAAAATGGACTGAATATTCCAAGTGCAGAGAATCAACTACTTGCGTTACAGTCCATCTTTGATGTTGTCGGTACTGACGTGACGATTTTGACCACCTTTGACGACTATTGGAAAAATCCAGGTGAATATAATATTGAACAACATTTTGGTATGATTCAATTACTTGACTGAATTCAGTAAATAATCCCCCAAAATAAAACAAACCAAATATTTTATGATCTGCTTTTCTACAATAACGCCAACACTCATCTCATTTGTATATTTTCCCAATTACTTTCAGTGTTTGTTGAATTCTTATAAAAGATTACTACATCTTTATAAACTTCTTGCAAACTACATTTCATTTTCTTTTCCGTCTATGTTATTTAACATATTTATTCATTTTATAAGTTCCTTTTTCTGTATAATACAAAAATCCATTAAAGATTACTGAAACCACCTCGACTTGAGTTGAGCCAGAAATCAAGAAGGTATTTTGATTTTGAAGAGTGGTAAAAAGCAGTAAAACTAAAGAGCTATAAAACTATATAGGAAAGTTATCAACGTAAAAGGGGGTAGAAAATCAAATAGAGTAGGAAGGAAACAATATAATACATTATCTAAAATTTGACTATTTTATTTGGAAAAAATTCGTCAATCAAGTCCAAATAATAAGGCTTCAGCTCTTCGATATTATATTTAATATCAGACTTGGAGTAGAGATCATAGGGGTTAAAAGCTTGAACACATTTCAACATTTCCTCATCCTTTTCATTCATTAAATATTTATAGGCCCCTTCGGAATGCCAGGGATAGAAGGAATGATACCTAATCATTGCCAAAGCTTCAGGTGGCAAGGTGGTCTGTTCTTTTGCCAAATGATACATATATTCATCGTGGCCCCAACTTAACATAACATTTTCAAGGCCACAGTGTGGAGAGTAAATTCCAAACTTTGTGCAGTACAGCGGGTTTTTCAAGTCGGGGTTTTGTTTGAAATATTCGTAGAAGATGATCTTTTTTGAATACTTGCAACCCACTGGAAACGTGTCTCCCACAACATCCCACTGGCCCTTTGAATCAAAGAAGTAGAGCAATTTGCCCAAGTCATGAATCAAGCCCACCAGCTGGAACCATCTTGGTTTATTATCTTTTCGTATTGCTTCGGCAGTCTGGAGGGCATGGTCTATCTGTGATAACTCTGTGTCGGGGTCCGATTCGTCGAGTAAGTTATTGAGCTTTATCAGGGCGTCCCAAACGGTCATTTTGTCTCTTGTTTTGGTTTTGAAATTAATTCGTGCCTGGATATTGTATGCAACGGTTTGCCGTTTCATGCTGTTCTTTATAAAACAAGTTGACACGATCAATAGCGAGTTCGTATTGCCTGTATTGTCTTGAGCGTTTCAAGTTCAGAATCTGGGATGATGAATTGTCTAGCCAATCTGTATTGCTGCTGGAATTCGCAGCATTGTCCAAAGGCTTATCCTTGCTTTCCACTTGATTTTCCTCTCCAGCTACAGCCTCTTTGCTTTCCACTTGATTTCCTTCTCCAGCTACAGCCTCTTTGCTTTTGTTTCTCTCTTCTGTTTCTCTCAACAGTTCCTCACGTATTTGGGATTTCAAGAGGTTCAACTGCTGGATATCTTCGTCAATCGACTCTAGTAATTTGGCCCTATCCAAATTCTGGTATTTTTTCAAATCCAGCTTCGATTTGAAAATTTTGGATGCGTTGTCTATCTTTTGGAGGGAATCCATATGATGTTTTGGCTGGTTGATTATTTTCTTTTCCTGTGCATGCTGTACGTTGATGTATTTCTACAGGTTAAAATAGAAAAAAAAAAGGCCAATACATATATTCTCTTTATTGATAATTTTTGTACTTCGGATTATATTGTTTCTCAAATGCGAAGGGCCGTTCGGAAAAAAAAAAAATAAAAGAAAAAAGTCACGTGCCCAAAATATATCACGTGATTGACACGTGATTGCAAAAGGTTTTTTTTTTTCAGGAAAAAAAAAATGCCCCACATTTCACAAAAGTCCGCACACATGTGAAAAAAAAATGCCACACATGCACGTGAAAAATTCACATAGTCTTATAATTTCTTTATATCAAATAAAAACTGCAAATTGTGCAAATCCGGTTGTTGTCCATATAATAAGAAATATCAGAAGTGTTTTTTCACATGCTCGCAAGACATACCTGGTTATATAGATATATATATATATATATATATATGTAGAAAACGCCCGAGTGTATAGAACGCAACCAGGCAAATTGTCTGTGTTGGTAGCTATTTTATTTTATTTTATTTTATTTTATTTTATTTTATTTTATTTTATTTTATTTTATTTTATTTTATTTTATTTTATTTTATTTTTTATATTTTATATTTTATATTTTTATTTTTATTTTTATTTTATTTTATTTTATATTTTATATTTTTATTTTATATTTTATATTTTATTTTATTTTATTTTATTTTATTTTATTTTATTTTTTTATTTTATTTTATTTTATTTTATTTTATTTTATTTTATTTTATTTTATTTTTGTTGTCTCTTTTGAGTTTTAATGTGATTTATTTCCTTATTTTATTTTATTTATCGATTTTGATTATTCTTTCATCAGGGTGGGCTTTGTCTGATCACAACAGTGAATCAAGTATTCAAACATTCAATCGATCGTTCAATTGATTCTATATCATTGTATCTTTAAATAGTTGTTCTCTTTTTGGTATTCTATTTATCATTCAAAGTTTGTTTCTTTTTGTGGTGTTGTTTTTAGATAGCCTGTTATTAACAAGAGTGAAGATATAAGACAAAAAAAAAAAAAAAAAACTAAAGAAAAATAGAAATAAAAATAATATGACCGATCCAAAGATAGATCCTAAGGAAGCAAAAGCATCCGTTGAATTGGATTCTAATGTGAAACCACATACGTCAGACTCTCCATCTTCGAAAGTGGAACCAAAAGACTCCACCCCTCCCTCTAAGGACATTGTCAATGAAAAGGAAAAGAAAAAACAGACATTTATTGTTCGTACTGTGTGGACATTGATCATGACTGCACTTCTACTGGTAACATTGGCTGCAGGACAATTCTGGTCAATTGTCGTTGTCTTGTTTCTTCAAATTGCCGTTTTCAGAGAGTGTATTAATATCACCACCGCTCGGGCCAAGCTGGAAGAGTTGAATTACACAAACCATTTGAACTGGTGGTTCCTAATTACCACCATTTTTTATCTTGACGGAAGAAACTTCATCAAATACTATTTGTCCAATTTTGTGGTGTCCGATTATACCAGCGTGATTGCCATCAAATTGGTTCTTCACCACAAATTCATCTCTTACTGCTTGTACGTCACAGGTTTTGTCGGATTTGTTGCTTCCTTGAGAAAGGGTTCCTTGAAGTTCCAGTTTGCTCAGTTATGCATCACCCACATGACCCTACTATTGGTGATTTTACAGGGCCACTGTATCGTCAATAACATCTTGCACGGTATGTTTTGGTTTGTGGTACCTGCCGGCCTAGTCATCATCAACGATATCTTTGCTTACTTATGTGGCATTACCTTCGGCAAAACCCAACTCATTTCAATCTCACCAAAAAAGACTGTCGAAGGTTTCGTAGGCGCCTGGATTTCCACCACCTTCTCCTCGATTTTGTTCACATACATTTTTTCAAATATCAACTTTTTCATCTGTCCTGTCTCTGATAACATTTACACAAATATATTTTCCATTGTTGAGTGTGATCCAAATCCCGTTTTCATCCATCAAATCTATCCCCTGCCTAGTTTCTTGGTCGATATATTGCACACCGAATATATCCAGCTAAAACCAATATATCTCCATACAATGATCATCTCAATGTTTGCTTCTTTGATTGCTCCTTTTGGTGGTTTCTTTGCCTCTGGTCTGAAACGGGCCTTCAAAATCAAGGATTTCGGTGACACAATCCCTGGCCATGGTGGTATCACTGATAGAATGGACTGTCAGTTCCTAATGGGTTCTTTCTCCTATTTATATTATGAGACTTTCATCTCAACTCACAATGTCAACATTGGTAGCCTGCTTCAATCGATTATTGTCAATCTTGATCCAAACGATATTATCATTTTGATCAAGAGCTTGCTTGCCTACTTATTCAAATTTGGCGCCATAGATGAAGAATCATACCAGAAGATTATTTCAGTTCTATAGTTGTATACTTCTTTTAGTCTTATACATATTACACTCAATTACTTCAGATTATTTATAACGTTCTCTTTCATGTACAAAATAAAGAATCATATTCTTATCCTGTTTTTCTATGAGTAATATACATTTGTGTTATTTCATTTTTTCCATCATATGTAAGACCTGTTGTCTCTCTACAGCTTCACCTTTTCTGATGAAATAGGTTTCTGTCTTATTGGAAAATCGCTTGACGCGTACGCATATTATTAGAACATGTTTTTGTCCTTTCCTCCTTCCTAAAAGGCTGTACTCTTTCCTTAGGGGTTCTTATTGCAGAAGTGTGAAACACAAATCACAATGGTTGCTGATTATTATTCCCAGGAGGTGTCAAATCTGGATGACGAGGAAGAAATATTGGAATCTCTCCCCGTTTCCAATGCCAGCAACGCAGGGGGAGTTGATGAAAACATTGACTCTACAAACCAGGACATCGTTATCGAACAGGATAACATACCTAAACTTAAAAACTTAAATGATGACTTCCAATTGAAAATTAAAAATAAGATGTTGTACAGTCGGGCTTCTGGATTCCACACCAGGGATAAGGATCAAGAGAATATACGTGCAAACCGGCTCCTGAGGTTTACATTTTTAGAGAATGAATTACGAGCCTTAATGTTGGACATTGAACAGGACTCGAACGAGTCACAATCAGAACTTCGTACCAAAATAGATATGCTAGTTAATGACATAGATACCTTCAAATTAAGAAATGGCAACGATACATTCATGACTTATTGGAATAATAAATTGGCGTCAATGACATTGGCTGCGCCGTCTGAAATGACCCACACCACGCCAGCAGAACACACGTCATTGGGTCCAGAATTGGCCGTACAAAAACTTTATACAAATTTGGAGTCCAGAATTTCAACATTGGAAGACAAGATAGGCCTAAAAGTGGTAGAAAATTCCCAATCTGTCCAGGATTCAATCGATGATTTGTACACCCGTGTAAACTTATTACTAAATGGCAATGAAAACATTAGGGAAATAAACGACGAAATTGTAAAATTAATCGATAACTGCGAATTGTATCTGAAGAACTCTAGAAATGTCAAAGACTTATCGGAAATTGTGCCATTAACGGATAAGAAACTGTGCTACTTGTATGACCGAATGAAGAAACTACCCGATTTTGAAATCTTGCTAGATAAAATCATAAAGAGATTCAAATCTCTCAATGAATTGATTTTGCAAACGTCCAATACTGTCCGTTTTATGAACGATTTAGAGTCAGAACTGAGTAACATGGATTCCAAACTGAACTCCTGGAACGAGCGACTCGATCACTTCGAATCCCAGTTGCAAGCGGATCGGGAGGCTTTGAACTCATCTGTGCAGCTCTTGAAAGACGTGCAAAAAACATAGTCACTACCTACAGCTGCTGTTTTTCCGTTCTTTTCATAAGATGTTAAAAGGCTTTATAAAAGATTATTTGTCTGGAAAAAACAAAACTAGAGAAAGACGCTTTATTTGGTGAAGATTGAAACGACATCTTGATCATGGACCTTATGATTCAACCCACATTTCTGTGGAGCGTTACCAAACTTTGAGGAGGACCCCCAAACCAAGGCATATTTGAATTGATCTTTAAAGTCTCTATGGATCGAATTACAGACGTCTTCAATCGATGAATCATGTCTAACCACCATCGGGCCTTTGAAATCAGGCGCCGTACCTCTCCTTTTAGTATACAGCCTTAGCAAGTCCAACCTGTACCATATTTCGTCAACCACATCTTGTATGCCTAGATCCAACTCGCAGGACATCACCACCGTGTTTGGTTCCCTTGCAATTCTATCCACCTCTTCCAACGACACCGAGTCGACTTTATTATAAACGTAAAGACATGGTGTGTAGACAACATGCTGTTCATTTATAACATCAATCAAATCGTCAACCGTGATATTTTCGTCTCTGATCATAACGTCTGCGTTGTGGACCTTGTAATCTTTTAGAATCGATGCGACCAACTTCTCATCGATGTATTTCGGTGGTGTCAGGCAATTCAATTTGATACCACCCGTCTTCTTTATTTTGATGTTCATATTTGGCTTCTCTTTGTTCAGCCGGATACCAATGGCCTCCAGTTCCCTCTCCAGATGCTGACGCTGTTGATGCGATTTGGTTGCATCCAGAACAATCAAGATCAAGTCGGCGGTTTTGGCGGTTGCAACAACCTGTCTACCCCTACCTCTACCTTCACTAGCACCTCTTATGATACCCGGTAAATCGACAATTTGGATCTCGGCACCCTCGTATTCCAGAACACCCGGAACGGAGGTTAACGTTGTGAATTCATAGGCTGCTGCTTCTGATTTGGTCTTGGTCACCTTTGATAAAAATGATGATTTACCCACTGACGGATAACCAATCAAACACACACGGGCATCTCCACTTTTCTGGACCTCAAATCCTTGGCCTTTACTGCTCCCACCACTGCCTGCTTCGGGTTCAAGAAGCATTCTTCTGTACTTGGCCAATTTACCTTTCAACAAACCAAGATGGTATTCGGTGGCTTTGTTTTTTTGGGTACGTGCCATCTCATCTTGGATTTCCTTGATCTTTCCAACAATATCAACCATTTTGTCTGTTAATTATTGCTCTTTTTCCCAGTCAACCAATCTATCTAACTCTCGATTTAAATATATATAAATATATATAAATATATAGTCCAAAAATACATCCCAAAGAAAACTTCTTTCATGTTTCAGTTGTCAATGTGGTTTTTTTCACATCCGCAAAGTGAAGATTTTTTTTCTATGGTATTACGTAAGCATCCTTCTATTACCACTCTGTATAGTGAGAGGTGAATTGAAACCCAGAAACATGGAGATACAACTATATCTTGAGAGTTTCCATCTTCTTATTTAGGGTGGAAATTTGAGTGGAGACGTTGTTCATGTAGTTTTCGTCGGATAAATACAGACGCAAGCGTTCGTCCTTGGCCTGCAAGAGATCGAGCTGATCGTTGGCTTGCAAGGTGCATAATCGAATCAGATATTCAAGCAAGGACAACGGAGATGCCACTCCACTTGTGTTTTTCCTGTTGGCTTTGTCAGCAGATGTTGCCTGAATCGCCCTAGCACTTTCAACAGCCGCCTTTGGAGCGTCTTCGAGCTCGTCTTCGAGCTCGTCTTCAAGTTCGTCTTCGGTGTCACTGGAACCTTCTTCGTAGTCGCCGACCGCTATCCATTCGAAGAGAGCATCGTCGCCAGATAGCTTCGTACCTCTATCCACGCCCTCCGCCACTTCGTCATCAAGCTCATCCCTTGTAACTTTTCTGGTCTTCAACACAAGAACAGGACTGGATCTGTCTTCAAGTTTCAACAGCCGGCCAGAAGCACTGAAAAATAGTTTGCAAATTTGACGGATGTCATAGATCCGCCGACCCGGTTCGTCCTCGTCGCCATGGTACCTTTCATCGTCAAAGTCCTCAACTATCCTTATTTCGTACGCAAACTGGGCCTTTTCACTGAACACACGGACTATCTGCAGCCTACAGCGGGCATATTTTTCTCTCCAGGTTAGCTCGCCCACATCCTGGGTTGCCGCTTGATGGTTGTAGAAGACGTTGTAAAACGTCAGAGAAAACTCGGGCCCCACATTGACGTCTTTCTTGTCGGCAGCGGCGGCGAAAGATTCGTTCGATTTGGAGACCAACGTGGTGGCATTCAGCAGACGGCCGGGAGAAACGTAGTCCTGGAAGTTGTTTACCGAGGAGCTGCCATGGGTTGACAACACTAAATTCAGCATGGGGACAACGTTGTCAATTTCCTTCACCAGATTGTCGATTCTTGTTTCCACAATCTTCAACGATTCCGACGTCATCTTCTTCCCCTTTGCCTCCGCCGTCAGTAGCATGACGTCCTTAGAAAAGTCCTCGATGTCCTCCTTCAGATAGTCGGCAATCCGCAAAACACTTTCCAGATTGGAGTTCCCCCGTGCTGACATCAGCCTGATCACATCGATCGAGTACGTTACCGTGTAGATTTTGTTCTCCAGGAGCTCCTTTTTGCGTTCCAGCCTCCTCCGTTCATATTCGGGTACATGATCCATCAATGACGAAACCGATTTGATGACATACGTCGAGGCAACTTGAACACTTGATCGTAGCGCAAATGTCACCAACGTACTTCCCGCCTTAGAGAGTATCTGATCCATTCTGTAGATTGATGAAGGTGATCCAAATGATAGTGGTGGATATATGTTGCCACGGAGTTATCTATATATATATTGTTTTACACCTCTATGTGTGTAAAACAATAACTGCTTTGCTAAACTAGGGTAATTATATATATATATATATATGAGGGTTTTCATGTTATCGCACTATGTGGATGAGTGAGCTTTCTGAGACACTTCACCAAATCCATTACTCCTTATAAGCCCTCGAATTGTGACCAGAGATACACGTGAAATGGTACAGTAGTTAGGGAGTTGGATAGAAGTATACAATATGTGATATAGAAGGGCGTAAGACCATCACTCGAGTTGGGAGTGAGTCCTCTTTTTTGGATCCTGTTTCTTGCTCTTCCATTTTGCATTTATCTGATCGGCAGTCTCGAGTCGGTCTCTGTTCTCGTACTTGATATAGCCTTTCATTGCTTGGCCGAGACCGTCGCCCAGGTTTACATGGATTTTATTCGAAGGATCCAGGTACTTTATATCTGTGACGGATTTCATGAAATCCAGCATGACAGATTTGATTTTATAGTCGTTCCAAAGACCCGCAACGACACTGTTGGGATTGAATGTCCTTACTGGACCAGTACTCCATTTCACAGTCTCTGGGTCAAAGCCACAGTCGTACAAAACCAAGGGAACGTCGTGTGCCATTTTGTAGACTGGCCTTGAAGGGTATGTCTTTATGTCAAGGAGCTGCTGCACAATTTCGGGCTCCTCCAACTTTTGGGCAACGGTCAATAGAACCGCCACCATGCATCTGACCTGGTGCCACAAAAATGCAGTGCCCTTCAAATTGAAAACATAAAGCGACGTTTCGCCAGGAAGCTTGTCGATCTGTGACATCATGATCGTTCTTTTGAAACTCTGGATTTGTTTGGAGGCATCGATCTTGCAGAAATTCCGGAAGTCGTTTTCCCCCAAATAATAGGAGGCGGCTTTGTTCATGCGTTCAATATCCAAGTCCTGGCCGTTGAAAACATATTTATAATGTCTGAACGTACAGCTGAATCTGGCATCAAAATTGGCAGGAGGCCGCAGACATACATGATGGATACGAATATCGGCCGGCAATGACTGATTCAACGCTTTGATATAATCGATCTCATTTTTGTCATTCTCCGGATCGTTCAACTCTTCTTCACTCAGCCTGGACCTCACCGTCAGCGAGATAACTTGATTCATTGCGCTGACACCCCTATCAGTTCGGCCACATCTGCTAAAATCGCAATCCTCCTGTTCCAGTGTGCCAATCAGTTTCACCTTATGCAACGCCTCCATCAGTTTTTCCTCCACGGTAGGAAGTTCTGTAGGTTCTCCCTGTAAAGCAAGCCCTTGATAGTTCCATCCCGTGTATGCAAATTGCAGAGCAATCTTTCTTTTACAATATTTCGAAAAATCAAAACTCTTTTGTGTTTTCTGCCTTTTCGTGACTTTTGGGTCCTTCTCCCCATCAATGACAGCGGTCCCTACGTCTGAAGGTCTGCCCTCTAGTTGATAAATTCTGTCCAAGAGTTCCTTTCTTGTCCATTTAGTATAGTTTATTAATGGCTCCGTCTTTCTTTCCATGGATGACATGCTTTGAATCCTTCCCATTCGAGTCCAGTATCTTCCACTGTTTTTGAGTTTTCTTATAAGCATCGATTCCCCTGGCTTCAACTACCACTGAACAGACACAGCAAGTTGCAGTTTGACAGAATTTTGATTGAAAGTGTAGTCGAAAAGTCAATAGATGAAAAGAAAAAAAATGGTGTACGGTCAATTTCCCAAAAGGGAAATTTTCTTTTCATCTTCATCATGAAAAAAATTTTAGTTTTAGTTCTTCTATGTAACCTTTCAATCTGAAATTTTGGGCTTTCTCTTCCGTTGAGACAGTTCAGATAGCAAGAAGAAACATGAAAGGGGAAGCGTCATCTGTCTCGTGGGACTCGTTGTCTTACAAATTGGAACCATGGTTGCAAAATGCCATGATATCATTGGGTTTTACGTCCATGACACCGGTTCAGGCATCAACCATTCCACTTCTTGCACAACATAAAGATGTGGTCGTTGAGGCAGTTACAGGATCGGGTAAGACGCTGGCATATATCATACCAGTAATTGAAAAAGTTGTCAAATTGTTAAAAAATGAAGAGCTAAAGAAGGGATTTTTTGGTGCCATTATTGTAGCACCTACCAGAGAATTGGCAGACCAGATCGATACTGTCATGGGATCGATCTTGGAATTGCAACCGGAAGACCAAAAACAAATCAAATCGCAAAGGTTGGTCGGATCGGTTCAGAGCGTCAGAGAAGATTTGAGCTCTTTCTTAAGTGACAAACCGCAAATATTGATTGGAACACCCGGTAGACTGATTGATTTTTTATCTAATAATGCGGTGAAAACAAACAAATGTGAAATAGTTATCCTCGATGAAGCAGACAAGTTGTTGGATATCGGTTTTATAAACGACACACAATCTATTGTCAGATTTTTACCCTCTCAAAGAAGAACCGGTCTGTTCTCTGCCACTATTTCAGGTGCTGGAAATGAAATTTTCAAAACCGGTATGACAAACCCTGTCAAGGTTACAGTGAAATCTTCGTTGTCTACTGCAAATTCAGCTCCCGAGAGTTTGAACTTGTCTTATATGGTAGTTGACCCTGAACTGAAATTGAAGATTTTGTTGAATATGATCATCAAATTGAGATACAAAAAAGTAATTGTTTATTTTCCAACAAATTTTGCAGTTACTCAATTCTATGCACTGTTTAGTAAGCTGCTCGAAACTTCGCCATCAGTTGGTGATTCTGGGGATGTCGAAATTCTTTCACTGCACGGAAAACTAGAGGCTAAGCCACGGTTAAAGACATTGACAAAATTTGCCGATGGGTCTGCATCTAAATTAGTTTTATTTACAACCGATGTTTCTGCCAGAGGCTTGGATATACCTGATGTTGATTTGGTTATCCAGTTGGATCCTCCTACAGAACCCGATGTTTTTCTTCATAGGTGTGGTAGAACAGGAAGAGCTAATAAGATTGGTAATGCAATCACTATGTTAGCAGAAGGCAGAGAAGAAGAATATGTGAACTTTATGAATGTCAAAAATGTGGAGCTGAAAAAACAAGCCCCACCAACAATTTCAGAAGAAGATAATTTATGGTTTGAAAAAGAAATGAAAAATTGGTTATTAGTAGATAGGACTCGTTATGATCACTCTGTTAGATGTTATGTGGCATACGTGATGTACTACTCAAAACATGTTGCCTCATCGATTTTCCGTCTATCAGAGCTGGATTATTTTAAACTTGCCAAACTTCATGGACTGACGAGATTTCCAAAGATGCCGGAGAATAAGTATATAGCCAATTTCCCTAAAGACGGGTGGATAGATGATTCCATTAATTTTGATACCTATGCATACAAAGATACAGCAAAAGAAGAAGCTAGACTGTTAGAGCTCAAGACGGAAAAAAGAAAGATGGAAAGAAAGGAAAAGGCACTGAAAAAGAAGGAACTGAAGGAAAAAAACTCTTCCTGGAGTAAAAAGATTGACGGGAAAGAAACCAAGCAAGAAAGACGTGAGAAATTGATAAAGAGGAGAGAAGCTGTCGAAGCTGAGATAAAGAGGCAGCGGGAGCAAGAAGACAGCGATGAGTCTGAAGCAGAGGTTGACTGGAAAGATATGGTCAGAGCCAACAAAAAGCAAAAGAAACAACACCAACAAACACAAGGTTTCTTTGATGATTTATAAGTGCAGCAATTGCGTGTATTACTAGCTTTCTTTTAATTTGTTACTTATCTATATATCTTTATGGGCAAAGCAAAATGGATTATTGGAAAAAGAATGTAGTGTTCAGGTTATATAAATTCCCCTAGAGTGATGTTTTTATCAACTTTGAGTGCTTCCTTCCAAAACTTGGAAAGATGGCGGGTACCGGAGTCGCAAGCAATTATCACTATTCTTGATCCCGGTTTAGCTGATTTGGCAATTTTGACAGCGGCAACAGCATTAATGCTACTGCTTGAACCCAGAAAGAGTCCATCGTTAGAGCTCAAGTACCTAGCCATGCATATTGCTTGATTGTCGGTGACCCTGACAGCATCGTCGACACAGTGCTCACCTTGCAAAAAGTTATGGGTGATTCTGTTCAACCCAACACCTTCAATAATCGTATCCACTTGGTGTCTGCGTCTGGTTCCCTCTTTTTCCACTGTATCGTACATCACACCATACTTCACTCGGTTGTACATCCCGGAACCCTGTGGATCTGCCAAAACTACTTTGACTTTATCTGTGACCGACTTCAAAAATCGAGAGCAGCCTGCAATCGTGCCGCCTGTACCTGATCCGGTGACGAAATAGTCAAGCCTGTGTTCCATCTGTTCCCAGATTTCCGGCCCTGTCCCTAAGTAGTGGGCCCTCCAATTATTATCATTTTCAAATTGGTCGGCAAAGACTCCGTTGGACTCGGTACTGCTATCGTTTTTCAATTTCAATGCACCTTTTCTTGCTGCGTTGACGTACTGATTAGGGTCCACAATCGAGGCGGGCTTCACCTTTTCAATCTCAGCACCATAGCTTTCCAATAGTTGTAACTTCTCATTGGAGGTATCGTCTGGCAAGCAGATATGTGCAGTATATCCTAAAGCATTGCAAAGCATTGCAAATGATATTCCTGTGGAGCCCGATGTTCCTTCAAACAGCACATCGCCTCTACCAGGCACAAGTTCACCTGTCTGTTCAAAATGGTTGATAACAGATAATGCAACACGGTCTTTTGCAGAACCTCCTGGGTTGGCTAACTCCAATTTGGCGTAGATATCACAGCCAGTTTCCTCCGACAACGAATTGATCCTGACCAGTGGAGTGTTTCCTATTAACTGTGCAACGTTTTTCTTTCCTTTTGGGGGTCTCTTTTTGTCATCTGAAGAAGAGGAATGGATCACTGTGTATGTAAGGTATGAACTTCCCACAATCAATGTCAGAGCATACAACGCAGACCGAACAGACATCATGGAAGTTTCTAATCGATCGATGGCCGCCAGACTATGAACACAGAGAGTCTCTGTCGCTGTGAAAAGGAGGTATCTTTGACTGTATTTCTGGTAGTCGAAGGAACATCATAAAACTTTCAGTGTCTTAGAAAAAGACCGATACGAGCGAAACGAGAAGTTGATGAAGAATTTCATGGGTATTTGAAACATGGAAACAAACCAAAATGACATGTGGTGTTTTGTTTTCTTCCATCTCTTAGTTACAAAGTGGATAAGAAACAGGAATTGCTTTGATAAGTCTGTTTTACAAGAGTACATATGAAGACCGACACCCTACTCATGGAATTAGCATCCAGAATATCTTGTGTTCATCAACAAGTGATGAAGAGCAATGTCATCATTTTCATGCAAGCATTTACCAACAAATACATATTAAGTCCACTGTTAAAGACGGAGTTCACCTCACAGCTAGTCCAGTCTCCGTCTTCAAGATTTATTACGGTACTTCTGGTATATTTGGGCATTTTACTGGGAATATACGAACTGGTGTTACATACGGGAGTTTCGCTCGGGTTGTGGAAGAACCCAGCAGATGAAGTATTTAAAGAAATACCCGTGCATTGCGCCCACGTCTACGTTTCGATCAATCTGTTGAGCAAGAACGACAATGCCGATGGGGCCGAGAATCAGGATAAACCAAACTATTTGCTCAAATATCCAATTGTATACCACTTCGAGTTCAGTCCGGAAGAATACGCACATGAGGATTATGGGACCGATTTGAAGTTCATCAAAAACAAAGTGCATAGCTGGTTTTCCACCTCGGAGGTCTACCACCACAACAAGGCTCTCATCAATGGCCCTATAACCGTTGACGATCTGCGTTTTTACAGCAAAAACCGCAAACTCTTGGAGGGTGATGACGAATACCTGTGCGATCTGGATGTCGGAACCGGCGATACCATCTTCTGTATTATACGCTACTAAGCCATTATCTAGGTGTCTATAGCTGACTATCGTCTTTCCCTGTAATTTTCTTCCCGACGACGGGGGTCGTGATCTCTGGTCCGGTGGGTATCCCTAGGCGCCGATCTATATCGTCCCTCATCACCTCTCTCATACCCATAGCCAGCATCCCTGTGGTGCCCAGCACTGCGATCGTGCCTGTGTGTGTGGCTAGTATGACGGCTACTTCTTGCTCTGTCATCACCAGCCCTATCCCTGGGAGTGTGTGTTCTTTCACGTTCTCTCTGCCGATACTTCTTCAGCTTCTTCTGTTTTTCCATGTATTCCCTCTGCTTCATCTGCTGAAGCTTGATGGCATAGAGAGGATCCGTTTTGGATATTTGCTCCTCTTCTTTTTCCTTTTCGTTCGTGCTGCCCTCAGCAGCCTCATCTTTCTTCTCCAAACCTGACTTCAACACCCGATCCATGCGGGTCATCTTTTTGGCTGTTTTCCCGTCGGGTATGGCGTCATTTAGCTTCCGTTTGCCCAAAAGAACATCGTCGTTGACTTGCTCTGTAAACCCGGAATGCGAGCCGCCCGTTGATTGATACATCCAATTTGTTGTTTTATTGGCTCTGTTCTTGGGCTCTGTACTCTGGCCCTCGACCAACGAAAGCAGCTCGTTTTTCTCGTCCAACTCCTTCAACTTGGCACTGTGCAGCTGTGCCTTCTTGTGTTCATTTAGAATTTCTTGTTCTTTTTTCCATACTTTTTCCCTGTTCTTCAGAAGTTTGGGGTTCCATGACTTCTTCAAATTCAAATCCGATGGCATCTTGTTCGTTCAGCACGCCACCTCTAAATTCTGTTCTGTACGTGTTCAGTATAGGAGTGTTTGCCCTTATGACGAACAAGCCTCTACTGTGTAGAAAAAGGTGTTGAATATGCAGATTCGCTTCAACTCCTTTTTTTTCTACCGTTCTTCACATTCTTTGATTATTTGAATACACTTTTTTCGTTTGCATCTTTTAGTAGATACTGACCAGCCGACCAATTAGTGTATTAAAGAGAGTAATTGATCAAACATTTCTAACTGGATGTCGGTGTATTTATCCGGCAGGGCCAGCCTAAGAGATTTAGGAGGGAGAGCCGGTCAGTTTGGAAGACTGGACAACTAATATCGGACTCGTATTTTGTAGGTCCTTCTTTTGTATTCAGGTTTTACAGTTCAGTGACTCCCTATTTCTAGTTTTATTTGGAAAAGACCATGTTTTATGAGCCGTGGTAAGGGATCTAGCAATCTCTTGTGAGTCAAAATTGCTGCAACATAAGCTGAATCAAAAGGAAAACATATGTATGGGATGTATACATCCTATGTAGGACTGGAAACCCGCTCCGTTCAATAGCAGGATAACCGTGAGATGGTGCAACAGCATGAACTGCCTTTAAAAGGAGAATACAGCGGAGGTTGTGTGCTGGGCCGATGCAAGAGTTAAGGTTTGGGATGAATGATTGATGCATGAGATATGTATGAGCTATAAAATAATACAGAAAGTTGCTGTTTTATTGATATATGTAAATATATAGATATAGGCCACATTTTACCAGAAACCAGAATACAACACAGTAGACGGGCGGCTGGTAAAAGCAAAGATGGATCGAATCATACATCGAGGATCGAAAGCAGCCTCGAGGAGATGGACGCCCGAGCTGCACACCCGACACGAGACTTAGAAACCGTGGATCTTGATGTTTTTCTTCTTCAAGCCTAAGGTTTGCACCATGAACTCCATCACCTTCAGACGCTGGTCACCTTGCAATTGGATGACCTCGCCCAATTCATCATCCTTGACGATGTTACCGTTACACGCAAACTCCTTCTTGATGACCTTTAAGATTTTCTTCAAATCATATTCATCCGGCAAACCTTGAACAGTGGTCAATGTTTTTCTACCGTTTCTCTGTTGGATACGGATGTGGATGTAGTTAGTTAATTCAGTTTCATCATCACCAGTGTCGGCGAATGGATCTATATCAAGCGTTCACAAGATGGGAGGGGAAGGGTGAATTGAATGTTAGTAAAACTGTGTTTGTGTGGCGTTTTTTTTTGTAGAAAACTCTTCATCGAGTCTGCTGTTTGAGTAAACAAACAACTTCTCCTTATACTGGGGAATAAAACATACCAAAAGATTTAAGGTTTTCAATATTACTCATATAAATGTATGGAGTCTCAAACCAAAATTTTTTCTTGATAAAATAATTCGTAGAAGAACAAAAAAGTTTCAAAACGTTTCAACCTTCTCTTCTTTCGTTTCTTTTTAAAGAAGAACAGACTGACCAAATTAGAACAAACAATCCTTCTATAATAAAAGGAAAAAATTCAAAATAGTCAAATTTCTCACACTTTCCAACTTTCAACTTCCCGCATTTTTCTGATATATCAAAATTTGGATGGCCAAAATCGAAAAAATAAAAGATAAAGGAAAAAACCCGTATAAAAATAAAAAAAAAAAAAAGAGAAAATGCAAGAGCCGCTGAAAATTGATGAATTTTCGCAACGCAGACGTTTTTTTTTCTAGAAGAAAAAAGAAGATGGTGGAAAAAGGCGAAAATGCGAAAATGCGAAAATAAAACATTACTCACACAACAAGCCTCTTGTCGTGGCTCTTGGGTCGATCGTCCGGTGACCCCCTGCCAATAGTGGCTTGGCCTTATATATATATATATATATATTGTGTTTGAATTGTTCCTAGTAAATTATACAACTGTTATTCAGTAATTGTTGGAAAGCTGAGCATTCGAGAAATGGTGTTTTTGTTTTTTTTTATATCCAATTATTATGTGGCAACTTATATACGTTTATCTTTTGTTAGTTATAGGAGGTTTTACTTAGATGAGCCTTTGGTATATTATATATACATATTATATATATATATATATGTGTTGATTTTTTTTTCCTTCTAGATATCTAACCATCTATCTTTATATATATATATAGACAAACATATCAGTATAGACAAGAGACTGTTTATATCAGAACTGATTGATTGATTGATCGTCCAATCATGTTTGGTTCTTCTAGACATGTATCTGATATACAGACAAGTATAAAAAAAGCCTGTACAATTGACGATTCGGCAGCAAAGAGAAAACATGTTAGAGCCTGTATTGTTTATACCTGGGATCACAAGAGCTCGAAGGATTTTTGGGAAAACCTGAAAACCATGCCCTTGAAAGATTCGGACATCCAACTGTTCAAAGCGTTGATCTTGATCCACAAGGTGCTGCAGGAAGGCCATCCGTCTTGTTTGGTCGGGGGCTTCAAAAATATCAATTGGATTTCCAATCTGGATACCCTCCGCACGCAAGATAGGAGATACCAGGTCCTGATTCCCGAATACGTGAACTATATTCTACAAAAGTTGCGGTTCCACCACAACCATCGTGGCTTCAATGGGACTTTCGAGTACGAAGAATACGTCTCTCTTCGTACCGTCTCCGATCCTAACGAAGGCTATGACGCCATCTTGGACCTGCTGTCCTTGCAAGATGCCTTGGATACGTTCGGCAGGGACATCTTCGTGGCAGTGAGAAAAAACAGCTCGGAATGCATCATCAGTGCATTGGTGCCAATCGTCAGTGAATCTTATGGTATCTATAAATTCTTGGTTTCCATGCTCAGGGCTATGTACAAGGTGTCCGATTCCGTGGACGTCCTGGAACCGCTAATGACAAAGTTCAATGAGCAACATGCTCGTTTGTACGACTTCTACTCCAAGTGCTCCACAATCCGCTATTTGACCACCTTGATTACAATTCCAAAGTTGCCGTTCGATGCTCCGGATTTGACAATCGGCGACAGTGAAGTCTCCTTGCCACCCTTGAAGGAGCAAAAGACAGCAGCAACAACATACTCCATGACCCCAATGTCAAACGACTATGAAAACCAACCGTTACCGCAGCAGCCAATGACATCTCAACCTACTGGCGCCGTTTCAAACGCATTCATCGAGCAACAACATGCCTTTGAATTGCAACAGCAACAGTTGGAACAACAGCGTCAAGCTGAATTACAGCAACAGCAGCAGCAACAACTGGCTCAACAGCAATATTGGGAAGAACAACAGCGGAAACAGATGGAAGCACAGCAGTTGGCGCAGCAGCAGCTATTGTTGGACCAGGCTCAAAGACAAGCGCAGGGTAGAGTTGCTGAGTTGGAAAGAGATATTTTGACGTTGAAAGGACAGTATGATAATGATCAACTCATGCTTCAAAGTTATGATCAAAAGGTCCAATCTTTAGAATCCGAATTATCTTCGACAACACAAACAGCACAACAACAGTTGGCCTCAAAAGACGAGCAACTAAATTATTTACAAGAGCAAGTTGACTATTGGAAAAGTAAATATGATTCCTTAGCTAAACTATACTCTCAACTTAGAACTGAACATTTGAATCTGTTATCTAAATCCAAGAAAATTCAACAAAAGGCTGCATCTGCGCAGGAAGCAATTGAAAAACGTGAAAAATTAGAAAGAGATATGAAAGCCAAAAATATTGAATTGGCTGACTTGATCAAAGAAAGGGATAGGGCCAAATTGGAGTTGGAAAGATTCAAAAGCACCAATAAAGGCGACTTGGCTGCCTTACAATTGGAAAAGGAAGACCTGGAACAAAAATTGGCCACTTTGGATAGAGCTCAATCTGCTAATTTAACTGCCATTTTCAATCAACATAATAAAGAAATTGAAGATTTACAATCTAAGTTAAAAGATGTTTCATTAAACGCTCCAAGTGATGAAAAATTACAAGAGTTACATGAAAAGCTGCAAGAAAAAGAGATGGAAATTGAGATGATGCAACAAACAATGGATGAAACTATCAAGGATCTCGTGAACCAGCAAAAGTCAAAAGACTTGAATGAAAATTCAAGAGTTGAAAATGTTGTGCAAAAAGCATTGGATAGGTTTTCCAATTTGGTGGATGCAATTTTAAAATCTGGTATCAAAAGAATTCAAGATTCTGTATTTGAATTGGACTCTCCAATGCAAGCGGGTAATCTAAATTCCTCGCCTGAATATTTGCTGACTATAATTGAAAAATCATCAGGCTTGTGTACTGACTTCGCATCCAGTTTTAATACTTTCTTAGCTGATGGTGTGAATGGGGACGAAGCCTTAATTATTGATACTGTCACTAATTTCACGACTTCTATTGGTGACATTTTATTAAACACTAAAGGTTTAACTAGATTGACAAAATTAGATGATTTCCAAGATGATTTAATAGATACAGCAAGAGATATTGCTGAAATTTCCGAGGTCTATTTAGAATCTTTGTTTCATGAAAATCTTGATAATTTGAGTATTGACAGCAAAACTGATGTGGTTATTAATGGTAATATAGATGTACAAGAAATTTTACAAGCTTTATTGCAGTTGGTCGAATCGATGAAAACTCCAAACTCAAAAATTGATTGGAACAATATCACTGGTAAGTTGAGTGATTTGGTCGATAAAGAAATGGCAAATGCCTCGAAAGTTATTGATCAGGCTTCAACTCATTTGATTTCTTTATTAAATCAACCATTTGATCCATCAATGTCATCAATTGATATTGAAGTCAACAAGTCGATTTTAGCTTCCGCTTCTGCCATTATAACTGCAATTAAATATTTGATTCAAGCATCAATTGAATCTCAGGAAGAAATTGTTAATAATGGTAGGGGTTCAAATTCTAGAACTTCATTCTACAAAAAGAATAACAAATGGACAGAAGGACTGATTTCTGCATCTAAATCTATTGCGTACTCAACAAATACACTGATTAGAATTGCCGATGGTGTTTTACAAAATAAGCATACAAATGAAGAACTTATTGTTGCGTCAAGAGAAGTGGCAGCTTCAACTGCTCAATTGGTTTCAGCTGCAAGAGTCAAATCTCAATTTATGTCGAAAACTCAAGATAAATTGGAAGATGCATCAAAGAAAGTGAATTTCGCCTGTAAACAGTTAGTTGATCAAGTCAACAAGTTAATTTCAAACAAAAATGAGCTCGACGAAATTGATTATAGTAAACTATCAATTCACGAAAATAAAACAGTTGAAATGGAACAGCAAGTTGAAATTCTCAAACTTGAAAATGCCTTATCATCTGCTAGAAAAAGATTAGGCGAAATTAGAAAATTCAGTTACAGAGACGACGATAGTGATTTTGAATAGTCTTTAAAGAATTATATTTAATTAAATACGTTGTAAGGTCAACAAAAATGAACATTGTGTATTTTTGAAACATTGAAGATATTTTTAAAAATAAGGGTATATATTCCCAACATAGTAAAAAGAACAAAAAAAGGTTCTATTTATGTACAAAATAAAAACTTGGCATAGTGTAAATAATAAAAACAATCACGTATATCGAGCTCATTTTCGAAGTTCTATCAATGAATTATCATATACATCTTCTACCAAAAGATGAGATAGATTAGAGGGTTGTCTATAATAATCATCAATTTTGAACCTTGGTTGCGGTTGAGCCGTAGATTTGTAAGTAATAAACCACTCTACAAATGAAATACAAATATCTGATGCTTTGTATTCTTCCGAGTACCCACGCCAAAGCTCCTGAACTGATGGTTCCTTTTTCCAAAACAAAGCTAACTCTTTTGAAAGTTGTTCTTGTTCCTTATATGTTTTTCCATATCTTGAATAATAAGCTCTAAATGCAGTAAATCCATTGACTGTTGTTTTTCTTCTTATTGTACTCTTTTTACTTGGTTTTTTCTCAATTTTTTCTTTTTCATCATCATCCTTAACGTACTTATTTAAAAGTTCAACCAATTCTTTAGGCACAGTATATTTAGGTGTTGGCTTGCCAATAAATGTCTTTGCTTCTTTAATAACCTTTTTAGAATTTTTACTCACTTTTTGTTTATTAACTTTCATCACAGAATATCTACCAACTTTATTGTCAAATGTTATCATTTTTAACGGTAGCAGTTGTCACACGTCTATGAATGTAAAAAATAAAAAGAAAAAAGCATGTGTGGGCATCCACAAAAAGATAATTTGTGTTTAAAAGTTCAGTATATATGGCTTTCATGTTTCAGGTTTCAGATTTTAAATATCATGTTTCACCCTCGCTTTTTTTTTGTAAATCCGGAGTATATTTCAAGTGATGTTGAACCTCCCGTAGATTTTTGTCAAAATATAAAGATTATATAGTCTTTTATTTATTGGTTTTAATTTATATTTCCGTTATTTAAAATGTAACTTAGTTCTGGTGAAATTTTAGTCTCCTTTCTCTTTCTTCGTTTATTTGATACCCAATTTTTTATTTGTGAATCTTCTAAGTTAGTTTCAGATTTTAGAAAATGTATATCATCCTTAGTTAAGTAAGGATTATCAATGTTTTCATTGTACCTATATAATGTGTTAGTTTTTTTATCCACCAGTAAAATTTAAATTAAAAATAACTTACCATTCTTCCAGGGCAAAAATAATATTCTTAGGAAGTCTTCGTCCGTGATTAAACGAGGTGTTTGTATCACTAAATTCTAAATTATCTTTGTGTATTTTTTGGTCTACTTTTTTGGAAATATTATCTTCGTGAAGCATAATTGGAATTTCATCAACACTAATTGAATTAATAAGAGTGTTGTCTGTTGATAAGTCGTTATGTAAAAAACTGGATTCCTCGATAGAAACCGGCTCTCTTGCATTTGAATTACAACGAGTCTTTAAGTTAAACCTCAAGTTTAAGATGTTGCTAATAGATTCAGATACTTCATTAATCAATGATAACAGTGTTCTGCTTTGCTCATCAATTACTTTATTTTCTAGTATTTTTTTTAAAATCTAATCAAAAGATGGTTAGTATCTTGGATATTTCATTTAGTTTCGGGTTCAAACATACATACTAGCATATCTTTCAAAATTTGATCATCAGAAAATTCTTCATTTACTGAAGTTTGAGTAAGTCGGTTTAATACATCTTTCAAATGAATATAAATTTCGGTTAATCTTTAAAAGTAAGTTAGTAAAAGTTCATTGAAATAAAATCAACATCATGATTGAGTACGTACTCTTCTTGGCTCATTATTTAAGTGTAGAAACGATTATGTTACCAAACGATGTCATAAATATCTTATAAGAACAGGTAAAAGAAGAAAGGTTAGAAACTAAATCGCAATTTTTATGTTTCAGAATTTATAATTTCCCGCGTTTGAACAACTTCAAAATAGGTCCGCATATGGAGTAAATATGAAGAATTCTGCTAATCTCGTAGTTTTTTTCAAGATATTGGATGATGGGAGAGAAGACGGTGGACTCCACGTCGGAGGCCCACAAGGTGTCCATGTGCTCGTAGCCATCGAGCCCGATGGTGTCGATCGGACAACTTAGGTTCTGCAGTGTTCGGTCGATGTCGATAAGCATGTCGGATTTCCCGTAGATCAGCAGGCAGGGTGTGGTGATGGTTTGCGTTGGAAAGGGTGCAACCCGGTTGGTCTTGTTGGAGGTGCCGCTCAGGTAGACCAGCCTGGACCCCGAGGCGCCGCCTTCATCGAACATCTGGAACCGCTTGTTGTCGATGATTTGGAACCAGTGCACGACCGATTTCACGGACGACGGCGAAAACATGTGTGGGTATCCAAGTTTCTTCTGGGACGTGGTGATGTTGCCCGATTTCCAGTTGAACAGAAATATCAGCGAGCGATCCACCACGGCTTCGTAGAACGCTGGCCCCATCATCTTCTGCCAGAAAACCACCGAGGGGAGAATGGCCCGTTTCCCGAAGATCCGATACAGCAATCCTGGTGCAGAGCCAACCAGGAAGGAACAGACAGGGTTGTTCAGTCCCTGGGGAATCATGGCTGGCGACAGCCCGATGAACGCCTCGATCTTTCCGTTTAGGTCATGATTCAAGGACAGTGCTGCCAAGCATTGTGCGGAGCCCTGGCTGAACCCTATGTAGCTTAGACTTTTCCGGTGTGTCACATTCAGTATGTAGTCGATCGTGTTCGGTATGTCGAACATGGCAAATTCATCCAACGAGTAGTTCCAAAACTGTTCTTCCGTAGACGACAGAATCAGGTGTTTCCGGGAATATTTGTTTCCCCGGTTGTTACCCAACCAGACGTCGTACCCCCTGTCGACCAAGAGAAACGGCAAGCACTTGCCTGTGGTCTCCCCTAGCAAAAACAACTCACTGTTGGTCAATAGTCCGTGGTGCATATAGACCACCCGTGCAGCATCCTGCGGTTTCCCTGATTTTGGCAATATTCGATGTATCGAAAGGAGGTAGCCGTCTTTCGTCTGAACAACATGCTCATGCACCTTGTAACCATGTGCATGAACAATGTCCACTATGTCAACGGCATCGATGATTTTCTGATTGAACACAGCTTTGCTCACCTCTAGCCCAGGGTCCGAGCAGGTCTCTGTTTCCGACTCTGCCTCCGGCGTTTCGTTGAAACGCTGCTTCATCGTGCTGCTTCGAAACGATCTTGAAATGTTGTCGGGTTGGTTGAAGATTGGATGGAATCCTGATAGGTATTGTTCGATGCCCAATGAATGGAATATCAGCATCGGCAATTGTACTAGAAGAGCCACCACATTCAACAGTAAATTTATTATCATCATCCTGCCAATTGGGTTTGGTTTCTTGCTGCTACTATCAACACACTTCTGATATCGACCTGCCCAACCAATACACGTTTCAAGTGGGCATTACTGTTTTCTTAATAAGGAAACATGTCACTCTCTCGTTCTGTTTATACATTTTCTTGCCTTTTTTTCTTGGGAGAAAACCGTTTTTTTATTTTTCATCTACAGATTTCGTGTTTCTTCGGAATCGGAACGCAATTCATACATAAACTTCCAAGTAAATAAATATATAGAGAGAGAGACGTAGATAGAGCATTCTGGCATGTTAAACCGTATAGTGTTTCTTGAAATTAAAGTTGATGATGTATTTATCAACAGGAACCTCAAAATTGGTGTAGTATTTATCCACAATGGCCGATAACTTGGTGAAAGTGGCAATGAAAAGTTGACACATTGCATTCATACAATTATTGTATAACTCCTTTTCAATCTGCTCCCCGATCGCAATGCTGTACTTGTTTTCTATGGCCTCGTCGGCTACGTTATAACAGCGGCCCTTCAACATGCCGGACAAGGATGCTGCAATGATAGAAATCTGTTGCTTGAAACTATCACCCTTAAATGGAGCCATCATACCCTTGATGTTTTCAACCGTATATGTGCTGAAGTTGGCGGGATTGCCATTTGTATCTAACAGATTTTCCAAGTCTTCCACCAACCGAATAATGTTTCCAATCTTATACAGTCTGGCAAAAGATGAAGTAAAATCACGCAGCTCCTTATCACGCATATCATCTATCGCTTTACTGAGATCCTTTGGAAACTCTTGAAGATTCTTACTCTCCTCAAAGAGCCATTTAAAATTGATCAAAAGAGTCAGATGTTTCTGGATAGAAACGTTTGCATCGATATCACGGCCGTCATCGTCAGCATCAACACTGGTTTCGGATAATGGAAGCTCGATTTTCAACGTTTGGACCCCCTTGTTCAACGCATTCTTGATCACACCCCACATCAAATAATAGTTGCCATAAACTTTCTCATCGGTGCCAAAGGCAGCAATGTTAACGAGATTCAACGAATCAATGACTCTCTGAACTTTTCTATAAAATACAGGGTATGCTTTTGTAAAATTCATAACGGAGCAGCGGATAGGGGTGTTGTTGATGATCTGAATTTGTTGATCTACCTCCTTACTCCAAATAACACTTAGCTTCGTTCCCACCTTGGTAAAACTGCTGTACAAGAATTCATGGCTGGTTGGCGCAAGTGAATTAGAAAACGATTTCACTAAACACAAAATTGCCGGAGTTTCTACAATGTTGTTTTTGGACGTTGCCAAAAGAATCTTTAGTGTTGAATTAAATGTTAAGTCAAATAGCTGTTTCATCAGCTCATATATTTCATCACTCACAGACCTATCACTTTCAATTGCAGTGTTAGTGAAATTGGATATCGTACTAAACTTTTCACATCTTTTTTCTAAGGATTTTTTAACAAGGTTCTGAAACAAATAGTCTGGCGACGATGATAAACCAAAAAGATGTTTTATAAGCTCTTGCTCAATACACATAACATTTATCAGTTGGGAACAATACGTGCTTATCAATGATATCAAGTCATTTTCTACTGAATTCTTATTTTCTTCTTCGGATTTCTTACTGTCTTCTGAAAAAATCCCGTTGCTTCTCTTGCTGCCAAAATCTTTCCTATTTCTGTTGCTCATATAATTTTCGGTGACCAAGTCTTTAGGATTTGAATCAAAAGATATTTGTAAACTATCAAACTTCACCACACTTTGACTCAACTTTTTTATCAACACAGTGGTTAAATTTTCAAAAAAAGGTTTGAATGCATTCACAAAAGAATTCAAAATATCATCGTAATCATCAATTGATACATTTTTAACAAAGGCAATCAGTCCACTAATTGTTAATAAATATGCAGATTTATCTAAAAAGATGGTTTTCAAAAATTTCGAATCGAAGTTTTCGGAATTGACATGCTCTAATTTTGATGATAAGCTCATGGAAACAGATTCAAACATTTTTTGTGAAGTATGCTTGAAGTTAGAAATAAACTTATTCTTGGCACCTTCAAAAATCTTTTTCTTTTCTTGTAACGCATTCATTTTAGAAATTTGATAATCACCACCCATAGCATCGCTATTCTCTTCAATATCTTTACTATCATTGATTTTTAAGAGAGCAATATAAAGTTCATTCAAAATCTTTTCCAGTTCATAATTTTGATATCCCAAAGTTATTTTTGAAGTTAATAATTTTTGCAGTTTTAAATCTGATATTTCCACAGAGTGAACAATTTCATTTAACTCGTTCATCAATAGCTTTTCATTTGTTGCTTCAACTTGTAAACCTTGGCCTTGTGCTTCAATGAAATCAACATCATCCTTAAAGGCCGATAATTCAACCCCAAATAATGAAAGAATTGGATCAATATGGTCACAACTTTGGAACGCCGTTGCAATCGATTGTTTCAATGCAGAAGTCACGCTGGTCACCTGAGTTAATGATTGGATTTTTTCATATTGCAACTTATCCAGCTCATTCAATAGTTTAATTTGCAATGAAGCAGAATCATCTGTGATTGGATCATAACCAATTTCTTCTAAAAGTTCCAATAAATCATAATTATCCGGTTTTGAATCGGTTACTCTTGAAAATGCTCTCGATCTACCACGATTTCTGGTATCCTTGTGTGGTGAAACATTATCCATATTACTTTCTAACGTTTGTAAATGGTTCACGCTAGTCAATAATTTATTAACTTCTTTTTCAGTCTCTTCAAGTGGGATATTATTATGTTTATTGTCCAGGCTATTATTACCACTTTCATCATCCAATGTGGTGGTAATTGTAGGAACCTGAAAAGTAGGACGTTCAACATTTTTCTTTTCAACATCAACTGCATTATTTGCTCTAGCCCTTGGTTTGGGTAGGCTTAAATTAAGTGGTGCAGTTTCTTCTTCACCATTACTGACATAATCATCAATATAATTATCCAGTCCATCACTTATGGCACTTTCGAAGGACCCATTCATAGCTTGATACCTTGCGTCATCTCCGTACTCAAAACTCATCTGGCTAGGAGCGTTTGATAAAGCTGCTGATGGTGGCCCTCTTTTGGCAATGTGACTAATACTAGGCTGTTTAAACTGTGTATTTGCAAAATTTTCCTCTCTCTGCAGCTTTAATCTAGCCATTTCTTTTTGTTTTGCAACTGCAGCAGAAGCCTCTAGTTCTTCCTTTTCCTTTTGTTGCTGTTGTAATTGAAGTTGCATTTGTAACTCTTCTTGTTCCTGTCTTCTCCTCTCCAGCTCTTGTTGTTTCCTCTTTTCAATTTCTGCCTGTCTTCTTTTTTCAATTTCCGATTGTCTTCTTTTTTCAATTTCGGATTGCCTTCTTTTTTCAGCTTCTTGTTGTCTTTTCATTTCTAATTCTTGTTGTTTCTCGAGTTCTAATCTTCGTGCTTCCTCTTCCTCTTGTTTTCGTTTCTCTAACTCCCATCTTTTTCGTTCATTTTCTAACTTGGCCCTATTCTCAAGATCAGGATTAGCCAGTTTTTGAGCATTTGCTGCCCCTTTAAAACCAACACCAGCTAATGCAGCGGCGGTAGCGGCCCGAGCACCTTGCGATTGACTTCCATATGTTGGAGAGTCCAATGGAACAGGGGTTGCTAAATCTCTTTTTAGAGACGTCATATCCTGAGAATTTGATTTACTTGGGGAACGCAGAGGGCTTGTAAACGATTTAGGGGCAGTTTGGACGGGGGTTAAAGCTTTTTGACTTGGTGCTGACAAACGATTGATGTTAGCGCCCATGTTGGCATTGTTGCTGCTCCTAGAATTGCCGGACTGGAAAGAATCGTATAAATCTTCCAAATGGAAATAGCTAACTGAACAGTTAACCAAGTTGGGGGTTTTACCTTGTGTGTATTTGATGAACTTGTCAATCAATGTTGTACACCAAACCCGTCTTTCCTTTGGGGTGTGAACTTCCCAATAATATTTTTTTCCCATCTGACAAATGAAACCTGTAGGGACTTGGTCGTCCAACTCCAAGCTGGTCAACTCGTCGAAATCCCACGATCTTCCAATCTGAATGACGCCGGATGACGACTCTTTGGCTTTATGTAACCTCATCCTACCCGATGCTTTTACAGATAGAAGTAGAAATCGATCCTTCTTATTAGCCTGTGGGCTGTTTGCCGGCGGCCTGGAACTCGGAGATTTCGAGTCTTCAATGATTCTAACATGGGATAAGTATGACTCAACTTTATATCCCTGTGAATCAACCTCTTGGAATAAAAACCGAGTTATCTTGCCCATATCGACCTCATATTGTTTGGCCAAGTCCATTGAGTTCATAGGTCTATGGCTCGGTTGAAACTGTGCACCTCTATTCGATGGTGTGGATATAGATGACGGACTGTGGTATGACATTCTGCTTTATAGACTCAGTAGTACTCAATTGAGCCCAGTGCCTTGATACCAAAACAACAAACAACAAAAAAAGGCTAGACAGAAAACAACAGATTACCTTCAACACAGTATGGTTATTATTACCTTTAAGAAAAACGAGTTTCTTCCCTCACGCACCTGTTGAAGATTCTACTGTGTCTCTATTCGGTTGACTCTATATGTCGAATATAGATATTATACAAGTGATTTTTAGAAAATAGGGTAATGTCAATTTACAGTTTCTGCGTTTACTTCATTACCTTTGCCATCTTTGGGCCTAATATTATTAGTAGCGGTATTATTATTACTGGCGTCATCATCGCCCCGGGCTAGTTTACCTGCAGAAGCCGTCGTTTTACCGGTTTTTCCTGTACTTTCAACCCTTGCAGGGTCTGTAGCTTCTGCAGCATCCACAACAGTTGATCCTTCGGCAAGCTCCAGGGCTTTTGCAGCTTCTAGAGCCTTTGCCTCTTTTAGCTTTTGAAGCGATAATTTTAGCCGTTCGTCAGCGTCGGAGATCGAATACCTTCCGAATTCTTCATCAATCACGTCCAGATGAAGACCGGAATGTAGAATTCTGTTGAAATCGGCATGGTCGATTTCCCAATTCAATTGTCTACCACAAATCCAAGTGATAACCTGGTCGCAATAGCCCAAAAATTCTACATCAAACTCACAATGATTAATTGGATCTCTGTTTATCAAAATCTGCGGTATCTCATTGGGCAGTCTGTTAACGATCTCACTGACTGGAGCAACCTTCAATGAGGTACCAATACAAATGAGCAAGTCACAATTTCGAATGTCATCTTTGATTGTGTTGTGATACCTATCGGGAAGGTTTTCACCAAAGAAAGTTATGTCAGGTTTCATTACACCGAATGATTGTATATAATCAAACTGACGGGACGATAATCCCTGATCTTCCAATTTTTCAAATTTTTTCATCAAATTCTTCCTGTCACTTTCACAAAAGGGACAGTAGGCGATTTGTTTGGATCGCAAATTGGGATATAAGGTTTCGCCCGGAATTTTGTACTTGCAAGTAATGCAACTTGCTGTTGCAAACGATCCGTGGCATTGCACCAGCTTTTCAGGGTCGACCCCTGCATTGCTCTCCAAATTATCGATATTTTGGGTGTAATTTCGTAATAATTTGCCCTTATCCTGTAATAACTTGATAAACCCGTGCAATGGTGTGAATGAGTGGTCAGGCGGTAAAATCATGTAGGCAATTGAATAAAATATCGACGGGTCCCTCTTGAATAATTCCAGGCTAAACACTTCCTGTGGGTCGTCCAAACCCAGATTTTTCATTTGCGAATAAAACCCCTTTGAAGATCTGAAGTCAGGGATGCCCAAAGAGGTTGAAATTCCAGCACCGGTCAAGACCAGCACATTTTGAGAGTTCTTCAATGCATTGGCAACGTCGCTGATTTTATTAAAATGGGGCAATCTAGCTCTCGTTCTCAAAACCTTGTTGATTGCATTCTTCAAACAAGCAATCGAAGTGCGCAACAAAATATCTGCGGGGAGAATGTCCAGATTCCGAATTTTAGGAGGTGTGTACCCCAATAACTTGACCAGTATAAATATATCCTTTGGGGTAGGACCCGATGGTAGGAAGAGATCAAGAAACTTGCCGTGGCCTTCATTTTTCAGAAATTTACGCATTTGCAAACACAGTTTTTTTGTTATTTTCAAATCCTCTAGAGGGGGAGGATAAAAGTCTTCGTCGTAAAGATTCAGCAATTGGTCATCTTCGCTGGGGTCGGCATCGTCGAATTCAAACTCACTTATATCACTGTCATCAGACATCTCCGAGCTGCTTTCATAATCGTCTTCGCTTGTTCCGCCGCTGGGCTTTGCCATATCTTTCTCGTTTGTAGCGTTCTCGTTGGCTTCACCGGTTGGCAATTCCCCGTTGTCTTCCGGAATGGAAACGCTGTCCCCATCACTGTTGGAGTGCTCAACGCCATCCAAGTCTATTATGGTTGGTGCCGATAATCCATCTTCCACGTTCAGAACTGACGGGACTGGCCCATTTTTCTGTCCTTCCGAGTGCTGTCTCTTGTTGGGATTCCCGAGTGTCTTCGAGCCATCTTCCCCATCGTATGGTCTCTTATCTTCGACCATTGTGCTAAAGACGGTTTGATCGACTCTTCTAGTTGAATGTTTTTTTGTCTGTGTATTGGTCTATTGATTGATCTATTGAGACAATCCACAGATTGGAATCCTATAGCAGGCAACTTATCAATGGGATGAAAATGATGAGAGCTTGGCTCGAGAATATTTGGAAGAGTTCGACTTTTGGACCCCTCAAATGGTAGTGATTTGTTGAAGAAGAAAGAACTAGAGCAAGAAGACAATCTTTCTTGATACCCATTCCAGGCTTCTCCCTCACTCCCCTTTCTCACTGAGGAAGCTAGCGCGAGAGTGAAAAAAAAAGGCCTGAGCTGAGCATTTTCCAACAAAAGCTGGTGAGTAGGATGTTTTGCCAAAGACATGCCGGAAAGAAAGAGCCATCAGAAGGTAGTAGAGACACAGTGAGGCAGAGACCAGCAGTACCAAGATGCCAGCAAAACACAGACCAGCCGTGCCACCACTTCCAAGATTGAGAGTGAAGAACCAAGTTGCAAAACAACAATCCAATCCATGTTTGGTCATTATGTCACAGATGCTCAACTGCTGGGCGTCAAACGGTGAAGGCAATGTCCTCTGCAAAGGTCTTGAACAAGAATTAAAGGGCTGTATGGCTAAAGGTGTTAAGCCGGCTCCGGCTGCCAAACCTACCTTGAATTACCATGCTGCTAGGTTACTTCCAAAGATCCATAAGCAAGAAAAATAGAGTCAAGTACACACACATATACAGATATATGGGTGTGCGTTGCCACACATACTCATATTAAACCATGATACATATAGACTATTCTTTTTTACTTTTAATGCTTTATTCATTTTATTGAAAACTACTATCGATCCTGTTATATAAACTCTTCATATATCATATGTTCTCTCAGATAATATAATATATATATATATATATTAATATCAATATATACAAACTAAACCATTTCTTACACTGTAGAAAAAAAAAAGGAGAAAAACAGATTTTTTTCAAAACCCAGTGGTCGATCGACGCGTTCGATGGGTGGAAGAAAGAAATCTTATAGACTAAAAGCAAGATGTGATATGGATGCCAGAGAATCAATCCAAGAGAAGGAGAAAACAGAAGAGATCAGTATTAGTTGAATTAAATTTGTATTATATTAAAATTATATATTAAAAAATAGGTATCAGAAACATCTATATAAGTTTAACGATCATAAATATGGAATATGGAGAAAGAAAAAATTAATGTTTTGAAATGATGAAAGGGAATATTTTTTATTTCAAAAACCCTCTGAGAGAACAGGGGACAAGAGATGAAACGAAAAAGAAAGAAAATTTGATCATTAATAGTAACTAGAATGAATGGCTCTAGCATGTGGAAATACTCCGGCAAATTATCATGACATTTTTATATTTTTGAAAGGGTGTTTTGTTTGTATTTGCAATGGGGGACCGAGTTGCAAACCGTGTTTGCACAAGAAAGACCGGGAGCTTAAACAAAGGCAATCTTGTCTTCATCATCTGGCTCGTGGTGACCAGCTGGCATTCTCAACCATGATGGCTCGTTGATTGGCAAGTAGGAGGAGGCGGAGGTTTGGATACCATCGTAGAATGCGTAGAAGGCACAGATGGAGGTGATGAAACAGAAGATACCTGCCACAACTCTACAACCGGAGTGGTCGCCAGAGATGGCAATGGTCAACAGCAACATGAAGAAGAACTTGCAGAAAGTCAAGACGAACAATGGGATGGTGGACTTGAAGGTGGACATGAAGAGGAAGAAGTCGAACACGGTCCAACCAGATAGGAACAAGGTCAAGGCGGAGGTGTATTCGGATGTGGTGGAGTATGCGGAGACAACACCAAAGATGTCGGAAGCAGCGGCACCGTAGGACATGACGAAACCACCGTAACACAACAACAAGGTGGAACCGAACAAGTTGTCGTCGACAATGGCCCAAATACCCATGATGATCTGGATCAAACCGTTACCGAACAAGAACATACCGGTCAAGACGGCTGGGGATTGGACACCTCTAGCATGACAGAGAATCAAACCCAAGACGAACAAGCCGACTGCGATGAACGCCAAACCAACGGAACATGCAGATGGGTATGGTCTCCATTCGTTGGATCTCTTGTACCACGAGTTTCTCAAAAGACCGGTTCTTGGTGGCAAGACGGTATATACGTATTTTTTTTCAAAGACTTGTTCAGACATTATAGACTAATTGATGATTTGGATGATTGATCGATTAGAAGAATCTTTTGTTGATTGGTGAAAGAGAAAAGAAAAGAGAAGGATCTGGATCAATTTAAACCAGAAAGGAAAGGGAATAATATTTGACACTGACCTGTTTGAGGCAACAAGAGGGGGATATCTGTCTTACCTTATATATCTTTTTTTTTTCCTTCTCATGAAACAAGAAAATAAAAAAGCGTATATTTGCAAATCACCAGTTAGATCTGTATGACATGTTAAAACTGACTATCTTCCGTAGAGGGAATTTAATGCCAAAGATCCACCACTACCTAAAACGGGAAATCAATTAATCAGTTCTTGGAATATTGTAAACAACATCACAATCATATTAATCCACATGTCTTTCTATTCCGATTTTTTGAGGACACCATGTTTGTTATGTGTCTATTCCGAAACACAAAGAAATTGAACAATGCATCCTAGAATGTAATAAAAAAAAACACAAGAAAGTATCATCATCATCATCATTATTATTATTATTCGTGCTATTGATTATCAACTTTTGGTTGTCTCTGATCTTCATTACCACCACCATATCCTTCATTTCTCCTTTAATTTCCGTATTACCCTCAGATGGTTACTATGCCAAACTTTCTCAACACATCTCCAGTCATTCAGAGACTATGGCGAAAACAAAACAAACGACAAGACTGCAATCCGTCCATGCCGTTCTGTAGCTGAAAGGGGAAATCTAATTGACCATATTTTGGTATTAATAATAACCGTTCCGCAATAACCGGTTATAGGTTCAATTATTTTGATCATCGTATCTCAATAGCCTCTTGTTTCCGATCTATTTTTCTTGATGTGGTTAGTGTGTATCTGGCGAAAGAATAGCGGCTCGGGTAATTTCGGAATTGGTTCTGGGCATGTACGAAAAATAGTCTAGTTCTGCAGCCGCTGAGCCGCATGTGCTCCCTCTTTTTTTTTGTTTTTCTTTGTTGATTGTTTTATTTGACAATCAATTTAACCTTTTTCTTTATTACATGACGCTCTCTATGTCACCAGAGGTGTCAACCACATTTCTATTGAGAAAATAATAAGCTGACTTGTTAAAGGGATTGTCGTTTAGACTCTGCGGAAAGTTAGCTAATGACGTACCCGAGGTTGTTGATGTCGGAGGAATCGAAGTTGAGAGAATAACGGGCCCACCGATTCCAATTGAAATCAATGTGCAACAAACTGGTGGTGTGGATGTGGCAAACTAAAACACTCACATCCCACCCAAATGATAAGACTGTTCCTATTGGGGCAATTGACAAACAGCATGGCTCAAAAAATGGAGATGGAAATGGCAATAGAAACAGAGAGAAAAGTAGAAATGGCAATGGAAATGGTGATGGAAATGACAATAGAAATGGCAATGGAAATGGCAATAGAAATAGCAATAGAAATGACAATAGCAGGAGAAATAGCCGCAACAATAACAATCCTAGAAACTGTATTTTGGCTGGAAACCGGATTGGTAACTAATTAAGAGACATATTCATTCCGGAAAAGAAAAAAAAAAACTGGTGATTTTTCAAAAAAAAAAAACAGATTTGGTTCATTTGCTTTGTTTCTCGCCTGTCAAAATGTTGCAAACAAAAAGACCTATTATTTGCGCCATTTCCATCATTTCCGTTCTCCTTTGATCTTGTCTCATTGCCGCCATTTCCGTTCCAATTTTTCAACTGCAAAAATAGAGCAAACCGATCGAAAAATGTCTCATTTTCTCAGACATTTGGGCAGTTTTTGTTCCTTTCTTTCATATGGTTCAACATCCCCTCGTAGTCGTAAAGGTGAAACAGGAAAAGGAATGCAGAAAGAATCCCAAACATATGATGACTTGGGAAAAAAAAATTAATTGTTCCCCAATGCAGTCGATCGTCGTGGAGGCGTCGATCGTCGCCTGCTGTTTTTCATTTTTCGTATGGTCACATGGCTAAAAAAAGTAAAAAAACTTTGCAACATGAATATATCATAATAATTTCATCTGGATACTTAGATGATTCTGAAAGAATGGTCGTAATAGAGTAACATATTGCCCGTCACAGAAGGTGTAGACCATATTGCTTGATACCAAAGATGTTGGCACGTATGTCTTCCCGCCGCTTTCTAACAAGAACCCATTACACAGCAGCAAAATTGGGAAAGACCTTTGGAGAAATGGATCCGAACTTGGCAAACACGTTGGATCCAAACTCCGAGGCAAACGGCGAGGAAAGCACAATCACAAAAATCAAAGAAAACAACATGTATAAGTCCTTCTTCCAGGATTTCGAAAAGTTGAAAAAGGACTCGGCAAACAGCACCCCCAAAATAACGTCGTTTGAAGAACAAAAGTCCTTTAAACAGGTGTTTGATTATCTATCAAAAGAGTCGAGTAAAGGCAGCGTCATCAAATCTCTCGAAACGTTCGTCAACTTCCAATCCCCGGTGCAAGCTGCAGAGGCGTCCGTGGAAACATCCTCCAAAACTCCAACAAGAAGCTCATTTTTCAGCAACTACTCGGGACCAATAAACCTGCAGAAACAGTACGAAGAAAAATCAATACTAAACAAGTCATTCATGGAAGCCCTGTCGCCATCTCTGTCCTACATCAACAAGGAGATAACAACAAACGATCAAATGCTTAACTTTGTTAAGGCAAATATAATAGAGTCCTTTTTGAAAAACCTGGACAGAAGTAACAAACCAACAAAAAAGTTCCATTCGGTAGAGGACATCAGGAAACAATCGTTGACCTCTCCATCTCATCCACTCGTCGATATCAAAACATTGCCAATACTACTGAGGTTTTGCTTCAACTCTTTGACGTTCGACTTCAACTCGTTTTCAACGACACTGCTGTTGGTTGACTACATCAAAAAACATCCATCCGTAGAACTCTATGGTTTCGGTTTGAATATCGACTGTTACAACGCGTTGCTTATTCAGATTTGGTCCAAGACAGAAAACTTGTCTCTGATTTCAAACCTGATTGATGAACTGAAAATAAATGCAATTCAGCCTGACTTGTTTACTTTTAAAGTTTTGTCCAAAATCTACCTTCACTGCATGCGAATCCAGGATGGTGTTAACAGCGAACCTTATCTACTATGGAATAAAGGTTCAAATGTACATAAAATTAAAGACTATCTTCAGGATTTCAGACTTCTGTAGCTGACACCTGGACTCTACTTTGTCTTGTATTAACATATCTCTATCGCTGGAATATATATGTCCAGTATTGTATATACGTTTTTTTTTAATTGAGTCGTTTTTTTTCAAAAAATTTTCTTGAATTTTCTTTGAAATTTCATGTTTTGATACGCGTCAGGGAAACAGACCCAATCATGATAAAAGTATTGATGATAAGTCACTCCTATTGTGTTCCTTTTGTTTGGCATGGTATAGAATAGTGATCAAACACTAGCATCAGGAGGTGAGACACTGTTAAACAGCATGATAATTACACAACAGCGATTCTATAATGAGTTTGAAAAGCTGTGCCATCAATCTTTGACACACTCAACTTGCAAGCTGGCAATATTTGTTTCGTGTTTTAACATTGATGCCATTTGCTCCTCGAAGATGATCAGTGAATATCTGAAAAGACAGTTCATTGTTTTTCAACTGATACCGGTGGTTGGATATATCGATTTACGTGAAAAATACCAGAGATTGGATTCTGATATTAATAACATTATACTTATCGGATGTGGGGCAACTGCAGATTTGGAGAGTTTTTTGGAGATTGATATTAACGAGTTTTTGGAACCCGATATGGATAATGAAACGGCCGAAGAACTGATTTCCAGTGGTAAATTGGAAGATGTGCGATTAACTAGAAAGATATATGTCATAGATGGACAAAGGCCGTGGAATCTAGATAATTTATATGGATCTCCAATGATCTGTTGTCTTGATGATAACTCAACGAATGAATTGGATGCAGAAAAGGAGGCATTTTACTATCCGATAAATGTACCGGAAGAAGGAGAAGACGAAGGGGTGGACGATGATGAGGAAGAAGAAATTGAAGATTTGGCAACCGACGATGATAACGACGAGTTGGATTTACAGGATTCTCTGGACAGGAAACGAGAGAGAAACGATGTTGAAAAGGAATCTAAAAAGAAACGACAAAAAAGGCTAATTCATGAATATCAAGAAATTTTGGAATCCTATTATCAGCAAGGCTCTACCGTTTCGATACCGTCTTCACATCAAACATATGACCTATTATCGACTATCGGGGAAAACAATATTGATTTTCTGTGGTTAGCAATTATTGGTGTTAGATCCTTACGTGATGTATATAAAAGAGTTTATGAACTGGTGTATCCAGGATTAAAAAGTGAAGTTCAACGGTTACAAATTGATAATGATTCATATTCCCTCAGAAATTCAAACAATGATGTCAATATTAATAATGGTAAGGCTGGCAGCGGTGGTGATAACGATAATAAATTAAACTTTAATGTTTCTAAAAAGGCCGATAATCTTACATTGCAAAGCTGTAAAGAGTATAATTTGTTCTTATTGCATCACTGGACATTATATGACTCGTTTTTTTATTCAAATTATGTGAACTGTAAATGTCATTTGTATTCAAATGATGGTAGAAGGTTGTTGAAGACAATGTTTGCAAGAATGGGTATACCGTTAACTCAGGCAAACCAAAATTGGCATTATTTGGATCTGGAGCTGAAGAAAAGGATTGACTCGTTGATATTAAGAGAAACTTGGAAATTCAATTTACCAGATATTATAATCGATGGATTTAGAAGGAATTATGGGTTCCATGGCTCAATATCATCGGGTGATTATGTTGATGCAGTACAGGCCTTGTTGGAATACGGTTTAAAGGAAGATAAAATTTCTAATAATAGTAGTTTAAAATCAATATTAGCAAAGAATAAGGAGGATGAAGAAGATAAAGAAACACAGGATAAGAATAACGATAGGAACGAACAATTCCTGAAAAGTTTTTGGCGTGCTTATGATTCCTTGAACAATTACAATCAAATCATGAAAGGTATGGAAATTGCAAAATTTCAACAGCAATTCATATTCGAAAAAGGAAGTGAAATAATTCAGAAAGGTATGGTTAAAACTCAATCGAAATTTAGAGTTGTTATACTGAATGAATCATTTACAATGAATTCAAGTATAACAAGATCAAACTTTAACGATTCAACATTTAACAAATCAATTTCTTCATTAAAAGATGACAGGGTGGTTGATATAACAACTTTTGGGAATGGGTCACAAATGTTTCAAAATCCTTTGATTCTCTGTAAACTTGGAAACTGGATTTTAAATGTTCAAGCCGATCTGGATGAAGGTCTGCTACCTTTAATAATTGGCGCTTACAACAGTGAAAGGAAAACGTATCTGTTATGTGGCTTACCGTCACTGGCAAATTTTGATGATGACGACGATGATGGCGATGACGACGATGATGATGGTGATGAAAGCGGTAAGCGTGGTGGAAATGGTACCGGCAAAATAAATAAGCAAAAGATCATACTTAATGCATTTTCTGTTCTATTTGAAAAGGTGACACAAGAAATTAACATTCAAGCACGTATGGACAGTTTTCAAAGTGCCATCATCGAACTTCGAAAGGAGGATTTGACCAAATTTTTAGATGGTTTGACTAGATATTCACAATATATGTTATAACACTATATAATACCTAGATAAGAATAGCAGTAAACCCATATTTACGGTCTCTTATTTCTCTTGGATAGTAGTTTTTCTATGTGCTTCTTAACAATACGTACAGGTATGATTGCGTCTTCCAAAGAATCATGTTCCTGGCCCTGAATGTTTTCACTCAAATAAGTCCATGCCAATTTTTTCAGAGGATCTTTCCTCCTGACATCAATTTTGTTTTCGCTGAACAAGATGGCGGTATCGACAACATTTCGGTATATCAACCTCAACACGTTTAAATCGTTCTCCAACCCGTGGCCCACAATGATTGTGTCATTATCCGTGAATTGGGCCAACTTGATCAAAATTTCGTCGAAACTGAGCGAGTCCGGTGGAATGTCTGTGACACCCGAAACATGGGAGTTTAAATCTATTATCAGCTCACCATCCGGATGAACTATGGAATCAATTAACTTTTTCTCCGTGGTGAAATCGATAACACTTAGCTTCATCATTTCAAATCCTCTATCTGTGTAACACATTTCGCAATCTATTCCGATGGCCTTAATCTTGACTTTTCTCAACAGTTGAGCCTTCGAGTCATTTTTGATATTCAATGAAAATCGTAAATCGTCGATCTTCTGGAACTTTTTGGACAAGTGTAAATCAATTGGTGTGTTGAACTTATAAACGTGATGAGCCAATATTTTGCAGCCTGATGATTGACCTTTAGTTTCGTTGCAACAAGAATACGACTGGTTCATGTAGTCCGTACCGTAGATCTTCTTACCCTTGTTCAAGCCATTATACGTTGATGTCTGTAATTTTCCCGGATGGAAATGGCAACTGACTGTGCTTGCTATATCCTGGATTTTGAAACTTATTCCGCAGTGGCTGCAGTTGATCGTTGCGGGAAGCTCGTATTCGGGGTTTGGCGGTAGCGGATAATCTGTCACATAGCCATGTCTTTTCAACCGTTGTAATGGCACACACAAATTCCGTAGCTCTGCAAAAATGGCATCATCACCGTTTTTAGCGCCTGAGCCTGTGCTCGTGCTCGTGTTCGTGTCTGTGTCTGTGTTCTTGCTAGCTTCAGCACCGGCTTTGCTGCTGCCTCTGGGCCGTCCATCTTCGGTGCCGAATTTTTTCAAGTTGAACATCAACTTTTTGATTGTGTGTTGGTAGGTGAGTTTGTTTTTGCATGTCTTGGCGATTTCGTATTCTTTCTTGACGCACCTTGTTACCAACTCATTTCTGGCCGATGCGCTGTTCTGCTGGGAGCTGTCCTGTCCATGGATTTTTTCATGGCACAATGCGTACTGGGTGTGTAATAGTTTCAAGTAATGCTGCCGCTCATCCTGCCTTACTGGCGCATATGGTAAGACGGGCACCGGCAATAGTTTGGCGGATGGTGTGACATGGTTGGAGCTGGAGCCGTTTAGTTGTGAGCGGTTCTTCAAGTCCACCATTTTTCCAGCCGATATTTTTTTGGTGTTTTTCCCCTGCTCTTGCACCTGCCTGTTTGCAAACAAGTGTATGTCAAAAAGAATAAGAGAGAACTCGGACCTGGAAATAGGCTCTCAATCGTGCAATATTCCAAAAGCGATGACTACGCTGATTCAATCTCTTTTCTGAATCAGGCAAAAATCCGGTAGCTAGCCGCAAAAGAGTGGGGCTAAAGAAACACGTGAGATTTGTGGCAACTCCCGGAAGTGAACTGTCTGCTCAAACTCCAGAAGAATGGACCCGGATTTGGATATCTGGCAAGTAAAATGTAGGGTGGCAAAAATAACCCTGACTCTGTCTGGATGCGATGGAATCCCGTACGAGGTCTTGGTTCCTAGGCTGGTACAGGGTGTAGGGCGTTGAGGGCCGGGTGGACGATGTTGAATGCGGTAATTCTGGACGCCAACACCCTGGAGTAGAAGGGCGGTAACTGCATCACCACAGGTTGTACGTTGGTCAAGAGACAACAAGGCGACAAAAAGGGTAATGCACCTCCTTTTTGGGTAGTGGAGTGACAATTGCACAATAGCGAGAGATTTTTTCAACATGATTGTTTTCTTGGACTGTGTCAAAGGGTAAATAATACATCACCGATTTGTGGGAATGAGATGATCTGTAGTTGGTTGTTGTAAATAATCATCCCATCCGGGATCAGTTTTATGCTCAGTTAGAACGCTATTTTATGCTTGCTACAGAAACGGGACCGGAGTGTAGGGTGGAAAATAAAAAGAGAAAAAGAGGTGAAAAATGGCTTCTGCTTCGTAAAAGAAGGGTATATAAATGGTAGAATATCCTTCTGGATAATAGCAGAAACAGATTGATTCGGAGAGTTTGGAGGGTGGAATTTGTAGTTTTTCTTTTCCTCTTGGAAGTATCAATAATCAAAAGCAATTGCAGATAGATAGGTATATATATATATATATATCTGACTATATCTCTAATCACGAACTAAAGCAACTACTGTATTGTCGGGCTTCGCAAAGCAAGTAAACTGACGATCCAGCTGAAACTACATAACTCTCAAAAAACCCTAAAAACAGAGCAGAATGTCTGAAGAACACTCCACCAACACGGCCGTGCCAGAAGACGTGCCAGAAGGCATGCCAACCAAGGAGGAAGCACCAGTGCAACAACCAACCGCATACCCAACGTTGTACATGGGTGCGCCATACAACTACGACAACCAGGTGCATCCCCCAAGAACAGGTCTGTTGAGAACCAACTACTACAAGAGAACCGGTGATCACAGACCATATCCAACGTCGGTTTCCGCAGGTCTGGGTGTCGTTGCTACCACGCTATTTTCGTTGGGTTTGATCATCTCGGGTGCCAGAAACACCCCATCCTCGGCAGCCTTGGTCGGTACCTTGTTCTTCTCCGGTGGTTTGGTCCAAATCATCACCGGTATCTGGGCCATTGTCGACAACAACTTGTTTGGTTCCGTCTTCTTGTTGTGTTACGGTGCCTTCTTCATGTCCTTGGGTTCGATCTTGGCTCCATTCTTCGACATTGCCTCGGCCTACGCCGACGGCGGTTTGAGTGACGCCATTGGTATCTTCCTCTCTGCATGGTGTGTGTTCACCTTCTTCTTGTGGACCGCCACCTGGAAGTCCACTGTCCCATTGTTTGTGTTGATGTTCTGCTTGTGGATGTTCTTCTTGTTGTACACCATTGCCGTCTTTGGTAACCACAAGGGTTGTCAGACCGCCTCCGGTGTCTTCTGCTTCATCACCTCCATCTGTGCCTTCTACGCCATGTACGATGGTTTGTCCGAGCCATACAGCTCCTATGGCTCTCTTCCAGAAGCAAAGATTCTCAGAATGCCTGCCTCTTGGAACGTCCCAGATGATGAAAAGAGAATCGAGTTCGTTTGATCCCGCCTCTATTTGAAATCCATCTACGGCGGTGTCTGTCTTCCGCTGAACGTCCTAACGCTTCTTTTTCGGAAAACAGGTAATATTTGGCCCGTGTGTTACAAAGAAAATTCACTAATGATAACAATAACTTTATAAACTTCTTACACCTTCCCTTTAATTTCTAATTTTATTTATATACTAATCTAATAACTTAATATTATTTATTTCTACTTGATGGCTGCTATATGGATGAAACATCCGGAGCTGAAACACACTCCTTTCAGCAACTGGTAATTCTAATTCATGCTCTGGTAGTTCCGGCCTTCTTTTACATAGTCACGTGACTGGCACTTTTACCTTCGATTTTCAACATGAATTTTAACCTTCTGTAGATGTTAGAAAAAGATCACGATAAAACAGAACCAGCTGAGCCAAACGGCGTCTGTTTTCTCTTTCTCCCTCTCTCTGTGGCTGACTGAATCAGCAACACAGATCGCAACAGGAATGGCGACTCAGATTACGTCTATTGCAAATGCCGATTTGCCTACGCGTTGGGAAATCGAGCTGGAGTTCGTCCAGTGTCTTGCAAACACGCAGTACATCTCATACCTGGCACAACAGGGATATTTCAAAGACCCTGCATTCCTCAATTACTTGAACTATCTGAACTACTGGCGAGATCCCAAGTACTCCAAGTTTTTGGTGTATCCGGACTGTTTGCACATCCTCACCCTCTTGCAGAATGAACAATTCAGAAATGAATTGAACAATCAGAACTTCACAAACCTGCTGTATAACGATATGGTTGAGGCGTGGAAGGAACCCTTCTTCAAAGATAAAAATAACCACGAACCAGAAAATCAAGAAAAGGCAAAAGACACAGAAAGCGGTGCTGGAACCGGTAAGATTCCCGTACAAGGCGCAGAACAGTCTGGGATACCGACAAAAACCTCCCCAATACAGGAAACCCCAGGCAACAAAGATGCGGTGAAAACGTCCCCAACTTTAGCATAGACATTCTGTGTGTAACCACTTTCGCCCTTTTTACATTATGTAGCAATTTAAAATATAGGTTTGTTTGTAAAAAAATGACACAAAACGTTGAAAAAATTATACACTATCTTCTTGAGCACAAATAGAAGAAAAGAAAATAAAGATGTAGACATAAACGCCGAAACACAAAATAAAAACAAAAACAAAAACAAAAACTAAAACAAAAGAAAGCTTAAAAAAGTACATACATTATATATTACATTACAACACCATATTCTAATTTATCCTACTATAATTTTGATCGTACCGTAATCAAGTCCGAGCTTCACCAATTTAATTATTACTTACCAATTTCTCAACGTTATTTTCCTTTTCAACAGTATCAGCACCGTTTGAATTTGATTCAATTTTGACTATGATAGATGGCGCAGTTGAAATCTCGGAAATATTCTTGTTGCTGTTCTTGGGCGTATTCTTTTTGCTCTTGGGCTTTTTACCGTCGGCATCTTTTTTACTCTTCTTCTCCTTATTCACCTTACCTTTATTTCCCTTCTCCGCTTTGGTATTGCCAACTTTCTCGGATTCATCTTTCTTATCCTTTACATCATCACTTATTTGATTGTTTGTATCGTCAGACTTCGCCTGTTGCGGTTGCGGCTGGGATTGAGGTGGTTGTTGCTGCTCTTGCTGCTGTTGTTGCTGTTGTTGCTGTTGTTGCTGTTGTTGCTGTTGTTGCTGTTGTTGCTGTTGTTGCTGTTGTTGCTGCTGGAGCAGCTGCTGTTGTAACATTTGCTGCATTTGTTGTTTCTCATGCTCCTTCTGCTCACGCAACTGTTTTTCACGTTGTAGCTGTTGCTGATGCAGCTTCTGTTGTTGCTGTAATATCTGTTTCTGTCGAATATGGTGCATATTGTCATATGCTTTTGTTAACAACATACATCCAAATCTGACAGCCTGGGTCTGTTTACCTATTTGATTAAGTTTTGAAGGATCAATTGGATTGGATTTAGGTAACGATAAATCATATAGAAATCTGGATTTTAACCTTTTCTTGAAGTCTTCCTTACAATCATAGGCGTTCTTTCTTTTCTTAGGGTTGACATCTGGTTCCAAAATCTTATCTCCTTCTCCCTCTCCTTCTTCTTCTTTACCGCTTATATCAATATCCATCACTTCACCTTCATCAAATAATGGTTCGTTAACAGTTTCATTTGCGTCACATCCCTCATCGTCATCACTGCCCGGATAACTCAAATATTCCTCAAATAATTCGTCATCAGAAACACGTTTTCTGTCCATCCAAATCCTACCACCTCTTCCAGGACGCTTACGTACTTTGAAAAGTACTTCTGAGACATTAAACCTATTCTTATTATTAAATTCGTCTTCAATATCCTTTTTAGATTTACCAAATTCATTATTTGATGATGACTCACCAACTAAATCATAAAATTCAGGAAGAGAACTGTGTCTATCGTTTTTAACAACTTGTCCTGTGAATAAATTGATTTTCACAATTTCAGAATCATTGTTGCTATAATGTCTATTATTATTAAATATGTGACTAAAGTTAATTTCCCTTGAATTTTCAACTTCAAACATTGAAGAAATAATCGAGCTGTATGGTAAATGAGATCTTTCCTCAATTTTATCATCACCAGTTGATGAAATATCAAAATATGGATTATATGGATCATCGGTAAAATTAATCCAACCTTCATCTTGCAACCTTCTTTTAATCAATTTATCAGAAACGGCCTTCTTGATACCTTCTAATTTATCCTTCAATACAGTATTGACTGTTGTCAGTTCAATATCAGGAATTTTGGATGCGGGTAGTTTAACGTAAGGTTGAATAACGGCCTGTGGAACTTTTGAAGAGTTTCCGTTTTGATTGTTGTTGTTATTGCTGCTATTGTTATTATTGGTGTTGGTGTTGTTATTATTGCCGCTGCTACTATTACTGTTAATATTATTGGCATTACCATTAGCACTTTTATAACCATTTGAATTATGCGATTTATTATTGATACTACGCTTATTCGGTAAATCTGATTTGGATTGTTTCTTGATAGAATTTTTGTTTTGCTGAACAGAACCATCCTTGCTTTTGGATCTCACTTGATCCTTCTCTGATTTGAGTGGAGCTGGTGGAGGTACGTAACCCAATGGTAAACGTTTCTTTTTTGGTTGATCAATAAACATATCATCACTGATTTTAATTTTTTCTTCCCGAACCGTTCTTTTCAATTCGTTTCTCAAATTAAAGGTCGAAAGCTTTGATTCCAATAAATCTGAGCTTTTGATCTCCCTTTCTGCAATTGACAGCAATAATGATTCGGCTCTTTTCAAATCTTTGTATAATAATTTTAATTTTTCAATACTTTGAACGTCTGTTCTTCTGGTCTTTCTTGCTTGCCTGAACTCTCTTCTTCTAAAACAAGTGTATGGATTGCTATCATCTTTTTGTGAAGGATCTTCGAATCGTAAAGTTGGAAAGACCGGCTTACCCCCTCTTTCAATTCTTCTATTTTTCCAATGTTCATACACTATTTCACCAAATAAATCAAGCAACACAGGCAGCTCTCGAGGTGTTTTGTGGTTGGATGGTTCGGCATCGTTGAAAGTTTTGAAATTCTTAATATTTAATTTTTTGGCCAAGGACTTGTGTAGATCTGAATTTTCAAATTGTGGATCGAGAGCAATTTGTTTGATTTCATCAAATTTCAAAATTTGCTGAGGATCCATCGATAAAAAGGGTTGGCGTTCATCGATGATTTTTTCAAATGTGTTTGCGATCGATTCAAATTCATCTTCGGTACATTGGTCGGCCTTTTTGAAATCTTTATTAAACTTATTTAAAAACACGTCGTCAATTTCATCCATACAGTATGGACACCCGGATGTATCTTCGACCGTTGCAGAGAAGGTGATGTATGATTTTGGCTCGGAAAAATGTTGATGATAGAACTTCGGAGCCTCTTTCCAAACTTTCGAAGCATCGGGGGTTGGGATGTAGACTTGTTCAACATTTGCACCTTTAAATTTGGCGGCCGAAGCATTGATCACCTGTTGTAGATGATGCTCCTCCTCTTCGCCTTTTTCAACACCCGTTTCAAAATGTTGTAGTTCCCTCTGTTGTTCTTCAATGTCAAAATCCGGTATATCCTTCTGTCTTAGAACAAGCAAGGTCTGCTTAACAGAGATTTTTCTCTGTCTGAAACGAGCACCCGCATTGGCGGCTGGCCCCATTTCGGTGTTTCGGGCTTCCTAAATGAGAAAAACTGGATTCAAAAAATATGGTAAAACACCCCTAAAGAAATTTTCAAAAAATAGTCCGAGAACGGTTTTTGAAAATGTCGAAATGTGTATCTATGTATTAGTCTTCTGTTTGATCAAAATATTAAACCACGAGAGGGCAAAAACTGACTGCAGAGTAAGTGATAGAGTAGAACCGTGCTGAAAATATAATTGGCTGGATACTTACGCAAAATAGCTGATAACTATACCTATGTTTGATTATGATCTATTTCAACTTAATCTCGTGTGAATATTTCCTAATTGGTAAATACGGAAGATGCTTATGTAATCCCACTTGGAAAAAATCAATTTGTGAATTTTGAATATTCTCGCTGTGCTATACAACGTAGGGCACTATTTTAAAAACAGCCGGCTTGTGTGTATAAGACCAACAGGTGTATGTATGGGTAGGTGGGAGGGTATTGACAAGTAAAATGAAAGCAATGGTCAATCACAAATTAATGTATTAACTATGGAAATAATAAAGAGAAAAAAAAACCTCAGATGTATAATAGAACACCACTATGATTGTGTAGTTGGTTTTGGGTGCTTGTATTATAGTAGTAGTGTATGTGTGTATATTGGCTCAGAGTCGAGAATTATAATTTTTCCAACATCGACTTATAAACAAACAGTGAAGATTTTTTTACTTTTCCAACGATAACTTGCTTTCAAAATACCGAAATTCAATGAAAGAGTCGGATTGTGATCCTGTAGTGTGTATCTAGACGTTTATCTAGTTTCGAAATAGAAATACCGATTTATCCGGCACTAAATCCCGTCTGGAATTCACAGGTGGTGATGAATCGCCACCTCCCGATGGCAAATAAAAACAGCGAGTCGCTTTTCGTCGCTTTTCTCGCTTTGCCACATTTCACAGCCGACGTTAGCGAAATCCAGAGAGAATGGGGACGGGGCTTCGTAACCACTCCAAACAGACAGCCCCCATCTTACTGGAATGTGTACAAGAATTGTAAATAACTTATCTATCTATCTACCTATCTATCAGGCTCTAGATCTGGATCTAGATCTCTATCTCTCTGCATGTAGCTGTAGAGTATATACAGGACCACCGGCTCAGTTCTTTGTAGTGGTTTTCTTGTTGATGGCCACCCCATAAAGATCCAGGGTCTTTGTTGGAACTTCACTGGGGGATTCCACCACAGGGTCAGAGCCGGCCTGGGTCTTTGGAAATGCCACAACGTCACGGATATTGGAAGATCCCAACAGCATCGAGCACATTCTATCGAAACCAATCGCCAATCCGGAATGCGGCGGGCAGCCACTGTCTAGTGCATGGATTAGATGGCCAAAGAGAGCCATGTGGTTGTCGATTTTCAGTATCTCTGAAAAGATATATTTCTGTAAGGCTGCATCGTGCACTCTCCTGGATCCACCACCAACCTCCACTCCGTTGATAACAAGATCATAGTGATCACCTCTCACCTTCAGCGGATCGGTTGCCAATGATTCGTAATCTTCTAATTTCGCCATGGTGAATGGATGGTGTGTGGACTCAAAATTCTTATAATCATAGATTGGGTAGCCCTCCTTATTGGACTCCAGCTCGATTGGACTGAATAGGGGGAAATCAACCAGCCATGCAGCTACAAATATATCGTCCAACTCTTGCTGGGTGGAGCCTTCACAGATTTCCCTTCTCCAGGCACCTTTGAAATTTTGAATCGACAGTTGGCGAAATCTGCCCAATGGGGTTGGGTTTTCGTATGACAGTTCAGCACGATCACCAACCGCAACAATATCACCGATTTCTAGTTTAATCTTGGAGTTCAATTCGTCGATAGAACCGTTCAATTCGGCTGGAAGTTTAGACGCCCAGTTTTTTAACTCCTCTTCATTTCGAATCTTGAATATGAAAGGTTTTCTATCCTTATATTCAAGATCGTCGAATAGTTGTTTGGGAAGCTTCTGGACCTTGCCGTTTGCATCTTTTAGATTCAAGGCACCCTTTAGTACACAGCTTTCTATGACTGGATACTCTTTGTTGTTGAGACTCTGTTTAAAAAATGAGCTAATGGTTTCAAAACTTAATGTCGATCTTAAATCCGGCTTGTCAATACCAAATCTAGATAATGCAGTGTCATATTTCAATTTCGGGAAATGCTCACCTTCCTTCAATTCGACCAATTTACCAGACTCCCAATCAACACGATATAATGGTACACCTTTAACGTCTTTCCAAATCTTTGAAACCAGTTTTTCCACTACATTTTGTATGTCTTCACTTTTAGCAAACGACATTTCCATATCGATCTGTGTAAATTCCGGTTGTCTATCAGCTCTTAGATCTTCGTCTCTGAAGCATTTGGCAATTTGATAATATCCTTTGAATCCTGATGCCATCAGCAGTTGCTTATATTGCTGTGGTGACTGCGGTAAGGCATAGAAAAATCCCGATTTCCTTGTTGGAACAAGGAATTCCTTTGCTCCTTCCGGGGTGGATTTGAAAAGCAAGGGGGTTTCAATTTCCGTGAAGCTCATCGAATCTAGAACCGACCGAGCAACACGTACAGCATGTGCTCTCATCTTTAAAGCTCTTTGGTAATATGGTAGCCTCAATTGTAAATACCTGTACTCTGGTGGAAATTGATTTGGCGTTTCTTTCAAAGAATCTAACTGGATTGCCTTATCATTTGAGTCATTTAATATTTGAAAATTCTCAATCGAAAGTTCCCATGTTTCAACATCGTTGCTGGAATTTTTCTTTGGTTTTTTAATATTGATGTTTCCTGTTACCGACAACGCATCTTCGGGCTTAAGAGTTCTCAAAATTTTACTCCAATCTTCAGACTTGGCAACAATTTGAGTGAATTGGCCATTAAAATCTCTAAATTTGGCAAAAATCAAAGTTTTTGATATTTTCCTTGGAGCTCCATCTATCCATCCATTTAATGTGACAGTTCTGTTAAGCAAGTTCTTGTAATTATGGTTGATATCGTCAATAGTATGTGTGAAGTGTCGAAAATCAAATTTCTCGATTGTAGTCTTTTTGTCAGGTAACTCCAGAATACGTATCGAACTAGTATGGAATTTCTTCTTCACAAAAAGAAACTTATTTCTAAAAGCGCAATGGCCGTTTCTTAACATCGTGAATGGCTATGTGCTGGGAAGAAATAATACCAGTGAAGAAAAAAGAATACACTTCAAGTTGAAAGGAAAGATCGGCAGTTATTTTTTTTTATCTTCATGAATTTCTCAATCTCAGATAAAATCACCGGTTTTACTGGCATATTGAGAAAAAAACTCATGTTCCGACAGTGTTTTTATTGTTTCTTGTCACATAACGAGACAAGAGACAGAGTTATAGAGGCAGCGATAGATAGGTATGTTATATAAATGCTAAGCGTAAGTTTAATTATGGTGACATTTCTATTATTGTTCTGAGGATTGTCTTTTTCATTGATTCTCTAAATGCACCCTCATCGTCCTTACATTCCTCGATCTTATCACCGTATTCCTTTAGAATGTTGGAGAGTTTAATTTCGTAAGTTTGATCAATGATGTTTTTCTCTAAACACTTTTCCTTGATGAGCTTGGCCAAGCCGACTTCCTTTCCCAACAACGAGACGATTGTTAGAGCCTGTGCAAGCACGCCTCTATTTGACTCGTTACCCTCCATCGGTTTGAGAAACAAGTCGGATGCTTGATTGTAGATATCAAAAGCTCTGTCCGAATCTCCAAACCACCCATGGAATAGAACCAAGGAAGCCAAATTATTTGCATCTGGTAAAGGCGACTGTGGCACTAACGCTTCGGCAACATTGACCATCTTAGGGTCGTTTTTTACAATGCAGTCATAAACAAAAACCAGTGACATTGTTGACTTCAAAGAATTCTGTTCGGGAGTTCCGTCTGGAATTTTCGATTGATAATGCTGGAAGTACCTGATTGCCGTTTGGAGGTCCTTCGAGTAGAAGCCGGCAGATTTGACCATTTGTATCATTACACTTGCGGTATCGTCTAGAGACAATTCTTGGATTTGCTCTCTGATCTCATCGACTACTTCGGGTAATGGCGCCAGTTCGGTGGTTTGCACATCGAGTTTTTCCCTCAGCAACTTCAGATTTGCCGATTCGACGACGGGGGTCAACTGGAGCTTGGAAATCGGCATCAGGGATTTGAGCAAAGAGTTTCCCGAGAGAGAGACGCCGTTGTTTATGGAGGCCTCGTAAAAGAAAAGATAGTCGATGTTTTTCAGATTATACTTTTCACTGTTGTTGATGACGGTTTCCAAGACCGACGATGGGATGCACATCTGGGTCACCACTGCGCCGCAGTCCAGTTCCACCAGAGTTTTGACCAACTCCAGGGAGGTGGGATCTTGGATCAGGCTCTTGTCGCCAACCTTGGCATACACCATGAGGATCTTTGCCAATTTGTCAACGTCCACCTTGTTGAGGCCTTCTTTGATTTCCACGGGGTCGCCGTGGAGAAGTTTGTTCAGCGTGGAGACGAGAATCGTGTCATCGCACTGGTGGGGCTTCAAGGAGTTGTAGAGGTCCCAACTTGACTCCACTCTGCCGGGATTGTGGGCGATCAGCTCGTTGATGGAGTCTGGCGAGAGGCTGTCCTTGTTGTCCAACAGCTTTTTGAGGGCCAGCGTGGAGACGGCGTAGTTGTACTTGGTGAATTTTTCGACCAGCAGGTTGAGAATCTCCTTCTTGAAGTCTTCCGAGACGTCCGGCGTGGTTTCCAGCAGCTTGGAGAGTTGCAACGACAGGGTGTACAGGTCGCTGTACTCCTTCTCGGTCTGTTTCTGCTCCAGCTCCGACTTCAGCCGGTTGTCGTGGTGGTTGATTATGTCACGGTAGGTGTTTGCGTGCTGGAAATCGGGGTCGGCTGTGCCCTCCCTGTTGATGAAGTCCACCGTCTCATCGACCGTCTGGTGTCCCTTGATATCGATTGCCCTTCTTGTGCAACATGAAAAGAGCCTTGCTCCGGGTTTCAACCCTGCTCTCACAGCCTTTTGTCCGTACAACATTGCCAGCTAATTCTCTCGATGGCACAATCCAGTCCTGTCCGGTACTACTTGCCAAGGTCCTATGGTAGAGGTCCCTCTCTATCCGAAGACCCCTCAATACACCTCGTGATGGTCGATATATATCTATGTGCCCTACAACCCCTATAGAAATCAAGCCCTAATGTGTCACATCCGATCTCCTGTTGTGTGGGCGCGTCGATCGACGTGGGGCAATGAGGGTTTTTCTTTTTTCCCTCTTTTTTAGATTCAAATTCTCCCGTTTTTGTCTTTTTTTCACCCAAACTTTTTTTTTCCCGTTTTTTTTCTGGACAACAAGAAAAATTCGCCCACCCTGGTTTTTTTATTTATACAGTACAAGTCTACGTGTACTTATATCCCGGCTTTTCCTCTCAGCAGACGTGGAGCTCTTTCTTCTGTTGTGTTCTTCCAACATCAATCAAAATGTCCCAAGGTACTCTATACGGAGACGTCCAAACCAGATCCATTCTTCCAGTCGGTTTAGTCAAGGCTTTCAACCTTGACGTCAAGCTCGAAAAGAAAGATGCCCCAGCACACAAGGCTGCTTTCCCAAACGGTAAAGTTCCAGCATTCATTGGTCCAAAGGGTTACAAGTTGCAGGAAACCATTGCTGTCCTGTATTACTGTATGTATATTGAATTTTTCTCATCTTGATGCTCTCTTCCAGACACTCTTGCCCGTGGTGGCTTTGCTTTTCATCTCTGTGGCGCAAGAATCAACTGTCCATTAATTTTGAATGATGAAAAAAATATTTATTCAAAACAGTTATCCCTGTCTTAAATATAATGTCGAGAATTCTAATCTGAAAAAAAATTAAACCAAAGGTTGATTCCCCATTTTTTGTTTTTGTTTTTGTTTTTTGTCTTTGGAAAAGATAGGAATAGCCACGGCAAAGTGTGTCACACATATAAGAAAAGGCCGATTTACTAACATAGCTCCTCATGTCCTCCACGTTGCCACAGTAATCAGTTTACATGACGCAGAATCCCCATTGTTGGGTACCGACTTGGAATCCAAGGCCGAGGTCTTGAGATACTTGTCATGGGCCACCTCCGAATTGATGGTTCCAGTCACCGACGTTATCAGAATCTTGTTGGGCAGAGTCCCATTCAACAAGAAGGTCCTCGATACCGCCAACACCCAAGTCGATGAATTCGTCGCTCAATTGGAAAAGAGACTCTACGAATACACCTACTTGGTCGGTGAAAGATTGACCGTCGCAGACTTGTTCACTGCATCCTGTTTCTACAGATGTTTCACATTGACCTTCGGTAAGGAATGGAGAGCAAAGCACCCAGTCTTCATGAGATGGATCAACACCGTCATCAAGTCCGAATACTTGGCTTACTTCTTCGACACCATCAAGTTTGTCGACGAACCAGTCAAGCCAGTCTTGCCAGCAAAGAAGGAAAAGAAACAAGAACCAAAGAAGGAACCAAAGAAGGAGGAAAAGCCTGCTGAAGCCGCTCCTGCTGAACCAAAGAAGCCAAAGCATCCTTTGGAAACCCTCGGTAAGCCTGCTGTTGCTTTGGATGAGTGGAAGAGAATCTACTCCAACAAGGAAACCAGAGAAGAAGCATTGCCATACTTCTGGAACACCTTCTACAACGACGACGACTGGTCCTTATGGAAGGTCGAATACAAGTACAACGACGAATTGACCTTGACCTTCATGTCCAACAACTTGGTTGGTGGTTTCTTCAACAGATTGACTGGTTCAACCAAGTACATGTTCGGTTGTGCTGTTGTCTACGGTGAAAACAACAACAACGGTATTATCGGTGCCTTCGTTGTCAGAGGTAAGGACGCAGTTCCAGCCTTCAACGTTGCTCCAGATTGGGAATCCTACAGCTACTCCCAATTGGACGCTTCCAAGCCAGAAGATAGAGAATTCGTTGACAACATGTGGGCTTGGGATCAACCAGTTGTCATCAACGGTGAAAAGAAAGAAATCGCTGATGGTAAGGTTTTGAAATAAGCGTGTATAATACAAGTCTTTTTGGAATATATAAGATTATTTTATATAAATAATACATTTTAATGAAACAAACAAAGGGAGTGCACCGCTGGTTATTTCACCTTCAGGCAGTCCATGTACCCTTTTCCCGGTTTACTGTCCAAAAACCCTCCCATTTTCAATGCCTCTATGCCAACGTCACTGATGCATTTAAATCTTGCTGGTCCCAGCGGCGTCCCGCCGTACCATCTGGATACCACCACCAATATGTTCACAATATGCAACCGATCAAGCATGCCTAGTATTCGTAACCCCGATCCACCCTCGTTATTATCATTGAATCCCTGGTTCAGGTTCACCAACTTGTGAAGGATTGCGCTGGGTTTGGGTCCGCATGCTGGCGTTTCCGCCAGGTGTTTCCTGCCCCGTTTTTTGAGGTGCTCCGTGTTTCCTGGTTGTGCTGGCAATGAATCTGCGGTTTTCCATGCATACATTGTGGGGTGTGATGCCTTGTCCACGGTTTTATCAAGAGTGTAGACTTCCCTCAGGAGCTTTGGGATCTCAACATTTGAAGCGATCGGTATACAGAATGCCCGGAATTTCGACTTCTTCAGCATCAGTGGAGACGACGCTGTCCATCTACTACACATTGCTCAATTCAGGCTGTCGGCTAACTCCCCATGTATAATCCATCCGCCGAATAATAAGAGGAAGACAAAAAAAAACAGTAAAGAGAAGGAAATGGAAAAATTTAGAAGATTGAAAATTCATGCTGGCGAGATGCAATGACTTTTCATATAGACAACTAGCATCAAATCATCGTTCTGTTTTCTCTGTTATTCTTCCGAACTCTCAAACCTACCAAAGAGTTACTCTGTATTGCCCTCTGATTTCATACATATCTACAGGAAATTGAGTGTTTTATATAGTGGGCCAGTTTTGCATGTAACATGACGGCGGCTAAGGCGAAGGGAGACACGAAGGCGCCGAAGAAGCAATCCACCACAAAACGAAAGTCGGTTAAAGGTGGGAACAAATCCGGGGGTGGTGGGAATAAAACCGCAAGCAGCAGCGATGTTCAGAAGACTCCCACCCGAAACAAAACAACGAATGATGGCGATGCCGAAAACGAAGAGCACGACAACGATTATGATAGTGTGAAGCCCGATGGAGTTGACGCTAGTCCTGTCAAGCGAAACGATTACAATGAAAACACCTCCGCCTATTTCGAGCCTCCGAGGGACAAGAACAGGTACAAGTACCGGGTGGAGATCCAGCAAATGATGTTTGTGTCCGGTGAAACAAATGACCCGCCGGAAAAAACAACGGACTTGATCGAGGACATCGTTAGAGACCAGGTTGTTGCGTTGATGTTACAGGCCCAAAAGACGGCCAACTCCCGAGGCCAAAGGTCCGTGCTACCGGAGGATCTGATTTTCTTGATTCGACATGACAAGGCCAAGGTGAACCGGCTGCGTACCTACCTCTCGTGGAAAGATGTTCGGAAAAATGCCAAGGACCAAGAAAACGGTGATATTTCTGCAGCGGCGGCCGGCGGTGACCTGATCGAGGAGGCGGTGAACGCCGGCTCCAGCAGCGTTGACAACAAGCTGCTTGCGGCCAAGCAAAAGAAGAGTCTGAAGCTGCCGTGGGAGCTGGAGTTTATGTTCACGGAGCAGCCGTTGTACGACGGGCTCAACGGAAACGCTGAGGAAGAAAAAATCGACGAAGAAGAAAGAGACGCCGTTCTTGCACAGATCAAACGGCTCAAGCAGAATGACGAACGGACGAAAAACATGACGCAGCAGGAGTACGTCCACTGGTCCGAGTGTAGGCAGGCCAGCTTCACCTTCCGGAAGAGCAAACGGTTCAGAGAATGGTGTGGCTTGGCCCAAATCGCAGAAAGCAAACCCAACGATGATGTCATTGATATTCTTGGCTTCTTGACGTTCGAAATGGTGTGCTCGCTAACTGAGGAGGCACTCAAGATGAAGGCCTCGATGGACAAGCAGTGTGACGTCCGGGATTCCCATCGCTATCTCTTTATGGAGCCAAGCAATGACAACAGGCCGATTGGCGTCGAACATATCCAGGAGGCGTGGAGGAGGTTACAGGAGGTTCCCACCGCAAAGCGGGCAATATATAACTTCCGTGGAGGGAGGATGTTACATGGGGTCAGGTTGATCTAGCATCGTCTCCCCCGTCCTTGTTTCGTATGTACCATTATGTAAAAATAAAACACAGAGTGAATTCCACCGGTGGTTGGAATAGTCAAAGCAGACGAAAATAGGACTTCCAACCTCGCTGTATATGGAGATGATATTTTTCACTTTAGAAGACATTGTACTTCTGTCAACATCTTTTTTCTTGGCCAAAGCATTGGACATGTTGTTCCTGCCTCTAAGCAGACGATTGAAGACTGGAAGCCATGTCTGATGTTGAAGAAAACGGAATGACCAGGAGCGTGAGCTTATCGTACGACAACATCCTCCAACATCCAGGCCCGTTCACCGATCCCGATTATGAATATGAAGTCGGGAAGTCAGAGTTGGGCAATGCAAACGTGCTGGTGATAGGTGCCGGAGGGCTGGGATGTGAAATCTTGAAGGATCTGGCGTTGAGTGGGGTCAAAAAGATCTCTGTCATTGACATGGATACGATCGAAGTGACGAATTTGAATCGCCAGTTCTTGTTCAGGCAGGGCGACGTGGGACAATCGAAGGCACTTGTGGCGAGTCGTGTGGTGGCAAAACGGGTTCCCGGTGTCACCATCACCCCGTACTTTGCGAAAATCCAGGACTTTGGCGATGACTTCTACACGAAGTACAGCCTTGTTGTCTGTGGTCTTGATTCGATTGAGGCCAGACGTTGGATCAACTCAAAACTGGTCCACCTCGCAGTCGACAACGACGTCATCATTCCAATGATTGACGGCGGAACAGAGGGGTTTCAAGGGTCGGTGAAGCTGATCATACCCACCCTAACTGCGTGCTTCGAGTGCTACAAATCACTAATACCGGCAAAGGTGACGTATCCGCTGTGCACGCTGGCAGCCACTCCCCGGTTACCGGAGCACTGTATTGAATGGGCACATCAGCTGGAATGGCAGAGGGTTTACCCGCAGCTGGCGTTTGATGCAGACACCCTCGATCATGTCAATAAGATGTATGAATTGGCCAGAGCCAGGGCCGAAGAGTATGGCATTGCCGGGGTGACCAAAAGCAAAACATTGGGTGTTGTCAAAAACATCATACCGGCAATCGCCTCGACGAACGCAATCATCAGCGCCCAATGCTGCAACGAAGCGTTCAAATTCCTGACGTCGTGCAACCCCAGCATGAAAGACACCTTGTACTACAACGGAGAAAGCGGTGTCCTGTGTGAAACTGACGATTTCTACAAAATTCCGGACTGTGGTGTGTGTGGCATCAAGATTGAAGACCTGGACTTAAGAGACAGTAGAGCATATGAAAATATAACTCTGCAGGCGTTGTCTGAGCTGCTTAAAGAAAAGTATCAGCTTCACCAACCGGTTCTAATGGTTGACGGTAAAGAACTGTACAATTTCAAATATGTACAAGACACGTCTCATACAAATGGACGCTGTGCACGTGACATTCTTGGTGAAAATTCATGTATTACAATTGTTGATAAAAACATCAAGAATATCTTGCAGATCAGGATCATGCTATAAGACGACCACATCCAAAGACGGGTGGGTTTATCTTTTGAGCAAAGGGTATCTGCTGTGAAACTCACTTCCAGATGTGTATGTGCCAGAAGGATTCTCAATGCGGTAGGTCAGATCACGATGATATGAGTCATGAAAGCTTAATTGGGTGAGAATCGGTTGATATTGCGAAGATGATGAGAATGAATATATCCAGGTTTGACATCTCGTAGTGGTTAGAAGACGAGTTTTGATGCTGATTTTGTTTTCGGGATATTCGTCGGTTTCCCGAACAGAGCCACGATGGTGAAGAGCATTGTGATAAATAGAAAAGATCCGAGTTGGGTACTACTTGTTGGATTGACTGATGGCTTCCAACTTGACATTAAAATTGAATTCACAGATGAAATTTTCCAGATTCCAAAATATTCATACAATACCAGGCAGGTCCCTGTTTATTTCGGTGAGAAAGGATACAAGCTCAGTGGCTACATTCCGATAGTCTACTATCTGATCAGCATGCACGATACAAAATCGCCATTGTTGGGGCTGGAACTGTGCAGCAGAACAAAAGTTCTCGAATATGTGACATGGTGCAACACCGAATTGATGACTGCGATGGACGGCGTTGCTGCAGCTCTGTTGGGAAAGGTGCCGTTCAAAAAGAAAAGCTTTGATGACAGTAAGGCCAAAATCGATAAATGTGTTGACATTTTACAGCAAAGATTGGTCGACCATGAATACTTGGCCGGGGACTGTCTGACTGCTGCAGATTTATTTGTTGCCTCGAGTTTCCATCAGTGTTTTACGATGGTTTTGGGTGAAGAGTGGAGGAGGAAGCATGATATTTTTATGCGTTGGTTCAACAGGATAATTAAAACGGAGTACTTGTCTCATGCATTTAACGATGTTGAATTTATCGAGGTACCATACGCTGTCCCAATCGTTACAACAAGGAAAAACAAGAAATCGGTCAAGCCATTGAAACTTCTTGGCCCGTCAAAACGTTCATTAAAAAAGTGGCGACAGTATTACAGTAGAGAATACCGGAATATAGGGCCGGGAATGCCGGCGTTTTGGAATGACTTGTACGATGATAAAGAATGGACCTTGTGGTTGGTGTCCTACCGCAACCGCCAGGACATGGACATACATTCTGTGGCGGACTGCGTAATAGGTGACTTCATGCAGAATATCCGGGGCAAGTCTAAGAAATACGTGTACGGGAAACTTGGACTATATGCCAGCTGCATGCAGAAAGGATGTCCCATGTTTGTCATGGGGGTGTTCGTCATTAGAGGGGAAGATGAAAAACTTGTGTTTCCCGATGTGCCGGATTTTTTGTACAAAAGGTTAGATGGCACAGACCAGAAGACAAGAGAATTAGTCACTCAAATATGGACATCTAGGACTAGTGGCATGGTTCCCATTATGGTTGATTCCAACTGAAAATTGGAATATGAGGGTTACGACGGCGTTAAAGCCAGGTTCGGCGACTGTGGTGGGTGTAATAATAAATGTTCGTTTAGTTACCATATATATCTACATATATATATATATATAGGCGATACGCAGTAAAGCCAAATATAAAGATAAACAAAAAGGAACCATTTAAATAAATAGATTGGAGCTAAGGAAGACCTCGTCGAGGAGCAAAAGACACCGAGTCTGGACTCAACCGTGCTTGGAGAAGTACTTCTTGGAGTTTTCTGGTTCTGGAACAATGGTGTCAGCACCTGGGGTCCAGTTAGCAGGGCAGACTTCACCGTACTTATCGGTGAATTGGAAGGCTTCGAGTAATCTCAAAGATTCTTCGACGGATCTACCGACTGGCAAGTCGTTGATGGTGATTTGTCTCAAGGTACCCTTTGGATCGATCAAGAAAAGACCTCTGAGGGTGATACCTTCTTCTTCCAACAAGACGCCGTAATCCTTGGACAAGGAGTGGTTTCTGTCGGCAATTAATGGGATGTCCAATGGGCCCAAGCCACCTTCGGCTCTGGCAACGTTGGTCCAAGCAAGGAGGGAGTATTCCGAGTCGGTGGATGCGAAAAGAACTTCACAGCCCTTTTCTCTGAACGCCTTGGCCTTTTCCGAGTAGGCAATGATTTCGGTTGGGCACACGAAGGTGAACGCCATTGGGAAGAAGCCCAACAAGACCCATTTGCCCTTGTATTGTTCGAGAGAAACTTCTTCAAAGGTGCCGTTGACGACGGCGGTCTTGGTGAAGGCTGGTGCTGGTGCTTGGATAGATGGGACAACCATTGTGTGTGTGTGTATGTGTATGTTTAATTGGGTGGAAGAAACAGTTCTAGCGGAGGAAGGAGAAGGTAACACTTCTGCCAAGAAGAACACCCCAACCCACCTCTCTGGCTCATTTTGGCCAAAGTGGCAAATCGACGCTTATTTATATACGAGAGAGAACGAGAAAAGATAACCACTTCACCAGTTTGGTAATTCTACGCGAAATCAACTTTGTTCCAGAATTATCTACAACATGATTAATCGATTATTAATTGTGCAGCATAGAGAGCAGTGGAGGTGTGGGACTGTGGGGATGCAGGCAATGCTGGCCGGACAGTGGGATCTCTGTTCGAAGTACACAGTCGGGGCTACACAGTATACACGGGCACGGTAGGAGCCGGTGGCTAAGGGTGGGGCTCACCAGCGGCGGCGGTCCGGGTCTGGCTCTCCAGCCTCTCCGTGATTTTGGAAAACGGAGAGACAGAGGTGAGGACAAACAACGTTAAATCCTTGGCGATGTGTTCGGGAATGGCAAGGGCACCGGTGCACTCACGGGTGAGGCAGCAGAGGGCGATGCGTTCCATGGCGGAAGTGGCCCGGGTGCCGGCAAAGCGCCTGATGGAGGAAAGCCAGAGGTGTACGCGTGCCACCCAGGCGAAACCTGTATCTGCAGCAACCCGCCCAAGGGAGTCCAGCATGTCCGTGGAAAAGAGGCCGAGGAGGGCCACGGCCAGGTAGAGGGCGTTGTGGCCGAGGTGGAAGATGTGGGCAAGATAGCAGATCCACGCGGTCTTGAGGCAGTAGCGGAAGAGAGTGTAGAGGAGACTGAAGAGGAGCCCGCTTCTGATCCACGCAGCAATGAACCTGGAGAGCTGGCGACCCATCCACCTGGCGCCGTTTAGCGGCGACCAGCTGCGGGGCTCCTGGAGAGCACCCCGGATCTCCTCCAGCACCGGCAGCAACTCCGTCCGGAGGCTGGCCAGGAGCACCCTCTCCTCGGCACTGACGGGAGCACGGGACTCACACACGTCGCTGAATATGCCCACCAGGTCGGAGTATGCACCAAACACCTGCTGCTGTGAGTTGGCGAGTCGGGCGTTGTCCCGGGTTGTCCCAAGGGGCGGCTCGGGGCCAGCGTCGGCGGCCGGCGCCTCGGGCTTGTGCCCGATGCGGATCTTGAGGTCGTCCAGTGGCCCCAGCTTCTCCAGCTGTCTCAGACCACTCTTGCTCACCATGATGTAGGGCTTGTAGGGCGAGCCCGGGTTGTAGGTGTCCACGAGGATGCACTGCTGCGTGCTCAGCTCGACGCTCCTGTTGCTGCCTGTGTCGGTGACGACGTACCGTTCGCAGGACGTGAGCAACTGGTCCACGACCGTGTTGGACCCGTGCAGCCCGTCGTAGGAGTGGCCGTCCATGAAGTACTTCCTGCCCGACGGGAACTTGATGCAGTACTCCTCTGGGATGTCCCACTGCTTCAGCCGGTCGTTGAACAGGGCCGAGAAGGGCTGGTCTGCCACCAGCCTGTGCAGCTGCTCCAGCTGCTCTGGCGTGGTGCCCGTGAAGCTGGCGTTGCAGAGGAAAAACATCTTGTCGGGCACTGCGTCCTGCCATCGGTCGTCTCTGTAGCTCTCGTAGTTGTTCCACGATTGCAGCAGCGGTTCTGTTGCGGACATTTCCAGCTCCTCGCCGTCCAAATCGGTCAGTCCTTCCGGGGCCAGAAACGGGTACATCTGTTGCAGTCTCTGCAGCAAATCTGCTGTGCTCAGCTCGGGCGTGTCTGCCACGACCGCCATGAAGGTGCACTCCGTCTCCCCGTCTCCCGTGCCGTGGGCTGGCCCATTGGCGCCAACTGAGCCGCCTCGAACCTTCAGGCCAACGTAATATTCGACTGTCATTTTTCTTTTCTCGAGCCCGGTATTCCAGAGGTCTCTTTCTTCGATCCGGTTCCTCGCAGCCTGTATTCCAATGCAAGGTGTCTCGAAAGGTGGCTTGTGGACCAAAGGGCAAAAGAGAAGCAGAGAAGGAACACCTCACATCTTCCTTTTTCTTCCTGGTTACATAACTCGCCTATTATTTGCCTCTCTATCTATATTATATATATATATATATATATATAAATGAGATTATCAACACATCATCGAAATACCCGCGCTTCTCCCAAAACTGGTCTTTTTTTTTGTCTGGCTGTTTCTCTCCATAAAGAAAAGAAGAAAATGAGAAAGAGAAAGAGAGGAAAAAAAAAAAGAGAAAAAGCAAAGGCCATCCATTTGTACAGTAAGACAAGAGTGTTGATATTAGGAATAAAGAAAAAGAATAGCTTGATTTTTTTTTCCTGTTGGATTCAGACTGTTATTCACCTGTCTAATCAATACACCATCAATTTCACCCTGGATTAAACATCTGTTATCTGAAGATCATTTGGATTGTCGAATTTGGAAAGATCCCGAATCTAACGGCTTGCTCAGAATAGAAAGAGGCAAATACTTTTAGACTGCATATATATATATATATATATATATATATACAGGGATTATATATAGAGATACAGAGACAACAGAAATCGAAGATGCTATTACAATCAACAGCCGTTTCACGGGTGCCATTGTTGGCCGCCCCACAGAACCAACGCCACTTCGGTAACTTCATCAGGTCGGTGCTCTGTCTGGACCCGCCAGCGTCACCGGACGTGCCAACGGTGGAAAACCGGTTCCATCCGTGGGACACGTCGCCGTGTCCGGACCTGAGAATGAGGGCAGCAACCATCCGGGCAAAGGCCAAGTGCCCAGTGACCAGCAAGGACATCAACTTCACGTGCCCGCTCTCGGGCATCCCAACACACCACTCGTTGGAGGCGTGGGAAGAAGACACCACCTACCACGACACGGCCAAGTACGAGGTGTTGAAGAAAGTGAACATCTACGAACACGACCTGAGATCGGGCCGTCCGTTCCCAGAGTTCGACTTCCCAACATACCAGAAGAGAGACAACCTGGTGAACCTCGCCAACTGGGACACGTACTTCTACACCCGTGGATTCAACGCAATGGACACGGAGTTCCAGCTGGCCGTCGTGACCAAGATGTTGAGCTTCCCCGTCACCATCGGCTCCGTCCTGCACCAGTTCTCCCCTTACTTCCTGCAGCCTAAGGGTCCCGTCAGCTTGGAGGGCTTGAAGTCGCTGGCTGCCCTGAGATACTCCCTCTATCCGCAGCACAGGGTGTCCAGCTACAGAGACCGTCCGATGAGACTCTTCATCCTGAACTCGCGTTCCGAGTCCCTGCTCCCACCGCATGTATGGAAGGAGCTGACGTACCTCTTCCCGGGCGTGACCTTTGAGCTGCACTTTGTCGGTCCTCAGTCCTACTACGACAGAGAGAAGAAGCACCACCTGGTGAGCGACCGTCCGATCGTCAAGCGTTTTGACGACACCCTCTGTTTTGTCTACCACACCCAGGACTTCAACGTTCTGCACGAGGCTGGGGACTTGTTCCCATACGATCCTTACCTGGACATGTTCATTGCCTTCCACCCGCAGTTCACCGCTCCGGGCGTGGAGGAGATGTGGAAGAAGACCATCCAGGGCCTCTTGGAAAGTAAGTGTCCGATCTTCGTTACTGGTTTCCATGAAAATAACCTGGACAAGAATTTCGAGTACTTGATGGACAACTTCCACGACGACCTGGACGTGATTTTCGATAAGACGGAAAACATCTATCGCTCCACCAAGTGGGAGCTCAACGACCTCGATCCTCAGGAAGTTTTCCAATACAACCAACGTTTGTTTGGTATCAGAGGTAAAAGATATCATGCCGTTCATCAAAACTAGCGGGTCCGCAGCTACTCGGCTCCGTCTCCTTACTTTCTCCTTACATGGATTACCAGAGCCCCATTTAATCACTCCTATACGCTTATATATATCTGTCTTTATTCTGTATATAGCTCAATCCAGTTTTCTTACATTCCTTGCATCGGTGGATAATCGATGGCTCTGTAGACAGGCCACACACATGCCCTCGGGGTTTGCGCGGTGTGCAGATTGCCGACCGGCTGGTTCCGTGTCTGTAGTGAAGGTGCAATGCCAATATATCTTCTAGAGAGTGGCAGGGTGGAAAGAATGAGTATGGGTTGATCCATCTTTCTGTGGGAAGACAAGAAGATATGCCAATTTCTTTCAGTGAAGAAATCTTCACCGACACTACGTAGTTATAACCTGAAAGAGAAAAAATATATACACTGTAAACCGTCTTTGTCCCTTTTCTTTTACCATTCCGAAATCTGTATGAATTCCCAACATGGTGATCTATAACGTACTGTAGTATCTTTGTGTCAGATCCAAACTATAAGTTTGTGATCACTTGTTGTAGAAAACTATTGTTCCAAGTGGATGGTTCTATCTATACAATTGTAGCATACAATTGAAATCTATCTATGCAAGAAAAATCCTGAAAATGATGCAAATGCATTTAATCTATAAAAACGCTATCCAAAGAAACTCTGATTTTGTTTCATTGCTCGAATGGAAATACGCGTTTTGTTAACAACAGATATATTCCGGTCTTGTAGTGTAGTGGTTATCACTTTGGATTCTGATTCCAACAACCCCAGTTCGAATCCGGGCTCGACCTGAATATTATTATATTTTTTTCTTCTTTTCTTTTTCTCTACGAGAGAAACTCAGTTACACATAGAGCTTCTTCTTTTTTTGAACCACTACTATCTACTACAGTTCCTGGTAATCAATCGATTATCAATCATGCTATATATATATATATGTATATATATATATATAAATACAATCCCGATCTTTCTTACTTCATTCTTCATTCATATCTTGGCTCTATATACATATATAGCTCATGTGATATTTGATTCTTTTTTTTTTCTCATTTTATTCTTCTACTTTAGTTTCTTCAAATAGGCAATTGACAACTAGAAAATGCCCTTTTGATTACTGAGATGATTCAAGTAATGGCCGATAATGAAAAAGGTCCGTTGGCGGAATTTCGATTTTCCTTATTTTCGATAGTTTCTATTATTCTATTTGATTTTGAATTTTTTTTTCACTTTTCTTTTTTTTTTTTTTTTTTTTTTTTTTGATTTTTCGCTGCCTTCGAAGGACATGATGACTCTTTTAAAGAAAGGTGACCTTCTTTCTGAATCTTTCGGAAGTAGCTTACTCTCAAAAGAAAAGATATTAACTTCTTCAGCTCAGAGAGTCATAAGAAAATCTTGTTTGAATACGGAGAGAAAAACCAAAATGTCGCAAGTATACAGATCAACGCGTTCCAGCTCGGAGGAATCCATCACTTTCGAAGAAGCCATCATCACAGGTTTAGCCAAGGATGGTGGTCTTTTCATTCCATCCGAAATCCCAGCAGTCCCAAAAGACTTCCTGAAAGAATGGGAAAACTTGACGTTCCAGGAATTGGCGTTCAACCTGATGCGTCTATACGTGAAAGAATCGGAAATCCCTAACGACGACCTGAAATGCCTGATTGAAAAATCCTACTCCACATTCAGATCGGAGGACGTCACACCATTGGTCAAAATCGATTCAAAGGATAACCTGCACCTCTTGGAACTTTTCCACGGCCCTACATACGCGTTCAAGGACGTTGCCCTGCAGTTTGTGGGTAACTTGTTCGAGTACTTCTTGCAGAGAAAGAACGCAAACAAAAAAGACGGCGAACAGAGAGATATCATCACGGTCGTTGGTGCCACGTCCGGTGACACGGGCTCGGCAGCAATCTACGGTTTGAGAAACAAGAAGGACGTGAGTGTTTTCATCATGTATCCAACCGGCAGGGTTTCCCCGCTCCAGGAAGAACAGATGACCACCGTCACCGATGACAACATCCACACCTTCTCAGTTAAAGGTACCTTCGATGACTGCCAGTCGCTCGTCAAACAGGTCTTTGCCGACGAGGAATTCAACAACACCTACCACATCGGTGCCGTCAACTCCATCAACTGGGCCAGAATTTTGGCGCAAATCACCTACTACTTCTATTCCTTTTTCCAACTGAAGAAGCAGATCAAGTCTCCAGATTTCCACGTCAAGTATGTTGTTCCTTCCGGTAACTTCGGCGACATCCTTGCCGGTTTCTATGCCCGGGAGATGGGCTTGCCAATCGACAAGTTGGTTGTCGCAACCAACGAGAACAACATTTTGCACAGATTCATCAATTCCGGCACATACGACAAGGCGCCTGTCAAAGTCACCTACTCTCCAGCCATGGACATCTCGATCTCCTCGAACTTCGAAAGATTCCTCTGGTACATGATCAGAAAGACCGACGGTGCCAATGACGACTTGAAGACCGGTGAAATCATGGCCAAATTCATGTCTTCCCTAGCGAGCGAAAAGGGCGAATTCTCCGTTTCGGCCGCCACCGTTGCTGCCACCAAGTCACTCTTGGACTCCGCCACCGTCACCAACGAAGAGACCGTGTCGACCATCAAGGAAACATATGACGCCACCTCCGATAAATACATCTTGGATCCCCACAGTGCTGTCGGTATCCATACCTGTCTCAAGAAGATGTCCGAAGGCCAGGATAAGCCAAACACCCACTACATTTCATTGTCCACCGCCCACCCTGCCAAGTTCTCCGAGGTCGTCAACCTGGCCTTGGGTGACTTCGAAGGTTACTCTTTTGAAAACGACGTTTTGCCAGCCGAATTGAAACAGTTGTCTTCTATGCCAAAGAAGATCAGACTGATCGAAGACGCAAACCTCAAGACCATCGAGGCTGCCATTGTCGAAGAGCTTTCCAAGGAAAAGAAGTAAGTATCTGATTTCCCATCTACTTTGCTCCCTATTCCCATTTCTTTTCTCTTCTTTCTCTGTTGAGTGAAACAGGATTACCCTTTTTTATATATTATTAGTATATATTGACGTATCAATAACGTTTCTTTTGACGATGTTGTAAATACAACAAGAAACACGTCGCAAATTTTTCTAGTTGTATTTTTATTTTTTTTCCCGCCCAAAGCTTCTCCAATAAATGAGAAATAAAGGAGGGAGAAACATGAAGGAGCTGTTGTAGTAGGAAGATGTCGCAGATGGATCGGAATTTGCCCTCCTGGAATAAGTGGGAATCTTCTGACGGGAAACCACACTAGTTGTCACAAAAGTATCTTTAATATATAATGATGCAACGAACCAAAAAGCAGGCCACGCAGAAACCAGACGGAGCGGGGGCAGCAGCCCAAGCAAATGGCCAAACACAGGTGAAGCAACAACAGGCAACACCAGTACAGTCGAATCCTCCTGTTCAGCTCAAGCCGACGGACCAGACCATCTCTCCATGCCTGAAAGAGCATTTTCCAGAAAAGGTGGAGTTGTATGAACAGCTCCAAAGCCGGGAAAGGTTGCTTGACATGCTCATAAATCGAAAATTGCTGGACTTGCAAGACCATCAACAACGGATCAACACTTCCGAGTTGTCCGGTAATGCTAACGAAGAAACACTACGTATATACATCTATAACACCAGTGAAGGCCAGCCATGGCAAAAGGAGGGCCTACAGGACGCAGACCCAAACCAACCTCCGATGTGGACGTTGAGAGTGGAAGGACGACTACTCGATGATAAGACCCCGCTGGATGATCCAAACAGACACAAGATGTCCTGGTTTTTGTCAGGTTTGAGCATCGAATTGAAACCGGCCGATGGTGGCGATTCCGTTCCGTTGAGCATCAAAGGCGTCAACGCACCAGGCGCCAGTGGTAGTTCAGATACCTTGATTGAATGGCATGACGATAATAAGCTACCTGAGGCGGAGAGAATGTCAAAGCAATTCGACGGCATGGACATCAAACGTGGTGGCTCGAGTGTGGAAAACGGTACCGGGGCAGAGAGAGAAATTGTTGCAAACATCGTGATCCAACCAAAGTTATATCCAATTAAAATGATGATCACTGATAAATCATTGATGGAGCTCGTTGGCGCAAAGGAAATAACCCAAAGCGATTGTATCAAGAGGATCTTTTGGTATGCTAAGGTGAACCAGTTGTTCGAAGTTCAGAATATCCAGTCCACCGTTCGAGACTCAACCGACTCGGGTAAAAGCAAAGGCAAGAAGATAATCACAATCAAGTCCGATGAGTTGCTAATGAAAATATTCAATTTACCAAGCATGACAATGCCACAAATCATGGAAATTGTTGGAAACAAACTCTTGAAACCGATTGAGCCAATTAGGATCAGTTATAAGATCAACACTTTGAAGAATACGACGCTGGGTGAAGTCGTACTTGATATCAAGGTGAACAGATCGATGTTAGAAGAAAAGAAAGCATCGTCCGAACTTGATAATATTAATGCATTGATAACCGAAGATGTTTTGGATAAACAGAGTATTGCCGATTTGATGAAATTGGATGAAAATCTGAAATTAAATATTCAAATATTGAACTATTCAAAGATGAAATATGATTTCTATAAAAAATTCAGCGAGAACCCAGCGGAATTCCTGAAACAGGTATTGCAAAAGAATGAAGAGTACCTGAAAATATTAAGTAGTGATTCAATGTCTTTTGGTAAAGATGGTTTGGTAAATGAAGAGTTAGTTAGAAAATCTGACTTTTACACCGATGATTTCTTGAGACAACACATCAACTTGCTACTAAATTCGGGTAGAATTTGAGAAGTTCTTGGACTTTCCTTTATCACCGTGACGTCTATCTGTCATTGTCTTTTCATGTATCTTTTATATTAGTCTGTTAGATTTTTCATGTCTTCTATCTATGCATTCTATATAGAATTATATACCTGTAATCTATTTGTACTCTAAGCCTAATAATTCATCACCCTAAAGTGTCCTCTTCCTCATCTAGTTGTTCTAACCTTTTAGTCAACGCCTCCGCCCATTTTGCTTTGAAAAGTTGACTCTGTTTCATTGCTAACGCTTCAAACGTAGGATATTTTTCACTGCTAATAACAAACCACCCATCTATATCTACTTTCACCAGCTCAGTATTGTTTTCAAGCCACCTTATCTTGAGATAGGGGGCATCAGCAGCTTCATCACATAATTCAATTACTTTAATCAATGGTTGTAGATATGAGCACTTCGTGTAGTTTTGCTGAACTTCTTTACACTCTTCCAAAATAAAACCCATTTACTACTTGTATGCTTACCTACCGCCAAATATCACCTTAGATTGATATGATTCAAGAGAGAAAGGGTAACATGAATTTGTGATTAAAAGCAAGGCGGTGTAGATATTTTCTTGAAGTTGAAAAAAAGTTTGTAAATTTTTTTTTTAATTCATAATTTTTATACCACTTTTCTTCTCTGTTTTGTTATTTTTTCTACTTCTAGTTCTTCAGTTCTGAAACTACGAATTTAATAAATCGAAAAGATGGCTAAAAAGGGAGCTTCGAAGAATTCACGTGCCGCTCGTCGAGGAGAAATCGACCCTTTTTCTAACTCAGAAACGGAGCATCTTTCATCTATTCCAAGGTTGGAAAAAACAGATACAGTTACACCATTGATCCGTGCATCTCTCAGTAAGAACCAACAACTACTTAATGACAAACTAGACAAGACCACCAGGCGTGAAATGAAATTAAAACCAGGTGATCACATCATTACCGCACATTCAAATAAGAAGAAACAATATATGGTTTCTAAAACGATTCGTTCCAAACAGCATAGATTTCACACCATGGAAGGTAGATTGAGCAAAAAAATCGAAGAGGCTTTAAAAAAAAAGAAGAAAGTTGGAAATTTGAGAAAAACAGGATGGGATAAAATTAATGAAATTGCAAAGAGTTCCTTGACAGATGAAATAATTACGCAGATTGATAGTGAAAAAAAGGTAACCGCAGATTTAGAAGACGAATTGTTGGATGAGATGAAAGATGATGAGGAACTTTTACAGGAAATTTCTCAACAAACAAAAAACCCGTTCGACTTATTACAAGAAGAATGATATATAGAGTCATATATGATTTCAAATTTTTATAGGGATATAAAACTGATTACTCAGATAATTTAAGTTTCTGATCAAACGACTCCTCGATGAGATCAAGTGTTTTATTTGCAAATTCACAGACAAGTAGATCTTGATCCTTTTCCGAAATATAATTTAGTAAATTTTGTAATTTTTCACCATAATCTTTGAGAATTTCCAAACCTTTATCATTTTTAATAATATCATTTATAATAACTACAGCTGCCCTCCTCAGTTCGGCACTTTGCTCAAATGTTATAATACCATAAACCAAATCAGAAATTTCAGAAATATAAGGAATAATACCAAACCCGGATTCATAGCATACCAAACCAAGAATTGATAATGAAGACATTTTCATCCTTAAATCTTTATTATCTTTAATTTGTTGCTGTAACTTGGAATCTGCACGAGAAATGCTTATACATGTAGTAACAATTAGTTTTGTCTGTTCAAGATTGAATACTTTTCCATTAGCGGATATATACTTTGTTAATATTTCACCAATACGTAATTTCTCATCAATTGATTTTTTAGATTGCGAGTATAGTTCTACAAGTTGTTCAAAGAAACTTCTATCATATGTCACAACAGAAACAATGTTTTTGATTGCATTTAAATAAACAAACGGTTCCTGGTCTGTCAATTGAGATATTAGGAGATTAAAGGTGTATGTTGTAGTTACAATCTTTTTTTCTTGCCCATTAGAAATGATATATTTTGTTAGTTTGTCCAGCGCAAACACTCTAATGGAAGGCGTTGGATCGTTTAATTGTTTCAAAACAGTTTCAATATCAAAATGATTAGCTTTCGTGTCGCATTTGGTACTTTCAGTATTAATATCAGTAATTCTCTGGGTGATACTTTTTATTGGATCAGGAATATTCATCTTGTTGCGTTTTAAAATTAATTGTAGATTTTGTAGCTGTGTTTTTTCGGCGTCATTGGACGGTGTTAAAGTGGAAATGATATCTAATATTGGAATTAAAGACGCCAAAATTTCATCGGTGCCATTATTAGTTGCAATTTCATCATCATCTTCATCATCTGAATCTCCATCTTTCTACTATTTGTAATTGGGGTGTAGTATTGATAGAGTCAAAATACTGGTTAAAATACGTATTGGCAAATATTAGTAACGAGGAAGGTGAATTTTCAATTTCATTTTTAAAGGTATCCAATAGAGATTGTATTAATTTTAAGTATATGACTTTTTGTATTGGGATATCAATTTCTGTCAATTCTGCTTTCACGATTAATTTATTCAATACACAGATAAGGATTTGATCCAAATATTTTGAATCTGAATCTTTTAGCCTGGTAACTAAATTTAAACACGTGTCAACATTGAAGTCGATATTGTCAAACAATTGAAGCATTTGGTTTTCTTTTGACGTGGCAACTTCGTTAGTATTGAACTTGATATAAGTCAAATTGTTGTCACCATTTTCAAACGTCCAAGAAGAATCTGAAGACATTAAATTCGATACCAATATGTCGATGAAATGTTTTGAGTCACCCAAAATGATTATATTTTTCAATAAATTCAGAACTATTTCAAAATCCTTTTTTTGCTTCCTTTGGAAATTTGAATAGCACCACAATGGTAGGAATATAGGTTCGAACAGTTCGTTTATGATTTCCGAATTTGTAGTATTCAGACATCGAGACATTGACAAACAGACATTGAAGGAATTATTTAAATCAACTTCATTTGTGAGGACAATCGATTCTTCGGCGGCTTTTTGAAATTGTTTGGGATTCATAGCACCCCAGATTTTAGCAAATAAAAAATCCACAACAACTCTTTTATTTCTATCGTAAATGTTCACTATAATTTCAACCAAAATCGTATTCATCAATGGTCTATTCACAAGAACCAAAAGCTCATATATCTGATTAAATATGTTTCTGTAGTAAAGCACAACAGAGACATCCTTGGGTTTCGATGTGATGAGGATCTGAACAATGTACTGTATTTTCGCAACATCTATTTCTTCGTCTTCTCTCAATCCCAACACCAAATCAACCAACGCCTCTACACCATTTGCTTTCATCAGCTGGTTGGATAACATATTTAAAACAAAGCAGGCAAACTTTGCGTTTTGTTTTTCTTTTGACGTTTTGAAAAGAATTGAATAATACGACAGCAGTTGATATGTTGAGCTCTGTCTTTCCAGTCTTTCCAGATACGGTGTATATTTCTCCGAGTAAAAGGAAAACATGAGGGCAATCGACAGAGTATCTGTGAAACCTGTGCCCACCAGGATCAAATCTTTCAAGTCGGTTTCTGACTCGAATATTTTGGTAAATTGGAACAAAATAGACTGCAAGATTGGAACGCCCTTTTGAAAGTCTATTTTTTCAAACGTGGTTGAGGTCTTGAAGCTTTTCAATTTCCGCTGTTCCAAAGGGATCAAGAAATCCGGTGGGATGATCGAGTATATTCCATGGATGATGACAATGTTTGTCATTTCCCCAACTATTCGTATATCATACAGAGGAATTGAAATAATGTTGGAGTCTGAGTTTTTCGCCGATAACCCGTTGATTCTATCAAAATAATCCAAGATTGTCTCCAGCACATACTTGCGTTTCGCCAATCTATCCTTTTCATTCGAATCGCCACCCAGTTGTTTGTACAAATAACCGACAACATCCGATTGCGTTTGATACCCATCTAGTTTCTTGGATATTTCATTGAAAAGTTTACCAATAGCAGTGGTTCTGGGTCTTTGTTGGATCTTCTCTCCCTTTTGGAACTTTTCAAGCTCTTTTTTCAGCTGCTCCAGATCTTTTTGGTTCGATTCAGACATGTGTTGGTGCTAGATATATAACTTTTCCATCCTGATCCGGTGGCAAATCTGTAGAGTCAAGTCCGGTGAAAATCCACCATGTGAGTTTTATTTTGGCTTTTTGCCATTTTTCTTTTTTTGGAATTTTCCAATCCAGAAAAATACAAAAAAATATTTTTTTTCTCAATTTTTTTTTTCATTTTTTTTATTACAGATTCCTTCCTGAAAAGAGGAAAAAAGCAAGGTTTTGATAAACAATTGTACATCCATCCAGCCCTGTATTGATCATAAACGCAACAGTTGTTTATTGAAAGAAGAAGTTTCTATATCATTCAAGAAAGGATCAAAAGATAAGAAAAACGAGAAAAAAAACACCCAAGACAATGACCACGGCCAAACTTACCGAATTAACACAAGAAGAAATGGACAATGTCATCTACGATGCCAGATTTGGCGACTTGGAGTCGTTGAAGGCCATCTTCAGCACCGAGGTGGAACCGCAAGTTCTCAAAACCATCAAAGATGAGTACTCGTGCTCGACCCCATTCCACATGGCAGCTGCCAACGGCCACACCGAGGTCGTGAAGTACCTACTTGGCCTGATAGGCGAGGAGGAGGAGAAGAAGTCGATTCTCAACTTGGCCAATGACAGCGGGAATACGGCCTTGCACTGGGCAGCGTATAATGGCCATCTTGAGACGGTGGAGTTTCTGTGCGACAATGGATCCGATCCGTTCATAAGGAACAAGTACAACCACGACGTCTTCTTCGAGGCAAGCAATAACGACCAGGAGAAGGTGGACGACTATCTGCTCCAGCGCTACGGCAACATTGTCGAGAAGGATGTGGAGGAAAACGATGCCGAAGAGGGCGACCAGGCTGAAGCCAAGTCCGACGGTGTCCAATTCTCCGAAGGAACCGAAATAAGCAAGGTCACCGAGGCCGATAGGAAGGCCGTCCAGGAGCTCACCGAAAAGACGGACAAGCTGAATGTATAGGCATCGTTTCCTTTCCTACTTGTATCTCCCTGCTTCTGTCTGTTGCTACTTGATACCGTGGAGATCCCTGGTATTCCCAATAACCTATATAGTTTTCCATTTCTATAGATCAGCACCGCCTGCCGTCGATCGACGCAGACAATTGTATAGTTGAGAAAAAAACGAAAAGACGAAAAAAAAGAGAAAATCAGAAAAAAAAGAAAATCAGAAAAAAAGAAAATCGCAAAAAAGAGAAAATCAGAAAAAAAGAAAATCGAAAAAAAGAGAAAAAAAATAATAAAATTTTTCAGAGTGGAAATGCGAAAGAAGTGAAAGGCGATTTTGGTGGTGAAAGAATGGCAGTTGGTAGAAGGACGGTGTTGGGAGGTGGTTTGGCCGTCCCCTCCTTGGATACAGTATCCAGACACGAGAATCGAACTAGAGCAATGTCAGCAGAAGAACTTGGGTTTGATCCAACATTAAAGAAGAAGAAGAAGTCGAAGGATGTCGTTGCGGCGTCCGCAGACTCAGAAGCCAGCAAAGGCAATGACGACGATCTCTTCTCAGGGTTGAAGAAGAAGAAGAAGAAGAGCAAGGACACAGAAGCAGCCAAGGCAGAGGACGACCTGACCGAAAGTTTCGAAGGATTGAAACTGAAAAAGAAGAAGAAGAAGAAGGCCAGTGCCGATATTGACGAATTTGAAAAGCAGTTACAGGAGGCCGGTATTGACGAGTCGGCAGTCGCCGAATCAGCCGCTAAGAGTGACTTGATCCCATACTCCCAACTCCTGGACAGATTCTATGGCATCTTGAAGGAGAAGAACCCAGAACTGGCCGGTGGCCAACAACAGAGACTGAAGATCCCACCACCAGAGGTCTTGAGAGACGGTAACAAAAAGACCGTCTTCGCCAACGTCCAACAAATAGCCCAGGTTTTGCAGAGAAACCCATCCCATTTGATCCAGTATCTCTTTGCAGAATTGGGTACCTCTGGTTCCATCGATGGTGAACAAAGGTTGATTATCAAAGGTAGATTCCAGGCCAAGAATATCGAAGGTGTTTTGAGAAGATATATCCAAGAATACGTCATCTGTAGGACTTGTAAGTCGATGAATACCGAGTTGAAGAGAGAAGCCGCCAACAGATTGCACTTCATTGTCTGTAAAGCATGTGGTTCCACCAAGTCCGTTACCTCAATTAGAACCGGTTTCACTGCCAACGTTGGTGCAATGAAAAAGAAGAAATAGTCTGTAAGATACTTAAATTTTACCATTTGTATTCTGTATAAAATCTACATATTTCTAACAGTTGAAAAAAATAGTATAGTTAAATTGGGATTGGAATAGATTCGAATAAAAAAGAAGATAGAAAAAAAAAGAACGATTTAATCATCTCCTGATCCCAAAGCAAAGTCCAGCTCATTTTCTTTTTCATAAGGTACAATCCGATATTGATCATATGTGCTGTATCTGTTGTATTGATATACCACATCCACTATTTGTCGAATAAATAACACACTCTGGTATCCCAAATATTCTAAGCATAACTCGATATCAAACGGTACTGGTTCGTATCGGTTGAATAATCTGTATATGGACCGAACAATCGGCTTGCACCTGCTAATCACTTTGTTTCCAATCCAGCCACCGCCCAGAATTAACAAGAGACAGTCGAAAGGTGCCTCAGACGATGCATATAGTGATAAAAATCCAATGGCTTCATTTTCCACTATGCTGAATTCGGGTCTGAACAACGGCTTAAAATCAAAATTCAGTGCCAAACTGATTTTCCTTCGGAACGATAGACCTTGTACATCCACATCCTTGTCACCAAAGCATTGACCCATGATTTCTTTCAAATCGGAAGGAAAAAATTTGATTGCCATGTTCAAATATACAAGATTGATTGTAACACAATACAGCAAGTCAGAGGCGAATCTAATTGCCAGTGCCGATATTCGGAAAATTATTGGCAACGATTTTTCTGTGGTTAAGAGCATATAGACAAGTTGAATGAACGATGCCGGTGATTTAAATGACACCATCTTGCATGATATGACAAACAGATCTCCAAAAACAATGGGAAAAAGCAAAACTGGTATATCTAATGCATCTTGATACTCTTTAAGATTCCTAAAAAGATAGATCCAAGGTATGAATGAAGAGACACTGCACACAACCGGTGTTAAAAACCGTGTCAGTGATATCATGTCTTGTTTGGTTATTTGGGCTCTGAAGTTCCTATTTATCCTTTTGAAAACATGCATATATCGTTCAAATATATTTCGGCTTGTAGTATTTCTCAAAACATACTTCAACACAGACAGCTCACCTGTATACGAGCTCATTTTGATCCATCCCTTACAATGTGGACATTGATCACACAGAACCAGTTGTGGATCATCAAATGTATGTAAAAGCATAGTTTTATTAGATTTCATGACATCAAATGCCGGAGGTAAGCTGCAGATCCCATCCCGATTAATATATTTTCTATATGTACTCCTTTTGTTATCAAAAGGTGTAAAAAAAGTCTGGATTCGGGGTAACTGAGCAGTAAGCAACATTGTCTCATCTTCTTCAAGCAAAACTTCTTGGTTTGGTCGATAGAGCATCAGCTGATTATTAACTGCCAGTCTTTGTGAGATCAAATGTGTTGAAATCAAATTCAACACACATTTATGGTGCAGCTCAATTTTACAGTTGGAGCATGGCTGGATCAATGGATCTCCATCACTGCCTTCATCAAAACAGATACAGCAATAAGCCATCACTGCGATCTCTGCCTGTTCAAGACGTACAGGAAAAGAAACACCATCAGATAAAGAGATAACAACATGCCAGGATTCCGAGCTCATGAAAATTCTCGGAACCATCTCACATTTCACGATTTCTCCACTAAGAAAGGCTTCTGCTGTGAATATATAGCCCATTTTTCTTCGTCTCAAAACTTCAATTCTGTACCATGGGCAATGTATTCTCTTCCACTGATACAGTCGAAGAGATGATATGCTACAAATGCAAAAAACCAGGAAGACCGAGAGATCAGTTGATCCAGGCATGTTCATACTGTGACTGTTCGTTGCACCATGGATGTCTTCATGATTCTGTTATCAAGGCTTTGGAGTTGAAACACTTCTACCACAATACGGTCGATATCAGCAAGATGTTTCTATATTTTCTTGACCAGGAAAAGTATAAGCAACAGATACAACTGCAATATTCCAACGAAAACCCCGTGATGAAGAAGGGTGATATTGTAGTATACGACAAACACACTCAGCTGACAGGCTTTGTCCAACATAGATGGCCAAGAAGAACGCTCTTAAACTCACTCATCCTGTCGAATATGGGATACACCGACTCAGGAACGGTGTTCTGTTTGAAATGCAATAACCAGATGTATTTTTATGGACGTGAATCTGCTTTTGACAAATTCGAAAGATGTTTGAATAAGCTCAAATACACATGCATCTTACTGCCCATATGTGCAGTTGGTTTAGGTGCAGTGTTCTTCACCCTGTTCTCGTTGTCCACACTCATTATATCGTCATTCGGTTGGTTGGAGGATTTTTTTGAAGATCCACAAAATGCTACATTGACTGATCTTCTCAGGCTACTGGCGGTTCCTCATTTCACATATACATTACTGTCCACCAGGACCGGGCCACTCAATGTATTATGTAGTGCAATCTATTCCAATTACTTATATGGGGTTCCCGCCTACGGAATTACAAAACACCTTCAAAAATTCATGAGGCTGAAATTTTTAGGCTTATTGATCTACCGACTGACGATCAATAGGTACTTTTTTGAGTCTTTCAAGAGAACGATACCTGCACTTTTTGGGACAAAACTATCGATTGAAGATGCATGGGCAATTCAAGAATACAGAAACCAGATTGATTATGACGAAGAATATTCGGGATTTCCCCTCTGGAGAAAGATTCGAATATTTCTTAGTGACACCGTCACCTGTATATGGAAAGATTTTAAACAGTTATACCAAACATCGGAGTGGAAGTGCAGTGAAATAGTCACATTTTTCATTAGTTTGCTGGCACAAAATGTGACGTTCTTAGACAGTCCGTTCTACACAGACTCACAGAATCGTGCATATACGTCGTTCGTTACGATAGTAGTTTTGCAGTGTGCTTCATTTTGCATATCAACATATAATGCAATCAAGCTATGCAACTCTTTCAACAGTTTACAGACAGGCAAACCAACAGGATGTATCGACAATGACGCTATAGAATACGTTTTTTCAAAGTTAATGAGATCGTTTGTCTTTAGAGAATAACTACATAGTGTGTATACACGAATAAGCTATTTACTTTTTTCTGGAATGTAAGACTTTGCCATTTGGTAAGATAATATTTCCATCGTTTTCCTTTTTCAAATCAATGATATCATAAGACTGGGCATCTTCATCGTTGGCTTGGTCTTTGGTATGGTTCTCCTCCGCCTTGTCTATTTTATCAAGAGCAGGAGCACCGCTAAAGATTTTACCGACTGTGAGGTTCCACACGCCAAAGACCAGTTTAACAACAAACAAATCTGTGATTTGAAAGCCTGACTCATCCTCTCTAAACTGAACCAAATGCTCCACAATGTCAGAGTCTATATCAGCATCATCCGACTTCTTCTTTTCCTTTTCGACGTGCCTTCTTTCTTTTCTATTCATTGGTTTTTTCTGAAATCCGTAAAGATTGAAATGGCCGGATTCAACTATCTTCTTGACAAGGTCGTTCATTTCCTGTTGATCCTCAACGTTAAAGTTTTCATTGTTGTACAGAAGCACACTTCTGTCCGGTTTAACGATGAACACCTTACCACAATATGTAACCAATCTATCATCCACTGAGTAAATCGGAGTTTCGATTCCGTTTGTCATTTCATAATCATCCGGTAACTCCATGATTTTGTTTGTATTTTGGTCTTGCCTCGTCATATTATCCGCCTTCCATCTAACGTCCCTTAAGATCTGCTCGATTCTTTTATTCTTCTGGGATTTGTTCAGCTTGGAAACAATTAACTGGCCAATTGTAGTCAATATCAAGACAATTGCCAACACAATTTTAAACGTCGGTTTTGATCTATTCTTGAACACATAGCGTGCCTTTGACTCGTCCCAAACCGGGAACCCACGTTTGAGAAAATAGTCATAGTTTTTACGACGTTCAACGTCACGTAAAATGGAGATAATCAAGGAGAGTGTTTCGAATTTACGCTCAGCTTTACGACGTTCCTTCGCATCTGCTCTTATGAATTTATCTGGATGCCATTTTCTGCTCAATTTTTTGTACGCTTTCTCCAGTTTGTCTTCCTTCACGTTTGGAGGAACGGAGAGCACTGAATAAAACGACCGGACTTCTTTACCTCCACCATTCTTTGGTTGGATTTTATAATGTAAATCTAGGATTTCAAGCTGGGTTGGAGAAAAATATGCTGACACGAAAGTTGCAAACAACACCAAATATGCGATTTTGAAATGGAGCATCTTGAATATTTCCTCTTCCTCGTTATTCCATCTATTTCATCACCGATTTCTTCTCTAGCGTTTTGAAACGGAGCCAGCAGGAAAAGAAAACACATCATCTTCAACAACTCAAAATTCATGTTGCTTTATACGAATCGCGTTAATCATTTTTTTTTTCATATCTTTAATGAGTTTCTGACTGGTGCCTTTTTAAAAGACTATAAGAATGGTACAACAAACAATTGAACAGTTTATATACGATAAGAATAGAAGAAACTATACCGAAATACACAATCAAGAATCCAACTACATAGAGCCTCTAACCTTTTGTCTATTGAGTTGTTTTCTTTGCTTTCTTTCCTGTTGTTTCTTAGCCAATTTTTGTTGTTCTTCAGGAGTCATGGAAGCCTTCAACTTCTTTTGGTCTTCGATCTTTTTGTTATTCAACTCCTCCCTCTTGGCGTCATCCAACTGCTTCTTCAACTTGTTGTATTCGATTTCTCTGGTCTTCTTGACCTTTCTGGTTAGTTCCGGTCTGAAAGTTGCACGGTTGGCAACCAAGTCCAGGTAGTCGTTAAGAAGATACGCAAGGAAAGATTGGATATTTTCGATGGACTTGGCATCATTGGACAGGGTGAACTGAACGACCATTCTCTTGGTTGGCTTCAATTCGGAAATCTTGACAGGCTTGTCCTTAGGTTGGTCGGTAATTGCAATATACTTCAGAGTAGGGATGTTTGCCTTGATGAAGTCGGAGAGCTTTTTGGTGAAGAGAACATCGTTCATTTCGGTGACTTCGTTCATGAAGACAAATTCAACCGGTAGCTTAGGCGATTCGGACGTCTTTGTGAGGGAAAGGTAGTAGTTTTCGTTTCTGAACTTATCCATCTTGTCCTTGGTGACGACGGCCCAGATGAAGTTGTCGAACTTGTCGCTGGTCTCTTCATCGAATTTGAAGTCAATGGTGACCAGGTCCTGTGGAACTGGAATCGACTCGAAGAAGAAGGACACAATGTATTCCATGATCCACATGAAAACATTTTCTCTCACCTGCAAGGTGATCTTGGCAACCATCGATTCAATTCTCAGTCTGCCGGACGCATACAAGGAGTAGTTGTGGCCATCATCTTGTGCATACAGTTCTTTTGGGGTGACTCCAACTTGGTAGAAGTTTTCTTTCAAGTTTGGCACCACGGCGTCCATGAACTTCTGGGCAATTTTGTTGTTATAGTTGGCGCCGATTTTGTAAACAACAAAGTATAGCCCGATGATACCAAGGGCAAACATCTCAATCCTCCAACCGTAGAGAGAGAGTCTCTGGAACAATGTCATCTCCAGGAGTTCTTCTGGAGAATAGTCAGCAAGCGTAGTCATGGCTGAGGTATGCAACTAGTTTTTTTTCAGTTCCTTTTTCAGTTCCTTCTTTGTTGTAGAAAAAGAAATGAAAGAAAAGACCGGGTCCTGTCAACAGAGGTGGGAAGAAGCAACAAGAAAAACGTGCTACACAAGATAAGAAGGATGGACGTCGAATGCTGCATATCGACTCGATATCGTTAGATGGAAGTTGACGAGAAAATCGAAGAAATAAATGAGATTCGAGAAAGTTTGGGGAGGTTTTTCATTTTCATTTTTCATTGTGGATAGAAGCACAGAGGATGGAGAAACAACTGTTGATGTTGTTAGAGACTGTATGCAAGAAGCAGGACCAAGAGAAGGAACAGATGCCGCAGTGATCGAAGAGGAATGTATGCGCAGTCGGAGATCCCGGGGAGAGATGGGGGATAGATGTGGGTTAATTTTCGTAAGAGTTTTATTTATATATATAGATCTATCTATGAATATACTTATTCAGTTGTCTAGTCGGCAAAAGCACGGGCCAGAGAAAGCCTACGTACATATATTTACAGGAACACAGGCCCAGGACGCTTATTTCTTACCACTGGCACTGATTTCACCAACATCCAATCTGGAGTTTCTGATGTAGTAGTGTCTGTTTCTTGGCTTGTAGTTGGCCGGTCTTCTGACAATGTCCAATCTGAGGATGTTTGGATGATAGACAGGTATGTTCATCTCGACCCCCAGACCGGTGATCTTGTTTCTCAGAAGGATGGTTGAATTGAGACCCGATCTCTTCACCATGATCACCTGTCCGGTGACCGGCTTCTGGTTCTTGTACACAACCGTCACGATGTCTGCAGACCGGATTCTTTCCGGGTTCTGCAGCGAGAGGGACTTTCTCTTGGCGCCCGACTTGTCGAACTTGTTGTACTGGCCCTCCTTGATGAACTCCATCAGACTGCGGCCGTTTCTGAGGGCCGGAAGCGGCTCGTACACCTGCATTTTTTGGGCGCCAGCCACTGCTGTCGATGAAAATTGTCTTCTGAATGCACCAAACATTGCTACTCACTGGGATTTCCGCTTGCTCAGCTCTTTTGGTCCCCGTTTCCCTCCTCTTCGACATCTGGAATACCCATCTGCAGAGTAAAATCGCCTTTTCTTTCTCATTTGCACTTTCTTCCTCTCAAAAGAGAAGAAAAAACGAGAAAAAACAAAATGCTCCTCGACCGGCGCGTCGATCGACGCGCCGGTCGTACCAACGGAGAAACGGACAAATAGTTGAGTATTTATTGGGTTATAAGACCATAGTATACATAGAGAAATGATAAAGAGGTGGGAAGGACAGCAGGGCAGGACGGATCATTCCAACATGGAGTCGGAGATGAGAGCCTCCTCCGCGTTGATGCAGCGGGCGTCGACAAGAGAAGGTTTGACGCCCCAGACATGGACGATGTTGTCGTCGGAGCAGCTGGCAAGACACCACTCGATCTCCGGGTTGAAGGTGAAGTCATTGACACCGCCGGTATGGCCGCCGTGCATCATGACCAACTCCGGGACACCGTCCTCGGATTCCTCAGGAAGCTGTTCTTCGCCAATTTTGGTGAGGTCCCACAGAATGACCCTCCGATCGGTGCTGCTGCTGGCAACGATGTTGTGGTGGAAGGGGTCCCATTCGACGTTGGTGATGGACTTGGTGTGGCCAACCAGAACGTGCAGTGGCCGTGCCATATTTCGCAGGTCGTAGATGTAGCTGTTGGAGTCCTCGCCGCCAAACAGGACTAGATGTTCGCTGTGCGGAGAAAACGTGAAGCTGTTCAGGCTGACCTTGCCGTCCAGCAACCTCTCCTTGAGCACGGTGCGTCCGGCGTCCAAATCACGCAGAACAAAGTATCCGTCCTCCCCGATGCTGCCAATCACGTTCTTCCGTTTGAAGGCAAACCTGACATCGTTGACAAAGTCGGCATGGTCGTGGAAAACATGGAGTGGCTTCTCCGATTTGCTGTAGTCCCAAACGGCAACGGTCTGGTCCTCCGACCCGGTGACCAGCTGGAACTTGTCGTTCGGGTTCCAGGCCAAGCCGAACCCGTTCATCCCATGATGGAGCAACTTGGTTTCCTTGCTGACGTTCATCTTGGAATCCAGTTCGTAAACGTAAACTTCCCCCTTGGCATTGAGGGTGGCAAAGACGCTGCTGTCGAACGGGTTGACCCGGACCTTGTTGATCTCCACGTCCTGCTTGAACTTCTTGCTGATCTTCAGGCGTGAGTTGACGCTCTCCAGCTCCTCGGGACTCATCTCCTTATTCTCCGTCAGCAGCTTTGGCAGCTGCAAGGACGCAATTTTCAGAAAGTCGTCATCTTCGCCAGAACTGTGCGTTGTCAGCAGCAGGTTCCGGGTCACGCCGAACTTCGTGTCTTTCATTTTGTTCTCAAACGTGTTTCCACGGACGAATTGAACCGACAACGACGGCCACGTGAGGGCCGTTTCACTGACAAACGAATACATGTACCGACAGTTCTTTCTCCACAGTTTGTACTCTTCGACAATCATCTGCTCATCATCGAGGTCCTCCGATTCGTCCTCTTTGTTTTCGTCCAATGCACCCAGCAGCTTCTCTGTCGACGCAGGCAAGGTTCCATTGACGGCCGCCTCTTCCAATCCTGCAGCCATCTTCATCAGAGTCTCCGAAATGTTCTTTTCCATGTTTGACTTTGTTAGCACCCAATCGAGACACAAATGCACACACACTAACGCCTGAAATTACCTGGTGTACACGCAACAAAAGACAGGGCGGGCCTGCACAGAGGTAAAACAGGCATTTGGGCATCCAACAACAACATGAATACACGTTAAATGCAGAGAGAGAGACAGAATGAAAATTTCACTACCGCGTATCGATGCAAGTGTCTGGAATAAGTTGACTTTAACGTTATATAAGCAATTCTAAATACTGCCAGCACTGTTAGCAGTGACTGTAACTATATCTATATCTAGGAACAACCAGAATCAAATGAGATAAATAAATACATCAATAACAAAAGAAAGAAAGAAATCCATAAGTTACTGGGTCATAGGGGGGCGGGAAAGCGGGTCCCAAGGTCATTAGAATTTGAAGACGTTGGTCTTATCATAGCCGAGTTCGGCCAGAATACCGGAGACTTCACCTTGGTCTGTTCCGGAAATCTTGGCACCGGAGATAGCCTTGTACATTGGAGGTGGGCCACAGATGAAAACGTGGGAGTCGGCTGAAGGCTTTGGCAAACTGGAGGCCAAGACATCTTTGCTGATCTGGCCAACCTTGACGTTCTCGGCAGCCTTGGAGTCACCCAGGGAGTCGACGAAATATTCGACGGAGAATTGGTTTGGGTATTTTGCTGCCAATGCATCCAATTCAGGCTTCAGCAAGGTATCTTCAGGGGTCTTGGAGCCGTACAAGAGGGTGATCTTGGTCTTGTCGGCGTCGTTCTTCAACACCTCGTGGATGACCTGGTAGAGCGGGGTGATACCGGTACCACCGCCGATCAAGCCGATCTCTTTGAATTGGTTTGGTTCGTACTTCCATTTCAGGATTGGGCCTTTGAAAGCCAGGGTGTCATTGATGTTCAAGTCCTTGATGTGGACCGACATCTTGCCGCCCTCGTAGGTTTTCACCAGCAAGTCGAAGGAGCCCTCGTCTTGGACGTCTGTGATGGGGGTGTACGGTCTGATGACGTTGTTACCCTTGGCGGTGACGTACTTGGTGAGAATAGCGGACGCGGTGACCAAGCCCGAGGTCTGTTTGGCCTCTGGGAAGGCAAAAGTGTAGACACTGGTATCTTTGGACAGAGGCTTGACCTTGGTCAATTTCAAATCGACCCATTGTCCATCACCGACAAAAACCGGCTTTGGTGGTACAATGGTTGCTGTTTGATATAGGTAGGCACCGCCGGCAACGGCGACGACAGGGGCAAGGAATTTGAATGCTTTGGACATTGTGTGTGGGGATATTCTAGCAGGCGATGTTAGAATCTCTATTGATCTTAACCAGAGGGAGAGAAAGAGAGAGGACAAAGAAGAATAGAAGAAAGAAAAAAATAAAGACCAAAGTCAAGCAAAAGGTGTAGAAAAGGTATAAAGAAGATGTTAGTAATAGAAATATACATATATATCTATATATATATATATATATTATAGTGTATTATAATGTATATTATATATATCTTCCATATATAACCAAACTCAGAGAGGGTAAAAAAAAATATGCCATTTCTCACTCAGCTTTCCTCTTCTGTGGTGTTTTGGTAATAACAAAAGGGGGAAAAAGAAGGAAACGGCCATGTGATAATTTTCTTATTTTATTTGTTTGGCCAAATTGTCTATTTTATTTTATTTTATTTTATTTTATTTTATTTTATTTTATTTTATTTTATTTTATTCAATTATTCTATTTTTATTTTATATTTTATTTTATTTTATTTTTATTTTATTTTATTTTATTTTATTCAATTATTCAATTTATTTTATTTTATTTTATTTTATTTTATTTTATTTTATTTTATTTTATTCAATGATTCAATTTATTTTATTTTATTCAATGATTCAATTTATTTTCGCATTTCTCCTTTTTTTTCCCCGGCAGACGGCGTTTAGAACCGCAACATTTTCCTTGTCATATCTGGCCCCATCAGTTATCTTTTTGCCTTTCTTGGAAACGTCCCGGAGTGAGAAAAAAAAAAAAGTGGTGATACTCAACAGTGGAAATTCTATCACTACTATTATAGCTGATATCTTTATATATATATATATATATATAGACGAAATCTGTCATTATATGTCATTATATATTCACTTCTATCTTATTCTACTACAGTTAAACTTATTTTTTTCTACTGTTTCGTTACTCCTTCTCTTCTTTTCTTTTCTTTTTTTTTTTACTAACAATAGTTTGCCATTGGAGTTAATTGGATCGAATTCCCCTTTGCAAAATATTTTCGGAATAGAAAACACCACAGTCTTTACCATGAGCAGGAGTATCATAAGAAACAACCTCCTACCACCTTTGTTGCCCACCTTCTACAAAGGCCAATTGGGAAGATTGGCAGTCATCGGTGGCTGTGAAGATTATACGGGAGCCCCCTATTTCAGTGCACATGCTGCCATGCTAGCAGGTGTTGACCTCGTGCATGTGATCTGTGAACAGAATGCGTCTCCGGTAATCAAGGCATACTCTCCCGATTTGATGGTGCATCCGTATATCGTGGACGATGACAGTTTGGCCCTGTTGCAATCCAGAACCGGAGACCCAAGTGATGCGTCCCTGATTGTCGAAAAGAGACTCCGAAAAATCAAATCCCTCATCTCCCGCATGGACGCCATCGTCATCGGACCAGGGTTTGGAAGAAACGATAAAACAATGACGGCGTTTCTCTTGGACATAATCAAGTACCTAGTCAGCGGCACCGAGTCCGAAGGAATCAGCCGTAATATACCGGTCATTCTGGACGCAGATGCATTGTACCACTTGAGCGTGAACGAAAAACTGCAGGATATCATCAAAACAAGCCTCAATCCAAACATCATAATGACCCCCAACGTCGTTGAATTCCAAAGACTCTGCCAGGCCTTCTCGTCTTCTGCAGACTCCATCACAGACCTATCGAGCTTTTTGAACTGCACAATTGTCGAAAAGGGCCCCGTCGACAGGATCTGTTATCATGGCTCCGAAACGATCTTGGAGTGCAAACTCCCAGGGAGTCTCAAGCGTGTGGGAGGCCAGGGCGACTCGTTGACCGGCATGATCGGCGCATTTCTCTGCTGGGGAATGGGTGCTTACAAGAAGAAGCTCTACAAGACACCGGACGATTTGCACGATGAAGAGATCATTCCACTCTGCTGCTTGGCTGGTTGCACCACCACCAGGATAGCGGGCCATCTGGCGTTTGGCAAATACGGGAGATCCATGTTGACCTCGAATCTTCACGAGTTTATCAACCGGGCGTTTATAGAACTTGGCAGAGAAGAAGAGCTCTATTGAGTCAGGAGCGGTCCAGGTAATATGGTTTATGTAAGTTACACGAATTATATATTGGTTTTTTTTCTTTCTCTTTGTCTGTCTCTTTGTACACGACTACTCTCTCTTGATATGCGAGACGCCCAAGAAGTCTGCCAACTCGGAATACAGTTGTTCGATCGTATCTGGAGGATAGTCATCAGCAGGAGGTTCATAGTCTTTATTCAAAGGATCGTTTGGACTTGCGATTTTACCTTCAACAAACGCCTGCATCTTTGCACGTTCTTCGAGCGTCACAGGCAGCAACTGGTAAAATTTGCACAGCTGGACGATCAGATCATCACCCAAGTTGGCGAATTCTGCAACCGAGTGGGGGAAAATCTCGGCAATCGGCATTTCTCCATCGAGGTTTGGAAGGGGGATCAACACGTCGCTCTCCTTGTGCTGGTGGGAATTCACCGTTCTCAAAACAGACTTCTGTTCAAGAATATTCAACTGGCCCTGCAATTCGCCCACCAGCTGCACCAGGTCTTCGTTGGTGGCGAAATCAGACGTGTCGATGGCCGCTGCGTTTGGCACCAGGGGGTTTGGAACCTCGTCCAGCTTCTTCTTCGTGTCCTTGACCTGAATCGAGAGCACCTGTTCTGCCGTTTTGGCAACAAGTGTCTTTTGTTTGGCCAGCTGGCCCTTGAGTTCTGCCAGCTCTTTTTCCAGTTCTTCCAGGCGTTTTTCGGTGCTCATTGGATGCTTAGTAGACAATCGTTCAGGTTCGAATTCTTCCACCGCTGTGTTGGGCACGACTGATGTCCCTGTTGTCGAATTGGCGGCAGAGAAAACGACACCGTATCATCTTATCGACCCATGTTGGCAGGGCTTCTTCTTCAGCCCAACAACAATAGGCTCGCCAACTCTAAGCGAATCAGAGCGAGAATTCTCTTTCTTCCCCATTTCCCTTTTTTGCCCTTCTGGTTTGTCTTCTTCTGTTTTTGTTGTTGTTTATCTCAAAATATAACGCAGTTGGCTTTAGGTTTAACTTTACATTGGGCATATATACTTTCTATTATCTTGAACTTGTTTTGGAATTCTGTATTATTTGCAGTCTGCCCGAACAATCCCACTTTTTTTTTCTCTCAGCTTGTCGTCTCAATTAAAGTTGTCCACGACAGAAGCCCGTGACTCGGTTAACCAGCACAGAAACCAACCTAACAACCAGACACCATGCAGGCATTTGATCTGACCTACCAACTGGCCTATTACAAGGCATACCATCTCCATCCCAAAAACGTGCAGATCCATCTGTACTGTATCCCATTGATTCTAGCAACGGCATTGGGGATGCTGATGACATACAAGCCGGTTGCATATGCCATGATGTCCGCATACTCATTGTACTACTTGATACTCAACATTCCCGCCGGCCTGATCAGCACCTTCTTCCTCGTTTCCACCAGTCTGCTATACTCCCACCTGTACCAATCCTACCCCGCCCTCTCGGTGTTGTATCCTACGCTGGCAGTCCATCTAGCCGCTTGGGGGCTTCAGTTTTTCGGCCACTTCGAATACGAGAAAAAGAGACCGGCCGTTTTCGACAATCTCCTACAACCCCTGGTGCTTGCTCCTTACTTTGTGGTGTTCGAAGTGTTCTTTTCCTGTGGCTTGATGGCCTCTCTGGAAGAGAAAATGGTCAAGGAGGCTCATGTTATTCGTGCACAGGTGGAGTGAGCGCGAGGGCCGTCCAATAGAAGAAAGACTGCGGATGGCTGATGATAATTTTGTTGGAGTGAAGAGGGCGGTTGTTGAGTCCAGGCAAGGGTACGTTGGAAAGGAGCCGGAAGTGTGACTTGATTGATATTCGAAAAAAAAGGAAAATAGAAAAAGATACGTCACGGACGATTGTATAGCAGACAGCACGACACAGCAGGATGGGATTTGAAGTTTACAACCGCACGGTGATTTTATCGGGTGCATCACAAGGTTTGGGCCACGAGTTTGCCAACAAACTCCACGAGTTGGGTGCCAATCTGATCATCCTTGCCAGATCGAAAGACAAATTGGAAAACATGTCCCAAGCGCACAACAATGACAAAAAGCACGCCGATCAATTCACAATTGCCTACCCTATCGATCTGTCGAAATATGAACAGGTGGCCAGGTTTGGCGAGTTTCTGATCAAGGAGACGATCGATCCGGAGATAGTGATCTGTTGTGCAGGCTCGTCGATCCCGAAAATCTTCACCGACCTCTCTGTGGAAGAAATCGATAAGGGCATCGATATCAACTACAAAACCTGTATCTACCTCCTGCACGTGGTGGTACCAATGATGAAGAAGAACAAGGAGGCGGAGGAAAAACACATCGTTGTGCTTTCGTCAACAGTGGCGTTCTACTCCTTCATCGGCTACTCGCAATATGCGCCATTGAAGAGCGCATTGAAGGCACTATCCGACTCCCTGCGCCAGGAACTGGCACCCTTCAACATCAAGGTGTCGACGGTATTCCCCGGGAACTTTGCAAGCGAAGGCTACATCGAGGAAAACCTGACCAAGCCGTCCATAACCAGTGATATCGAAGGCAGCAGCAAGCCGATAAGTGTCAAGGAGTGCGTGGATATAATCCTGGACGGATTGAGAGGGAATACCACCTACATACACACCGACTTCATTGGCTGGGTGCTGAATTGCTTTAGTCTCGGCTTTGGACCACGCAGCTGGTGGCCCCTTCAGATTCTACTTGCACTGGTAGGTGCACTGTTTGCCAGGGTTATTGATATTTATCACCAACATCTCATCAACAACTGGTTTGCGAAAAATAAATAACTTTAAACTTACAAAGATGTCTATGATGCCTAGATATCGATATATATACATATATATATATATATATATATATATATATATATATTCATATCTACATATCCATGCAGATATGTGTGTAGTGGCGTGGAAGCCAATAACAATCAGTCGAATGCACTTGCAACTAATGCAGCAATTCTGTTGGAGATTTTCAAGTTGTACCACCAGTTGACGGCATTGATGATTTCTTCATTCCAGATGTCCTTGACACCTTCACCCACAGACGAGCTGTAAAACGATCTTACGTTGGATACATGCTGCACGCTTTCGTTTCTCTTCTCTATCACATCTATGCACATACCGATTTCCGAGTGTATTTTGCTCTGGTTTGCTCTAAATTGTGATGCAGTAAGGTATGCCAGCCCACTTGATACGAGCACACCCGTAACCAATCCATGTGTAATTCCTGCCATTTTCTCCTGGTTGTTGTTGTTGTTGTTGTTGTTTCGCAATTCTCCTGCTATATCGGCATCTGCACATTTCTTTCATATCCCATTCCTCATACACCACTTACTCAGATCCCCCACATATGCTGTAGTTCTTCTCACTGCACCTAGAGAAACACAATGTGAGCGGCGCGTTACCCGGCGTGGAGAGGGCGCCGGCCGGTTTTTCGTATTATTTAATTTTATTTTTTATTTTTTATTTTTTATTTTTTATTTTTTATTTTTTATTTTTTATTTTTTATTTTTTATTTTTTATTTTTTTTATTTTTTTATTTTTTATTTTTTATTTTTTTATTTTTTATTTTTTTATTTTTTATTTTTTCTTTTTTCTTTTTTCTTTTTTATTTTTTATTTTTTATTTTTTATTTTTTATTTTTTCTTTTTTCTTTTTTATTTTTTCTGTTTTATTTTTTATTTTCCCATTTTCCTATTTTCTCATTTTCCCGTTTTCCTCACCCGCGTCTGGTTTTTTGTCGTACAGCAAATTGTATTTCTTTTTTCTCTTTGCAGTTGCGCGGATTTTCATTTTTTTTTTTTTTTTTTTTTGATTTTTCAATTCCTTGACATGCGAACATGAAATTGCCATTACAGAGTGTATGTGACTATGAGGGTAGTTTGTATGAATGGATGGATGGATGGATGGACGAGTTGAGAGGCTGGTGAGAAGTATACCTGCTACCCTGTTGATCGAAGTATTAGAGGCCGATCAGATTGGACATAGAGAAAATAAACAATAGGACAAGATGACCTTAGGAAGAAATGCCAAACAGCTCAACCATACCGTCAGAAACCTGGTGTCATCATTGATTGAACATGAACATATCACCACGACCCCAGCTAAGGCAAAATTGACCGCCAGCTATGTAGAAAATCTGATTGTCAAGACCAAAGACAACTCCGGCAATGCATCGAAGATGAAAGAGTGGAGACATTTGCTCCATGGTAAACTCTACAACCAGGAAACCACAGTTTCGAAAATCACCAACGAGCTCGTTGAGCGTTACTCAAATAGACCATCTGGTTTCACGCGTATGTTGAAGCTGGAAGCACGTTATGGTGATAACGCTCCTCAAGTCATCCTGGAAATGGTTGACAATGAAGAGAGAGAAATGCTGTTTTGGTATACCGCCAAAATCGTGGCGAGATTGGAATTGCAGAACATGCCGATTGACCAACTGACCCAGAAGAATGTTGACAAAGTCACTAAATACAAGCCCGATGGTGTTGAAAAGTTTGCAAAGACCGTCCAGGTCTGTAAGGACAACTTTTTCAAGGAAGAAATCGATCAGAAACAGTTGGACTTGAAGCCAAGAATGAAGAACTTCACTAACGGTTTCAACAAACAGACCAAAAATTTTGAATTTGTTCCAAGAGGAGATTAAATTTATTGATATATATATATATATATACTATTATGACTATTACTATCATTATTCTTATTATATAATACTATTATATAGGTTTCATGTAAATACAGAAAAAAGAAGGAGAAGAATAAGAATAACAACAGTGTAACATAAACAACAACTGATATCTATTTTTTTCCCGTTCTACTCTATAAAGCTTTGTTAAGGGCATTATCGAGATATTGTGCAGATTTGAAAGATAACGCTTTTGTCTTTTCGTAGATTTGGAAATATTCGTTGTTGTTTTCGAATTTCAAGCTGATCAATCCAGATTCTTGGTTGTAAATCAAATTGTTGTTGGAGTTGATAATTTCCAGAACTAAATCGTCACTTATACCATTGATAAACTGCAATTTGAAATCCTTCACTGACAGGTGCTTATACACCTTCAAGATGTTTTTCAAAACCAATTCGACGATGTTTTTCAACAAAACATCCTTGTTCAAATGGCTGATGAAGAAGTCGGTTTCAAGTAGGACGTTAATATTGTTGAAAATTTCGTTCAGCTTGTTGAAATTAAATTTGATGAATAGTGATTCAATGAGCTGGGTGAACGGGTCTTCGTATTCGTACGATTCGATCTCGACTGCACGGATCAAGTCCTTCAACTTTCTGAAATCCTTTGTGTACAAGACCGATGCAATGATGAATCTCAAGATCCATGGGCACGATGCTTCGATGGAGGAGAGGTACGAGGACGAAATGAAGATCTCGTTCATCTGTAAGAGCTGGTTCGAGATCTCGTTCTTCTGGATCTGCTCGCTCAGCTCCTTTTCATTGAAAAACACAAACAACGAGTTGTGGATCAACCAGTTTCTCAACTTCAGCTGCTCCAACGACGAGCCCTGGTAGTTTCTGTTGTCGGTGACCTCTCTCAATTTATTCATTTCGTTTTTCGCCTCCAAGAAGTCCTGGCTGAGAATGTCGCTGATGAATTTACCGCATGTGGCGTTAAGAATCAGCTCCTGGTCTGTCGACAACAACTTGAAGTTGTTCAACAGGTCCGACGCCATCACGTAGTCTCCTCTGTTATACTGCAGTTTACCAAACTCGTACAATTCCAAGATCTTCGAGTCGTCGATGCCGTGCGATTTGATCAGCTCTCTGTTCGACAGCTTATCCTGTTTGAGGTTTTCTTGCACCTCTTTCGAGCAGAGGATGTCCAACGTCTTTTTGGTCGACTCGTTCAATGGAACCAGTTTGGCGATGATCTCATTTTCCTTCTTCTGGTACTCTTCTGGCAGCTCCTTTTCTCCTGGGTGTTGGTTCAGGTAGATGTCTTTCAAAAGGCTCATCATGTACGTGTCCTTGATGATCTCGAATTCCAGCTCATCGATTTCTTTTTCGTTGTAGATGCTTACCAGGTTTTCCAACACTGGGTACATCAGATGTCTGTCCAGGAAGTCGAAAAATTTTCCCGACAAGTCGTACTTTCTTCCCACTTCTATTTGTCTTTCTGTCAGTTCACTCATATTGTCCTTCCTACTATCCTATTCTTCCCAGAGGTTTGTTGCCAGTTCAACAGAGTTGCTTCTCAACACTTCTTCCTCTTTATTCCAATACGAAAGCTGTCCAAAAGAAGCCTTCTCCTCTCCCTAGGTCTGTCTTTCATCTATTTCCTTCTTTTTGCCTTCTCCTTTGCAAATTTTTTCACTTTTTTTCCTCTTCTTGCCAAACAATTTCTCGCCAGGGCAATTTCCCATTTCGTTCTCCCCTAATCCAAATAATCTCCATTGCAAAGAAAATCAAAATGTTGCCTCTTTCGCTCCTTATTGAGTTGCGCTGCCATGTAGCGTAGTGAGGAGTTGCCATTGTAGAAGGCTTGTATCCACCATGCTCAGCCAATGCTCAGCTTGTAGTGTGTCGGGAACAGAAGAGACGGTGACCCATTGATACCACCCGTCAGCCGATATCACACACACACACACACATACACACACACACGCCCGTCCCCAACCAGGTCCAATGCAACAACAGTACCACCTATTGCACAACTCCAGACCATCGGTGTCTCTGGATGTAGACCAACTCCAGGCCCAACCGCTGCAACAACAGGCATTGCAGCTTCCAGCGGCGCAGCCCGTCGTGCCAGTGTTGGCAGCAGCACCGCTCCCACAACAGGCGGCCCCCCCACAGGTGGCAATTGCCCAGGCGCAAGCGCAGGCGCAGGCATATGCACAGGCCCAAGCAGCACAGGCCCAAGCAGCAATTGCCCAGGCGCAGGCCGTTGCCATGGCGCAGGCCCAGGCGCAGGCGCAGGTCCAGGCAGCTTATCAGCAACAAAAGCATGCACCACCACAATTGCAACCGCAATTACCAGCAGTCGCAGCAGTCCCAGCCGCAGCATCACCAGCAGCATCAGCAGCTTATCCCACATTCCAGCTGACAGAGGAGGAACAAAAACAGCTGGAATATTTGCAGCACATGCCTTCGTACCAGGCAATCATTCAGCCAAATTACGAATTCTTACATAAAAAATTTGCCGGACAAAGCCTGCTACCTCGCAGAGACACCACGTCTAAGGGTAAATATTCTCTAAAGGACTTCCAGATCATGCGAACCTTGGGTACCGGATCGTTTGGTAGGGTTCACTTGGTCAGAAGTGTCCACAACCACAGGTACTACGCAATTAAAGTGTTGAAAAAACAGCAGGTGATCAAAATGAAACAGGTGGAACACACTAACGACGAGAGAAGAATGCTCAAGTTGGTCGAGCATCCGTTCCTAATTAGAATGTGGGGGACCTTCCAAGACAGTAATAATTTGTTCATGGTTATGGATTATATCGAGGGTGGTGAATTATTCTCCTTGTTGAGAAAATCTCAAAGGTTCCCTAACCCAGTGGCCAAATTCTACGCCGCAGAAGTCATACTGGCATTGGAATATCTCCATTCACACAACATCATTTACAGAGATTTGAAACCAGAAAACATTCTACTCGATAGAAACGGCCACATCAAGATAACCGACTTTGGATTTGCGAAGGAAGTGCAAACTGTCACATGGACACTTTGTGGTACTCCTGACTATATTGCTCCTGAAGTGATCACCACGAAGCCCTACAATAAGAGTGTGGACTGGTGGTCTCTCGGCATTTTGATCTTTGAAATGTTGGCCGGTTATACGCCTTTCTATGATCAAACCCCAATGAAAACATATGAAAAAATCTTGGCTTGCAAAGTTCATTATCCCTCTCATTTCCACCCCGATGCAGTCGATCTGCTGACAAAATTGATAACCCCAGACTTAACCAGAAGACTGGGTAACTTGCAAAACGGTCCTTCCGATATTCGTAATCACCCATGGTTCAGTGAAGTTGTCTGGGAGAAATTGCTGTTGAAGGATATCGAAACTCCGTATGATCCCCCAATCACTGCTGGTGTTGGTGATACAAGTCTTTTCGATCACTATCCCGAAGAACAATTAGATTATGGTATCTCCTGTGAAGATCCATATGCAAAATATTTTGTTGATTTCTAGAAGGTATTTAGGTTGTTCTGTCTTTCTTACCTAATCTGTTTTGCCTTCTACTGGAGTTCAAATCATATCTGTTTTATCATCTCATTATCTTAGTGATTGATGTATTTACTCTTTTTTTTATTCCTGTTGAGTTTTTGTTTTGTTTAGTTGTTTTCTCTTTTTCAGTCTCTTCATCTTTTAGTATATTTTGCTTTTACTATACCTTACTTAATCATCACTTTGTCTTGAACTACAAATAAATTTTTATTAAGAGATAGAACAAGATGCTAGCAGAGAGCATGATGTCATAAATTACTTCACAGTTGTTTCTCAACATGAATCGCGTAATATTCCGAAAGAGAAATCGGTTTCCGTTTTTGTAAATTTGTGCAATACACCAGGCATGATCTTGATATCAATCTACCCCAATCACACCCTTTACTTTTCTGAATTTGGCATTGACGTTTTCAGAATTGGGACCGTTTAAGAACGATATTTTCAGGCAGTTCAAGATATAATAATACTTGATATGGTTTTATGATTCTTGACACGATTGGCAGATCAGATGATATCTGGCGTATATTTTCAGTAAAACCAACTTCAGCGTTGACGGAAGCATAACAAGACGTTTAGTTTTGTGGTGATTTCATAGGCTTTTCTAATTATTTGAAATTTCGATATTGGGTAACATATTTTGGATGTAGGTTCAAACCAGGTATCCAGAGGAAAACTTTCTTGAGTCAAAACTTCCCAAAACTGCTGGCACATTTATGTACGTTTTGGTTTCGTGCCATTCCAACCGAGGCTTTATTAATCACTGTAGGGGTGTTTTTCTACAATTGAAAACCAGTCCTAGAGAAAAAAACTATGCACCTTGCGTGGATGGTGTTTTGGTTGATCCAAAGAATTATGTGATATATATCTGCAACACCAAAGGCGGTGCAAAGAGTGGCGTATAGAGTGAAGATGGACAATGTCTAATGTAGGCATTGAACGGAGTTGTTGAGGGATAATATTTGGGACTTGAAAACAGGCCCCGAATTGCAACGGCCCCGAGGAAATATAACAGTGCTAGCAACTCGAACACTGGCTACACCACGTACAAACGCAACATATACAGCTAGCAAAGAGAGGAGAACCCCACGCCAGGGCGGAGAGTTGATGGACACAGCTCACGATAAATTACAGAATGTTAAAGATATTAATATTTTATAAATGCTATAATAACAGTATGTAATAATATATACAGGTTTTGCATGTAAATAATCAAAATGTTATAGTTGGACGCTCAACAGTATCAGAAGAAGCCCATCGACCTTACTCTAAAGAGACCTTAGCACCTAAGTCTTCAAGGGTCTTCTTGATCTTTTCAGCATCTTCCTTGGCGACGTTTTCCTTCAAGACCTTTGGAGCACCTTCGACGAACTTCTTGGAGTCAACAAGGGATAAGCCCAATAAGCCCTTCACTTCCTTAATCACCTTGGCCTTGGTCTTTGCGTCGAAACTTTCAAGCTTGACGTTGAAAATGGTCTTTTCTGCAGCAGCTGGTGCAGCGTCGGCTTCGGCGTCAGCATCTGCGGCTGGTGCCGCTGGGGCTGCAGCTACACCGCCGACTGGGAAGGCCATATCTGGAATATCGAGTTGGGTTTTGAGCGCTTTGATCAACGACGAGGTTTCTGCAAGGGTCAACGTGGAGATCGAGTCGACAATTGTTTGGATCTTTGGGTCCACAGGTGCAGCAGCGGCTGGTTCTGCTGCGGCGGTGGAGTTGTGTCTGACGGCAATGGCTGATACTGGTGCTTTTGATGCATTGGCAGCCACACGGAGGGCAGTTCTAATGGTGGTGGTTCTTAATGCGTACATGGTATTGGATATGTGTCGTGCTGTCACAGGGTAAACTGGATTGTTTCTTTCAGCCAGGCAGGTCTGCTCACCTCCTCTCTTCTATCCACACGCTTGAGAAGGAAATGCCTTCTGTCGTCGAGGTTTTTGTCGTTTTTGCCAAAAAATGAAAAAAAAAGAAGAACCAAAAAGTCTGAAAGAAAATTTCGCTCCGCACAACCCTGCTGTACACCGTGCATGGCATATACGCCGAGCTTCGTTCTAGCGAACATGAATTTGCAACTTTTCTACATACAAAGAAATGGAAACAAGAAATGGAATAAGTGGGCAAAAGAAAAATAAGCAATAGCAGAAGGAGCAATTGCAAAGGGACACTCACCCACAGGGAGGCACACACATACACAGCCAACAACAAGATGTCATTTAAGTTCTGTGCGGAGTGTAACAATATGCTCTATCCAAAGGAGGACAAGGCCAACCGCCGCCTGCTCTACCAGTGCCGAAACTGCTCATATTCCGAGCTGGCAGACTCGCCAAGAGTGTACCGACACGAACTTATCACCAACATCGGTGAGACGGCCGGTGTGGTGGATGACATTGGGGCGGATCCCAAGCTACCAAGATCGGACAAAATCTGTCCAAAGTGCCACAACAACGAATGCGTCTTCTTCCAGAGTCAACAGAGACGTAAGGACACGTCGATGGTGTTGTTCTACGTTTGCTTGGAGTGCAAAAACGTCTTCCGAAGTGACGAGGCACAGTAGCGCAGGGCATGTCTGCCAGACCAGAGTCGGGACGTGCTGTTTGTAAATTAGCCCAGTATATATTATATACCCCCGTATATATGTCACCCCTAACAGTTTCATTAGTCACAGCGGAGAGTATCATTAGGAACTGACCATTAAAATAAGATAGATATACATACATATACACACACATATGGGTTTACAAAAAGACAAAAAAAATCTATTAATTATTCGAGTTGAACATCAACATGGGCAGGAATTCTCTCCACCTTCCCTGTACTAAACAACACCACCGTTGTTCATTAGCTCTTGCGGCATCTGCCGTGCCAAGGATCCACCATGGTAACCACACGCCCGGCACCCGCAAAACGGCGCCACCTGTCTCATTTTCCAAACATAGCCAGCCTGTTCGACGGAGTCATCTCTTTGTTCAGAGTGTGTATACTCGGTAAGACAATCCTTTCATTCTTCTCATTCAACTCTCTCTTGGAGAGTGGAAGGTAAAACGGACTGTCCACGGGCGGCAGCGGCAAAATATTCGAATTGGAGACTGGAGCTGGAGCGGAGACCGGGCTTGATCTAAGCATCATGGTGGCATTTTGGTTTGAGGCTTGATATATGGACTCATTCAAAACGGACAAGACATTATTAAAAATCTTCTCCTTCGAGTCTTTAGGTATATTTTTAATGTTTTCGATATCTTTTATCGTGTCTTCGATTTTTTTGACTTGGTTCTTCAATTTGAAATCGTAATCGGGTATAGAGATAGGCGGCAATTCAAAACCGCTCGAGTTGGTATTGGTATTATTGGTGTTAGTATTGCCACTCAACAAGCAGAACAGCTTGGCCGATGATGCTGGTGCTACTGCGGACGGTACTGTTCCAGTGGACGAGGTGGCGGTTGTGGAGGAGGAGCACGTAGACATTACTTCGGGACTTGAAGCAGTTGTGGTGTGTGGCTGTGGCTGTGGCTGTGACTCTATACTTGAAGAAGACGACATCGACGTGGAGACGTACGTGGATGTGGATGGAGGGGGCGTGGTGATAGGGGAGCGGATTTTGTCATCCGACAGTGTATTCTGAATGTCATTAATCGATACCGACGGTACTGGATGGTTGTGGGTGTCATTCACGATGACCAAGGTCCAGACTTTCGACCTGATCGAATAGTTGGCCCTGATTCTGAAGGGGCAGATTTTTTTCTTTCGCCTAGTTGCTTTTGGCTTCGAAATCTTGTTGCTGTTTTCGTCCATGCTCTTTCTTTCCTTGTCCTTGCTCTTTTCTGAGTATTTACACTTGAACACGATTTTTGTGTCATCCGAGCGTTCGATGACAATGTCGATGCCCAAGGTTGTCAATTTTTCCTGCAACCAGGGCTTGATCTGCGATTTTTCGGTGAAATCCTTGTTGTTCAACTTGAACTTAATCGAGTTCTCTGGGTGTTTGATGGTGGCGGAGGCGGTGGCCTCCGTAGTAGAGTTCAGAAGCGATGCCAAACTGTTGGATGAGTATCTCAGCAGCTTATCTTTCGACTGCAGTGTTGTTGTTGTGAGTGGGTTATTCACGCATTTGGGAGTGAACGACTTGTGCATTCTGGTTATGTCCTTGATGGGACAATAACTTGTCGTGAAGCTGATATTGGGATCCATATTTCCACTTCTTTTCTCTTTTTTGGTGAGCAGTAGTGAGTGAATGGATGTGCGAGCGGCCGGGAAACTCGATCTATTTGATGATATTAACGGTGCTTGTGATTCGACGGAGGTACCAGCGACAACAATAAAGATGGTTCACAATCTCTATCAAATCTCAGTTATCAAAATCACTCTATGGGGAGCAGCAACTATGGAGTCTCCAAGAGAAAAAAAAAATAAAAAAGTAGAAGTATCTATAGTACGCTCTAGTAGGCGTAACTTTGCTTGAAATGGAACAACTGGGCTAATATCGGTAAGAAAAGATATAGGGTGTGGATACAAGAGACTTTAAGTAGAAGCAGGAAGGTGAAAAAAAAAGGTTTGGGGGACAGCTAACAGAAAGTACAAGAAAAAAATCTAAAAAAAACAATAAGATAACAGCCGGTAGGAAACCTACATATATTTATATGTTTACAATTACATCGATCTCGATACATATCTATATATATATATATATATATATATATTAATTGCCATTCTGTATAACATTTCTAAATAGGTACATTACATTGCGTGCATAACAGAACAACCCTGGAAGGTATTCGGCATATATCTACATATCTACATATAGACGGAGGACATGGGAGAGCTCCACACCCCCGCTTTAAGCTGCAATCCCTCTTTCTACCCTTTCAGTTCAACCCAAATAGTAATCGTGAAATTATCTTGCTCTCAAAGTATGTTGAACTGTATCTTCAATAGCGCAAATCCTGTTATGTCCTTTCCCATTTTGTTTTTGTTTTTGGTTTTGGTTTCGGTTTTACTTTTTCGTGTGGTTTACCACACTGATTTGCACTACTTCTGTCTGCTCTCGATGATGAAACATTTCAGGTTTAGAGACCATCCAAGACCATCATCCAGTGTGCCGTAGGTCGGGAAATATGGATCGACATCAATAATCCCGGTGGTGGTTTTCCAGGAAATTGAGGACATTTTGCACATTTCTTTTTCTTTTTTTTTGGCAAAACCATCGGACGCCGCCAAGTTTTACTCCACGTCCGAAAACCGGATATCCCTATGAAGAAAAAAAGTGCAGGATTGGAAATTGTTTTTTCTCGCCAAATGGCAAGTTAACCCCCCCTTTCCTCTTCTGGAGAGAGCCAATCCTTCGGTCTCCGAAGGATTGAACATCTCCGCCTTTTTCTGCAATACGGATCCCATCCATTCATCGGACACCGTCGATTTGTTCAACGCAAACCTCGTATGGAAAGAAAAAGAGGCAAAACTGTGGCATATACTGTCGATTAGATTACACCATCGAGTAATTGGCCCATACATTTTGTTTTCTCGGACACCCACACTCCCTCGTCTAATACGCCCCAACCCCTCATGGATGTATTAGGTCATTTCCATCTTGGCGCTGTGAGCTCCTGGAGATGGCCCAGGTTGCTCCGAGATATCGAGGCTGGCTGTTTTCTCAAATGCCCCGACTTGCAGAATGTCAAAACAGATGGAGACCGAGATATGGTGATTTATCGATCGAAGCGGGATAGACACTCCTAGGGACGGCAGAAATAGGCAGGGATGATGCATCATGTCCCGCAAACACCAACGGACTGTTGCAAATGCACCAATTATGACAATAGCAGAGAAAACCATAGACGTGATTGGGATTGTTGTTGCGGCTAATACGAGTATTACAATTCTTATGATTATTACGATTCTGATTTGTTCATTTAGGCACTGCTGTTTTTCATTTTCAGCACCCTCACTCGGCATCTTTGAAGGCAATGTTTGCCTTTCTGCCCCTCGGCATAACAGGACGGCAACTCAGAGCATCTCGCCTATTTCAAAAAACTCTAATGCGCCCGTGTTCGGCCCCCGCATTTTAAACTTGATTTCGGGAAACAGGTCTAAAAAAAAACAAGAAACTAGAAAAACAGGGTGTGCTGAAACAGGGGGTGTCCACAGACGTTTGTAGACTCCCCTAGTACGTTTTTTGTTTTCTCTTCTGCATTTGACGCGAATCACCACCGTGGTCATGAATCATTGGCTCGATAGCCTATGGGGCACATTGACACTAGAGAAAAGAAAAAAAACACCCCCTCCCTATATCCTATTTTTCAAAGGAAAAATCGATCTTCATTATTGCCATATAAATGTGTGATCATGTATGGCGGGAAAACACATGTACGTGGACATTATGCGAGCAGCCCATCAACCGATAAACGGATCCCAGCATGAGGAAACCCAAAGTTAATATAGCATAGCCAATTCTACAGTTTGCTTCTTTGATCAGATACTTCTATGTTGCATAATCACATACAAAACAAGTCTATACAACCTATAGAAAAGAGAAAAGGAGAGAACTCGAAAGCCAGACTCACTTTCTACGTCTCTTGGATGGCCTTGCGTTCTTCTCCCTTCTCTTGTCCTTCTTCTCACGTTCTTTACGTATGTTTTCAGTCGACCGGATCTCATTACGTCCACTGCCTTTACTAATGTAGCCCTTGACTTGTCTGCCTCTCTCCACAGCCTTCTTGACCTTGTCCATTTGCTTGTCGTAGTCATCACGTCCTTTGCTTGGCATTCTTGGCGACTTGTCTTTGGAATGCTTGAACTTGCCTCCAATCCTACTACCGTTGAGCTGCTTGTTGAACTTGTTGTTGACACCCCCCAGGCTGCTCTCCAACCCTCCAACCTTGATGTTGCCGATCTTGTTCTTTTCCTTCCACTCCTCAAATTTGCCACTCCTGAAACTGGCCGGAATCCTCTGGCCACTCTCACTGATGATGAACTTCCGGTCATCTTGCTTTCTGACATACTTGTTCTTCTCCCACACAATCTTTGGAGCCTGCTTCTGGATCTGCATCTTGTCGTCCTCCGCATCGATATCAAAGGCAGCACTGTTGGCCTCACTGACGAAGTTCCCACCATTGCTGTTACCATTGATCGATAGCTGCTGATCCTGGATAACGTTTCTAGGAGCATAATAAGGAATGTAGAAATTCTCATCTCTGAACGTCTTCTTACTCTTTTTGCCCTGATTCAGAACCTCATCACCATCCTCAAATTCGTTCACCAGTTCCGCCTCGTTGACCGTGAACCCAACTTCATCGTTGTTTTCTTCACCCTTCAAAATCTCATCTTCTAACGAGTGGGATAAACCTAAGATTCTCTCCTTGTCCAGTAGCTCCTTCCTCTGCTGTAATTTGGCTTGGATCGGAGCTATTTGTTTACGTCTCTTGTTCATCAACTCAATCAAATTCTCATCCTTTCTGCCAAGCTCAAAAACAGTCTCTTTATTTCTACGGTTCTGTAATTTCTCCAAAAACTTGTTCTTTTCAACCTCCAGATTCTTACCAAATATCAGATTCTGTTCATCCCAGCCAACATTCACCAACTCCTTGGATCTACGGACACTCTCCTGCGATGCTGGCTGTCTTGACCTCATGTACAATTTTTCAGCCTTCTCACAAACTCCTTTCAATAGTTTAATATCAAAATTGTGTCTCAATATAGTCTCATATAAATCTTCCATAACCTCAATCTCTTTTCTTGGAATACTACCCAAAACAATTCTTTTACTGTACGAGATCGGACTTTCCTTGAACCCTTCGTCACTGCCTTTCAACTCAATATACTTATTTCTCAGTAACTCATTCTTCTTTTCTGCAGTTTTGGTCAACAAGATTTTTCTACCAAGGAAAATTTCTAAGTCCAATAAATATGGCAGTTCAGCTTCACCAACAATTGAATATGCCCAACCCTTGTTACCCGCTCTGGCAGTTCTACCAACTCTATGAATGAAAACTTTTGATGACGATGGCAATGTGTAATTAATGACATTTGCTAAAACTGGAATATCAATACCTCTAGCCGCAACATCGGTAACCACCATGATCGAACTCAATCCAAGTCTGAAATTTTGTAGCTGCTGTCTTCTTGCATGTTGATCCAATGCACCATAGATGTATGAAACCGGATATGTGGCGGCCTTCAAAATGTTTGTGATATATTCAACATGATGACGTGTTGGTACAAAAATGATTGTTGAATGTTCCGATGGTAATTCATTCGCCTTTGGATATTTGATCTTTTTGAGAGGCTTTCTCTTCATCTTTTTCTTCTTCTCTTCATTCTCACTATCACTATCAGAATCATTAAACTTATTATTTTCATCTCTTAATTTATCTAATTGTTCTCTTGTTGCTATCGGCATCTTTATGACATCCTGTAAAATTGACAATAAATTGGCTTCTCTTTCGTTCTTTTTGCAACTGAAATAACACATCTCTAGATTTTCACTGATTTTACTTTCCGCATCCAATCTAACCAAAACAGGATTAATCAAACCAGCTTTAGCAAAATCAACCAAGTTTCTTGGCAGGGTAGCAGAAAACAGCATACTTTGTCTTTTTTCAGGTAAACTTGCCAATAGCTCATTCAACTGTTCTGCAAATCCCATTTCAAACAATCTATCAGCTTCATCATAAATCATAAATTCAATACTCGATAGATCTAATCTCATTTCAACTTTCAAATGTAAGAAACGACCTGGCGTTGCAATAACAACATCAGGATTGTTCACCATTGCTCCAAATTGATCCTCCAACGAATCACCACCAATAAGTAGTAAACTACGCAAATCTGTACCTTTGCTAAATTCTTTGAATTGTTTGTGCGTTTGAACGGCTAATTCTCTTGATGGCGATAATATAATAGCACGGACACCAATCTTAGCACTATGCGTCTTCAATTTTTCAATTAATGGTAATAAAAATGCAGCAGTTTTACCTGAACCGGTACGTGCCATACCAACAACATCTCTACTCTGCATAATTAATGGAATGGTCTTACGTTGAATTGGAGTTGGCTGACGATAACCCTTTTTACCAATATTTGAAAGGACTATTTTTGAAAGACCAAATGATGCAAATGAACCCTTGTTCTTGGCTTTACCTTGTTGAGCTTGTTCTTGTGCAATGAAATACATGTCTTCATCATGTGCACTACGTGAATTTTTGGCACTTTCATCATCTTCGATTTCTAATGATGGGAAATCCAACTTAGAAAAAGCAGGCTTACCAGAATTTGCTTTTTGCTTTTTGGTAGTTTTCTTTTTCTCTTCTTCATCTTCATCCTCTGATTCATCATCAGATGTAATAATTTCGTCTTGAACGTTAGAACCGTAAGATTCGGATTCTTCACCTTCTGATGATGAATCATCCGATTCATTGTTCGTACCATTGTTAACCAATGAAGACCAGATATCAACTTCTTCTTCGTCACTAGACATTTTTACTCTATATAGAATAATCTGACTGGTTTCTTGATCTTTCCGAATGACCAACAGAGTATGGCAAACATTATCTTGTGAAAAATTATCAGAAAAACAAACGAAAAATTTTCTTTTTTAAATTTTTTTACTTCCTCGACGAATTTCCCAAATGGGTAATTCACATATCAAAGATTTGATATTTGATGTATGAAGATTGAATTACATTCCATATTGACTTTTTTTTTGAACCTTATACAAAACATTACAGGATTTATCTACGATATGGATGGTAGTTGCTTTTTCTGCCACCCCTGTATTTACCACCTCCACTTCTTCTGTTACCACTTCTTCTTTCATTGTAACGACTACCACCATTATCACCCTTTTCTCTGAGCTTCTTTGGGCCGGATGGTAAATTTGGTCTGTGGTCATCCCTATCATCATCGTATCCATCATCACGATTATCATTATAGTCACGGCCACCACGACCACCACGGCCACGACGTCTATTATCACCCCTGTCATTGTATGAGGAATGCTTGTCACCATCACCTTCTTGTGGGTTTGGAACGTCGTCGTCGTTGTTAGCGCCATTACCGCTTTGATACATATTGAGTTCAGCGTCTTGAGAATTAGGTGACATTTGTGTTTGCTGCTGTTGTTGCTGCTGCTGTTGTTGCATTTGCATCCAGTATTGTTGCATTTGTTGCATTTGCTGCATTTGTTGCATTTGTTGCCAATATTGAGGCATACCACCATATCCGTTCATCATGTTGTTATAATTACCACCAGTGTTTCCCATACCAGGTTGAGTATTAGGCATATTTGGCGAGGAGCTGTCGAGAGATCTACCTTGGTTTCTTAAATGTTGGGTTCTTGGCTCAGCCTTTTTGATTTCCATCTTTTTACCGTGAAACATGACGTAATTATGTCTTGTGACTCTATCTACAGCTTCCGCTGAATCATACGTAACAAAACCATAACCTCTAGACTTACCTGTGTCTTTGTTAATCATTAATTGGGAATCAATGATAGTACCAAATTTTTCAAAGTAATTTCTGAATTCTTCAGGTGTAACATCAGCAGCAATTCCACCCACAAAAACTTTACCGACTTTTTCTTGTTCGTCCTTAGGGATTGCTCTCTTTGGGTCAATCAACTTACCATCGAGAATATGCTTTTCTCTCATGACGGCATCAACAGAATTGCTTGCTGCAAATGTCAAAAAGGCAAAACCTCTGGATTTACCAGTATTGTTATCTCTCATAACGTTAATTTCCAAAACTTCACCATATTTACTAAAATATTGCTTGAGTCTCTCCTCGTCAGTTTCCCAATTTAAACCTCCAATGAACAATTTACCAAGGTCTTTGTTCGACATATCCGCCCTAACTTCATCTTTGATATCTTTCGGAGCCTCAATTTCGGTGATATCAGGAATGTGCTGTTGTTCAACAGGTTGTTCTGATCCTGGTTGCTGCTGTTGCTGCTGTTGCGGTTGTTGCTGTTGCTGGGGCTGTTGGAATTGCTGTTGGAATTGTTGGAATTGTTGGAATTGCGCCATCTGAGGCATTTGTCCCATATTCATCTGAGGCATTTGTCCCATATTCATCTGAGGCATTTGTCCCATATTAGGAACCGCTGCACCTGGTTGTTGTTGCTGTTGCATAGCCTGGAACTGTTGTAATTGTTGGAAAGCATTGGAATAATCAACTTGTCCAGGCTGCATTTGCTGTGCAACTTGTGACGATTCATCGCCTTCATTATTAATGTTATTACTAGCATTATTATCAGTAGTAGTAACTGCAGTCTCAGTGGCCGCACCTAGTTGTTGAGAGTTATCAACAGTCAAGGCAGTCGAACTGGATTCTGAACCGTTCGAAGGTTGATTTGGCTCGGCAACAGTGGTGCCAACATTTGCAGTGCCTGCTTCTTCTGATTTTACAACGTCTTCTTGTTGTGAGGTAGAATTTGTTGGTGCTGTTTCAACTGCTTGTGGTTGATCACCAGAGTAGATATCGTCGAATAATGCTTCGTCGTCTTCAAAGTTGGACATCTTATATGTATATTCTATTTCTGATCGATTGGAACTAATACCGCTGGACACGAAGCTGATACTTGCTATAGATTGTATAAAGTTAAATAGTAACTATAACTAATAATTAAACTGTTAACTTAGTATTATAATAAAATGATTGCTAATATCTGGTATATAAGAAAAAAAGTTATATCTTACTATTCCAAATGCAGCAAAAGTTCTGGTCTCTTTCTTTAAAAAACTTATTTTATTATGTTAGGTATATATATTCAATCTTCCAGACAAATAAATAGAATCTAAATTTATATAACTATAACCCAATGTTTTAAGCTAAACAAATTAAAATATAGTTTACAATTGAATAATTAAATAATCTTTTTCTATTTTATATTGTTTTTTTTTGTTTTTTTGTTTGGATATATAAATTGTATGTAATAATATAAACTAATCAATTAACTGAACTAATCTATAGAAATAAATATTGGTTATATACTATATGAATCCAAAAGGAAATCTGGTTGTAATTTAAAACTTGGTTGTATTGTGAAAAGATTAAGAGATGAAACCGAAGAAAAAACCGATGGTAGAGTAAGATTATAAGTCAGACATTTTTGCCTTCCAATTGAACTGGGAACTAGTCCCTTTTTATACTCGCCTACTGCGAATACGTATTGGGAGAAAAGACAATAATAAAAAATAGTGAAAATGAAGAAAACGCTATTTTTTTTTTTTCAACTTTTTTACATTAAAATATAAAAGAATTTTATCTATATCTGTAATGGAATGGAAGGAAAAACCATCAAACATTCCAAGATAAATCTCTAGCACTACGCAATAAGACCCAACTCACCATGAAGGAGTATCTAGTATTTTTAGCCCAGAGTCATACCAACTTTAGAACTGCGGAACTAGAATCTTTGGCCGATTTGCATGGCATCGAAGCTGATTTTTCACAACATAACGAAGAACATCCATTTCTGGTTGTCAGGTTGAAAAATGACGAAGAGGCTTATAATTTAATAGATAGGGCAGTTTTGGCCCGGGGAATATATGAGCTTTGGGGCCATGGAAAAACAATGGAAGAACTGCACCAAGACGTTCAGTTGAAACTCGGGGAATTGAGAACAGATGCCATCAATACAGGCACGTTCAAATTCGAAAACTTGACTTTTCAGGGTGGTAAGAAAACAAGAGAAGAACAGATCAAGCTATACGAGCAATTTGCATATTTGGAATTCAAAGGAAAAATCAGAATGAAAAATCCCGACCACGTCTTCACTATCTTAGAACAGTACTCTTTGGGTAAAGATTTATTCCCTCTACCACATGCTGATCATATATGGTTTGGAAGACAAATCAATCTAAGTGCAAGAAGCAGAGGCGTTGTCGAAAAATATGAAATCAAAAAACGACCATACTTTGGAACAACATCGTTTGATGCCGAATTATCGTTGTTCACGTGCAATATCGGCCAGGTTGAAAAGAATGATCTGATTTATGATCCGTTTGTGGGGACGGGATCGTTTCTGGTGACAGCGGCAGAGTTTGGCGGCATAACGATTGGGTCCGATATTGACTTTCTGACACTCAAAGGTAAGGGGCCAAAGAGAAGACTGAAGGATAATTTTGACTATTACAAAGATCCTCTCCAATTTGTCGATGTGATGTGCATGGATTTCACAAACAATGCTTTCAGACAAAACCTTAAATTTGGTGCTATCATCTGTGATCCTCCGTACGGTGTGCGTGAAGGTGTGAAGGTATGTGGGACAAACGACGTCAAGGTTGGACGTGAAAAGATCATGATTGACGGTGAGCTAGCGTACTTAAGAAAGGATTATATTCAACCTAAGAAGGCGTACTCGTTGGATTTATTATTGGACGATCTGCTGGAATTTGCATCCCAGAGGTTGGATGTTGGTTCTCGATTGTGCTTTTGGATGCCAGTTGCCAATGATGAAGACATTCCAACCATGATTCCGCAACACGAAGAGCTGGAACTAATCTACGAATTGGTGCAAGATTTCTATAAATGGTCCAGAAGACTTTTGGTCTATGTGAAAAGAGACAAGGATTACAAGGGTACCACACTGAAAAGTGAGCACCGTGAAGGAGTGAATAATTTCAGGGAAAGGTATTTCCATAAGTTTTCCAAGGCCAGTAAAGCCACCTGACCGGCTAATGTGTAGCAATTTTCTAACCTAATTTTTGTCCACGGTAGAGATCGATTAAGCACTTAAACTTCCAACAAGACGCCAGATGGTTGGACCTGAAACGTGGTGCCGACTTACTCATTAGAATGGAAATGTGGATTAGCTATTTTAAACAAACAGATTTAGATTTATAGATTATTATATTACGTATATAATTGAAACACAATTATTCGTCATCTTCAGCTTCTAAAGTTTGAGCAGCAATACGGTCCAAATCTCTTTGACCGTTTTCGGAGATCTTTCTACCGCCGTTTTCAGCAAGTTCTAAGACACCGATTTTTTCTAAAGCTTGGACAACTCTTCTGTTGACGGAACCGGAAGCATCAACGTGCTTACCTGGCTTTGGACCTCTGTTCTTGGCACCACCGTAAACCTTGTTCAACTTACCGATACCGACGTGCTTTCTTAAGTAGATGTGTCTTGCAACTGAAGCAGCTCTCTTGTAGAACCAACCTTCAGCATCTTGTGGTGGCAATTCGTTACCAGCGGAAGTCTTAACTAATTCGACATAAGATGGAACTTCCAACTTACCTTGTCTTTGTAAGAATTGTGCGTAAGCGTTGATGAACTCTTGTGCAGAAACGTCTCTATAGGAAAAAAAGGTAGAATCAAAAGAAAGCGGAGAAATGCAATGTTAGTACTTCTGTTCACTAATTGGGGGTTTTGTCGATCGACTGTAATACTGTTTTTGGCAACGTGAACTTTATGGAAAAAAGGTGCAGCAATGACAAGTTTCGAAATAAGAGAGGGGATGAAAATCTTGTCAATACATTTGGTAACTATATCCAAAACAAAGTGGACTGTATACGGTTCTTTGCCAACCTCATTTTTTCTGTTTCTGTTTCTGTTTCCTCTGGGTACATAGTTGATCCAACTAAATGCAATGTTGGACCACAGACATATATCTTTTGTGTATATTTCTTGTCTCTGTCACTGATACGAAAAGATAATGTCCTTTCAATCAAATACACTTGTATGCTTTTTTTTCCTTCTCCTCTTCAAAGTACATGATGTATTATCAATCTTTTGATACTTTTCTCTTGCCATCTTAGAGCTTGAGATGTTTCCAATGTGTTCGTTCTAAACTCTTTCCATTTCGATATTCTCCTCTCTGCATCCTGCTGTTAAAAACTTTTTCAAATTCCCGTTGACAAACAGTTCCTACCACGACCATTTTTCATTTGAAGACGTTGTTTCTTCCAAACGCTACATACCTAACAGTAACACCTGGCATGTTTATTGATACTTGATGAAATCTAATCTTTTGGAACCCTTTTGTTATCCTGTCCTGTGCTATGTGTATGTATCTAATTCCCTACAAATTTTTCATACATACCACCAACGACAACCACACAGCGAGCATTCCAGAGCGGGACTCTCCCACACTAGGCGAGAAGCAGAGTGGCGATCCACTGAGACCTCTCTTTCCACAGAGTGCGCTCCTCTGGTGTCGCTGCACTGGATGGGGAAAATCAAGAAATGGATAATGGGGGAGGTGCGCGGGGGTACGGGCGGTTGCAAGGAACACCCGCACACCGCAAAGTAGCTGTTCACATATATTTCGCATGTTTTCCAGCACGACGCAGAGTTGGAGATTGGGATTTCCAAAACCAGTCACAAAACGAATGCTTACGTAAGCGGCGAAGATGGAGTTGTTCTTCAGAACGTATGGTTTACCATTGGAGAACAGCTGTCAGCAGGATACCTCGAGGAAGACACTGTTTACCTGGAATAGGACTGTGCCCGGCAGCATAGGAAAGTCGATCCGATAAGAGAGAATTGCGATATATGATTAGAAAATATTAACGACGTAAGCCACGTACAATGTTCATTATATAAAGAAAAAGATGCAATGTAACAATACCCTACACACAGTTGGAGCTCTATATAACAACGTAAAACAAAGTCCGAGATCAAGGTTGAGAAAGGAAAAGTGCTGGCACAACAAGGTGCAGACCAATCAATTAGCTTAGACCTTGAAACCTCTGGATCTTCTTCTACCTCTAGCTCTTTCGAACTTTCTACCCTTGGATTGGACCTTTGGAGCCTTGTGCTTGTGTGGACCCATACCGAAGTGTCTGACAGCTTCTCTGGAGTTTCTTGGACCTCTCAAGATCATGGTGTTCTTACCGGTTGGAGCTCTCAAAGCCAATTCGTCCAAAGTGATGGCTTCACCACCGTTCTTTAAGATGGTGGCCTTGGCACCCTTGGTGAACTTCAAAGCAGCAACAGTGGCTTTTGGGAAAGCGTGGATTCTGACATCGTCAGTGACGGTACCGACAACAACAACAATCTTGTTAGCAGAAGCTTCTGGCTTCAATGCTCTTGCGATTCTGGAAACAGAAACAGGTGGCTTGTTGATCTTGGACAAGAACAATTGTCTCAAGACAACCTTGTTGAAAGAAGCATCAGTTCTACCTATATTAAAAATAAGACGACACGGAAAAATCCCACCCACATGTTAGTAAATCTTGCTTGAGGAAAGTGGATACCTATTTGAATTCCAATCTGCTAATAATGCATTTATTATAACAACAGCTGGTTTCCAAGTATTATCTCCCTTCCCCTTCAATTCTGCTCTATAATCGCACTTACTAGTATAAGCACTTGCAGAATACAACCACCACCTCGGATTGCAAACACCCACGACGTTTATCCAATCTGTCTACGGTGATGATCTGGTTTCTCCATAGTTAGTCCCACAAGTTGCCGGTTCTGGCCTCCCAGAGGCGGCCCCCAAACCATGCGACCCATGCCAATTATAGACAGCAAGAATCAAAGGAAAAAAAACTCCTGTTGAATTTTCAGATATATCTTTTTCTCTAATACATACGTGCTAAGAATGAGTATAACTTTGCAAGGGATGCTAAGTAAACGTTATCAGACTTTGGAGCAGATCTGTGACTACTCTTTTCGTGTGGCTTCTTGAAATGATCTCTACCCATTTTGACAGTGTTTTGTTGTGTGATAAAGGATAAATATTAATTTAAAATCAAATCTTCCAAAAGAAGATGAGGAATAGTAGTAGAAAGAGACAAGGTGAAATTCTCTACTTGTTTTATCACTACTCACACACCTCGCCTTTCTTATTCTTTTTTTCTTACAGAGTGAAAAAAAAACAGAAAAAAATCACACATATTTCTTTTTTCTTTTTTTTTTTTCAATCACGCGGGTTTTTTAAAATTTGAATTCAGGGTTTAAATTTATAACAGTTCACGTGACCAGGTCTCCCAGCCCTCTTTTCAATTTTAACGATCCTTCCAAAATTACCATTTGAAGCTATGTTATTAAGTGAGAGAGAAGACGGATCACTAAGTGGGAAGTGTTGAACCGTGAAGTTAGTCCAGATCCGCCAAGTGGGAACAACAGGTAACAATGGCTACAGATCGTCTCAAGACAGGAAACACCAACGCAAGGGGAATCCCCGAAGCCAAGTTCATTGAAAATATTGACGATTTCATCAACCCGAAAACATGTACAGATGCTGATATCACCAATTTCCTGAACGAGTTGCAGATGCGTCTGGAACAATATAAATTCATGGAGGAGAGCAAGAGATCGACGCTGGGAAACCTCGAAGGTAAAATCCCGGATATTCAGAACACGTTGGACATGTGCAAGTTTCTCAAACAGAGAAGCACCGAAGAGAAAGAGCAAGAGGAGGACGACGAGGATGCAGAAGACAACGCACTCGTTGTGGACTACCAATTGAATGACACGATCTACGCCACTGCGAAAATACCGCAAGAACACTGCAAAACGGTCTCTCTTTGGCTGGGTGCCAATGTGATGCTGGAGTATCCTATCGATGAAGCAATCCAGATGCTATCCGAAAGGCTTGAGAAGACACAGACTTCCAAGTCCATCACCTTGGAAGATCTGGATTACTTGAGAGCAAACATAACAACAATGGAAGTCAACACCGCCCGTGTATACAACTGGGATGTTCAACGTCGGAAGCTCTTGAAGGAACAGGAGTCGAAATGATCTTTTTGAATAGAATTTACATCCACTTGCTACAAGTTGACAATCCAAAAACAGAAGAACACAATGCGAAAAAAAGGCAGATTAGTACATGTATATTAAATAAATACAGATAAACGTAATTAAATTTCCATATCCAACTGTCTATGGGGTATATCCTCTGGTGTTAACGCTATCGTTGTTGCTCACAGACCATTACTTGCGGTCTGATTATGATTGGCGGCCACTGCCACGTTGCTGGCACTATTCTGCATTCTGTTCGATCTCCTTCGAATCTCATTGATGTCTCTTTCTTTTGTAAGCTTATAATAATATCTATCAACCAATCCCAGAGATTCATCTGTAAATGGAACCAAATTGTTGAAATACAGATACCCGATGAAATACCCCGCTGCGCAAACAAGCATCGACGGAATCCCTTCACTGAGAAACAGCAACAAATATATCACCTGGCAAGAAAACATGTCTGTCACCGTAATACAGATGGTTTCGCCTAGTGGCTTGAAGTTGGCCAGACTACTGAAATCAAACTCCGCGGTGTATGTAATTGGTGTATACTTCAGATAGGGATAGAATAGGCCAAATAGAATACCAAATGGCCCGGAAGGTATGAACAAATTCCACCCAAGAAGATGGTAAAATGTGAACGAAACAACCGTGATCAGCACCAAATTATAGACATGTAGCAGTATTATGATTTTGAGTAGCTTCAGACTTCCAAATGTTCTCTCGAGTCCTTTCAACTTCATGATCACAAGAATCACAGAGGCTGCAACCTCCGACTGATTTTGGAATTGCATTTGCAAGAGCGGTATTCTCCAAAACTGCTTCCAGACCGTAATAAACGGATCCCACGCAAACATAAAATACGATTTCCAATCAAGAATCGATACCCCCAACGGTACAACTATCAGTAAAATCGTCCACCATTCTGTAATTTTCAAATACTTGAATCCTTTGGGAAGTGCAACTGCCATATCTATTTGGCTTAAATGTCCAGAAACTCTGCAATTCCCTTTTCTTCTCAGCATTAAAGAAGGCAAAATTAAGACAGAACCATATGGGGTTTCAAAAACAAAAATACTTGTTCGATTCATGTTCGCTCAGTTACACAACGATCGTGGGAATTTCGTTGCATGTCTTTTCTTATCGTTGATTTCTAGAAAGCCACTTCTGGCTCCACTGCTGTTGTATCTTCCTACAGCAAAACCAATTGAACGGTCTGCCTTAGAACAGCGTGCTCAGATGAGTAACTTGATGAATAAACTGGGACCCCAAGGGCGCCAGATTATTCTGGCTTCCCAAGATGGAAACAACGTTTCAAGTTCAGATGCTAGATATCAATTACCAACAGAACTGGATTATTTATTGTATGACATCTCTACTTGCCCAGCCACAACAAAAAGTGACAAAATCACATCTTATTTGGCCTATTACTATCCCAAATTAAAAAACAAACACAATATCGAACTATTAACCAGCCATTTCTTGAGATGTCCGGTCTTTTTTTCATCATTTGACTCCTTGTCATCAGAAAAATGCTGCAAAATCATCGAGTGCTTTCAGTACTTGATGGTTGAAAAATATAAAGTTACTAGCCCAACCGTGGGTTTTCAGGACTTTTATTCCTCCATATACAATGCAATATCCGAGTGTTTACAAAAGGATCCAAATGCATATTGGAAGGTTGTTCCGGTTTTGGCTGGCTGTATTGCCGCAATATCACCCATGCATTCGTACAATCCACATCCAGAATATTCAAATGTTATATCAAAGTTGAACAAATTGTGCATATCTTTGTATTCAAATATGTTATTGCACATTACGGAAATGAACGTGAATCCCGAGTTGAAGAAACCATTTTTGACCTCATTACTGTATATCCAAGAACATCTGCCAAATCATTTCTACCAACAATTGTCGATTGACAACCCAAATATATTGCCTGAACTGCTGTCAATCTTATTTTTTTCTAAAGATGGTCTGGACAAAGGATCACTATTATTTTCCAACGCTTCTGTCAAGGATATTATGAAGTCCAAACCTGTTTTAAAACACCTTAATAAATGGGTATTTGTATATGGAAAAATAACGAGCCATTTGCGTCCATCGCATGAATCGATACACCAGGTTTCTGCTTCTTTAGATTATGTTGTCTCATTCTGTACAAATATATCGAATAGCCAGCTTGAAATGTTACGAATGAAGTCAGATAAGTGGGATCTGGTGAAATATATTTTTTTTACGATAATCATGATTTTTGAACATGCTTCCACAGTAATTGTATCAGGTAAATTCAGTATCAATGAGACATCCTTTATAATTTCAAATCAAATTTTAAGGTCACTGTTTTACCTTTCTTTCATTTTAGATCAGATCGGTACAGGGGGTTTTGATGCGTACAATTTTGTGTTTGACTCTACCACATCACTTCTTAATGAGAAAAATGCTGAAATGGCCGAAATTCTTGAATATTCTCTGCTTAACGAGATACCAGAATCAAAATCAACAGTTTTGTCAATTGAAACTTCAAAATTAAATTACTTTTTGAGAGTAACAGAGGCAGTATTGCCATCTTTGAAAAACTCATTTAAAATTGCAACCTTGTTTCCTTTGATTAATAAAATTTTATCTACCGGTATGTATGATTCGTCTACAGTTGAATTTGCACATTCTATCATGATAAAGCATTTGAATACTATTTGCATTCAAGAAGCAAACTTTGCATCAACTCAAGAATATAGACTTCATATACAGGATGTTATTTTTCCGTATTTTGATAGAGTTCTCACTCAATTCCCAAAGGATTTATCACTTGCACAAGCATCGTTGATAGTGCAAACATGTGGTAGAGTATCGCTGAAAGTAAACAATGATTTCATTCAAACTCTTGTTGATCTTGTTTTGTTTCAATTTTCCATGGCTTCATACACGTTATTACCAGCAAGAACATCCTTCTCAAATGGAAATGAAGTCACAGTTCCCGAAAAGTTGAGTAGCAGACGTGCTGGCTTATTATCTTTATTAATTGATCTGATTCAGTTTGTGCATATTGACTCATTTGTACATACATTAAACGAAATTAAATGCCATATTGATGGATTAATTGGAGCTCGTGATATTTATACCTTATACGACAGTTTATGGGATCAGTTGCTAGTAGTGAATAAATTCGATTGTCAGAAAGGGCAATTAGGAATGGATTGGTGGTTTGATTCTGTAAATAATGGACAGGTGCCAAAGTTATAGGAAATTTTAGTGAGTCGAAGTTGAATAAAATACAATAGAATGGTAATATACATTTATATAATACTGTTTTATATAATATAAAAAAAATATCAAAAAAAGTTTTAAAGAACGATTATAAATATGATAGTTATTCTTCTTGAACTTCTTCCGCTGGCTCAATGTCACCCAAAAGATCTTCCAGGGAACAATTAGGATGTATTATGTAAACCAATTTTTTATTCAATTCCTTAGTTTTACGTCTTCTCCAATTTGCTTGCTCCCTGTAAATCTTCTCCTTTTCATCTTCATTCATATCTGGAGTAACAACCAGATCAGATGGCAACTCATCTTGGTGGAAATCAGTTGGATCAGGATTCACACGCATTAAAATATGATCTTTGACCAATTTATTTAGTACCTTCTTTGCAATCCTTAATTCTTCCCAATATTCATTGACAGAATTAAGCTGATCTTCAATTGCGGCCATGTACCAATCCAACAAATCTTTTTGTGTGTATCCAGATGGATTAATACTATCAGTCCCTTCAGCCTCTGCAACACTGTTACCTTCTTCCTCTTTATCTCGGATTTGCTGTAAAAATATATTACGCAAATTGACAAAGACACTATATGGAATGTGAGTTTTACTTTTCTTCACAGCTTGTTCAGAACTCTGTGTTTGTCTCATTTCTTCATCATCTTCACCCAAGTTTGGATCGTTATCAATACCAATATCACCATCACCATCGACGCCATCGTCATTACCAGCATCGTTGCCATCATCATTATTGTTATTTTCATCATCATCGTCATCATCAATTTCCAAATCTTCCTTTTCCACTCTAATGATGGATTGTTTTAATAGATCGTATGCTTCAGCAACAAAAACAGGCGTAATATCATCCTTACAATTAGCACGAGCAATTGCCTCACTCAAACGGATCAAAGATTCTAATTGTCTAACAGTGATTCGATAACTCGATCTTCCATCTTTACTATCATCCATACGCAATTCTTTATATCTCTGAATTAAGTAAGCTCTTGCTTCACGTGTTAATTTTGGTTTAACATTTCTAGCGTATTTGATGTATCTCAAAACTTGTTCCTTTGAAAATGGAGGATTCAATGCTTCATCTCTAAACAAATGTAAATTAACAATATGAGTCGCCAATTGTGTATCAATTCTTTCATTACATTCATCCAAAATGACAAAAAATAAATCAAATCTTGATAAAATTGGACCAGTCATACTTAAATTACTACGTAACCCAACTTTAGGATTATAACGACCACCAATTGGATTTGCGGCTGCTAAGATTGATGTTCTTGCATTTAAAGTAGCATGGATACCTGCCTTTGCAATGGAAATTGTCTGCTGTTCCATTGCTTCGTGAATAGCAACCTGATCTGCAACATCCATTTTATCAAACTCATCAATGCAACAGACACCATTGTCAGCCAACATTAGAGCACCGGCTTCAATTGTGAACTCACCACTTTCTTCATCCTTGACAACAGATGCAGTTAAACCAGCCGCAGAAGAAGCTTTACCTGAGGTATAAACAGATCTCGGAGCAAAACTATTAACCCATTTTAAAAACTGAGATTTTGCACAGGATGGATCTCCCACAATACAAACATTGATATCTCCCCTCAAATTAATACCTTCAACAGTTTTTTTATGAACACCACCTAGTAACTGCAGTAAAACTCCCTTCTTGACAACTTCATGACCATAAATAGTTGGACAGATCGATTGAACTAATTTTGAATATATATTTCTATCTGAAACCATATCTCTCAACTCATTAACTTCAAATGGTGTTAAATTTGAAAGGAACATTTCCAATGAGGCATTATCATTTTCTCCTTCTTCCATTTCCTTTCCTGATAATGAACTGACATGGCAACCTAAAAATGCAATTTTATAAGTTAAATCTCTAGCACCTAGAGATCTCATATTAATACCGGATCTAAGTGGATCAGAAGCACCAGCGCCTCTTGAACGAATAGTGGCAGCTCTAATTCCTGGTAACTGATATTGTGAAACATCCGGCAGGACAATTTCGGTCCCAGTGAATTTACATTTATCACCAGGCTTTGCCTTGTCGACCAATTCACCTCTTAGAATAACATCTAGAGTACATGGCATTGAACCGTTTGGGATTTCATTGGAATTCTCTTGAACTCTAACTTTTTGCCAATCCAAGAAGTGCGATTTTGCAATATTCAATGTCCACTCTGATTGATTAACACATGTGTTATTTATACATGATGTTGGCTCTGTGTATTTGAATGTTTGTTCAATATTTGTCACCAATGCTTTACACAGATCACAAGTGAATGCCGCCTTGCACAACTCGGGTCTGATTTCACTTGTTCTTGTAACGGTACCTGTGATAGACATCAACATGCCGATATTTTCTGCTTTGAGTTCACGAATTCTATGGATAGTCGTTAAATTATAGAACGATATTTGGAAATCCCGTTCAATTGTTTTTGAAGTATCATCTGAAACGGAGGCGGCTGTTGGACGTCTTAAAAATTGGGGCTGATGGTGTGCAACTACGTGACGCAGGGAAGTTTGCAAAAAGGGTAAAAACCTGTAGAACTGTTCAGAAATGGCATCACCCAGAACACCATCTTGATATGATAACAAATGCTTGAAATCGACATTGAGCAATGTACTATCATCGTTCACCATTTTGGCAATTCTGGCCAAATAAATCTTTCCTTCAAAATGGCTATCATATTCATCATCATCTTCATTCACGGTAAAGCTTTCTAAAAACTCTTCAAAAGAATCTTGCACTGTTTCTGAGATTTTATCTGTCACTTTATTGATGTTCGCCACATGTCGATTGACACGCATTCGTTGGGCTGTTTCAGCACCAGCAGACGTGGTTTCCCCTGGCCGTGGTCCACTATTTGTGCCATTTCTTCCCGCTGAAGAGTGTGGCAAATCACTGGTTGGTCCGCCCCCAAAGAAGGAGGACTGTGTATCTTGTAGGTGATTTGTAGTGTCATCTAAATTGAAATCACTTAATTGTGAAGATCCTGGGTTATGATCCATTCCATTGCCTTGGGATGGCAACGGCGAAGAAGCGACGCTCGACATTTTTGCAATCTTACTGTATGGGTTTTGAAAGTTCCTTCAAGATTCCTTGGTTGATTTCAAGTGTTCTTCGTAGGAAAGAATGTGTATAGCTGACCGAGTTGCAATACTATCCGCCGCTTTTGAAGAACAGAAAAACCAGTAAAACGCAAAAAAGAGAAAAAAAAGGAACGAAATGAAAATAAGAACAATTAAGGCGAAAAGGGAAATTGCGCATCACATATAGTTGGATTGGGTAGCAAACAGAAAGATGGCAAAGTTTCTGGGAGTGCTTTGCAATGATAATATAAATACAATAGTAAAGTTTAGCAAGCTATAAATACTAAAATAAAAACTGAAAACGGAAAGAAGACGAGATATTTCTAAGTCTAAAAATACTTATTAAAAAAGTAATGTGAAGGAAGAAATAAAAATATTGAAATAAAGTAAAAAAGATCAAGAAAGAAATAAAATGACTGAAGTGGAGTAAGAACAAAAGAACCAACAGTTGAATTTTCTATTTCGAATGCTGGATGTTTTATCTCTTCAAATTTGAACCTGGAACGCTGCTGAACCAACTAACATAGCCAATAATATATTTTCATAAGGAAATTTTTTGCTACAGGAGGATTATACTCTGCCTGGTCCTTCTCAACCTCAGCCAAACCCGAGATGCAGTCGATTTCTTCCAAAGGTGCAAAACAGATGTAATTCTTGTACCAGATCATGTGACCAATGTATAAAATAAGAACAATTGGAATGGTAATGTACGCAGCCACAAAATCACTTGCGTTGAAATCAAAGAAGACTGCATAACCGTTCGTCAGGGCCACTAGAAAGAAAAAGAAAACAGAAAAGTAGGCGGCTGGAACTTGAAATGGTGGTCTGAAGGTAACCCTGTCATTTAAGTTGTGGTAGTCTAGTGCCTTTCTAAATCTGAGATAAACAAGTCCAACAAAAATCCAGGAAATAAATCCAGAGACAGTGGAAATGTTTGTCAACCAGGTGAAGACAATGGAAGAGCTGTTTGAGCAATTCAAGAAAGAAACCAAGGAAATCAAGGCTGTAATCACAACAGCGTAAATTGGGACACCCATCCTATTAGTTCTGGCGAATATCTTTGGCAATTCACCTCTGAGGGCCATGGAATGTAACGTTCTAGTTGCTGAATAGAATTGAGAGTTACCGCAAGAGTAGGCCGATGTTAAGATACAGGCATTGACAATATGGTTTAACACTTTGATACCGGCATTTTGAATACCAATGACAAAAGGAGATGCGGCAGCACCTGAAGAACCGTTGGAGATAGCGTTCATTAATCTTGAATCGTTATAAGGAACCATGATACCAATGGCCAAAGCACCACAGACGTAGAAAAAGATCATTCTGTAGATGAATCTCGATGTGGCCTTTGGTAAATTGACCCTTGGGTGTTCTGCTTCTGCGGCACATGCAGTAATCAACTCTGGAGAAAGAATAAAGGCAAAAGCAGATTTGATAACGGAAGACCAGCATGCCAAAAATTTACCCGTATTACCACCGGTCAAATGTTCTGTAAAAGCCCCAGGATGCTTCCAGTAGTGGAAACCCAACACACCATGTGAATCTGGAGCACCACCAAAGAAGATAACAACACCCACAATGATCAAACCAATAATTGTGAAAATCTTGATCAAACCAATCCAAAATTCGATTTCACCAAAATATTTCACTGCACATAGATTGATTGCCACCATGCAAACCCAAAATATCGCAATCCAAGCACCAGGGTTGATAGGAGTCCAATATTCAATGACAAAGGCTGCTGCTGTGATTTCAGCCGGAGCAATCAATGCCTGGGCGTAGTATAAATTCATACCAGCAGTGAACGCCAATGATGGGTTACCAGTGTACCTTTGTGCCAAGGCATATATAGTTGTTTGACCTGGAATTGGAATAAAAGTGACCATTTCTGCAATCTGGTTCATCACAAACCAGACCATGATCGATAAAATCAAATAACCAATCAAGAGACCTGCTGGGCCACAGGCCTCTAATGCCGCTCCAGAACCAACGAATAAACCGGTTCCAATTGCACCGGCCAAAGCAATGATCTGGATGTGTCTGGATTTTAGACCTTTTTTCATCGATGTGCCGTCATGCTCTTTTTCACTGGCTGAGTCGAAATCGTCAGCAATATCAATTTCATATTGTTTTTTCTCCGTATCATGATTACTTTTATTTGAATAGAACTCAGTTTCTGAGTCCAATGCGGTTGTAACTGTTGACCGTGGAGCTGTATCAAATACTTGTTTTAATTTATCCATAGTGTGTTGTGTGGAGACTTGGCTGAACTATATGGACAAATAGATATAGATGCAAAGATAAAGACTAACAGTATATGTATATCTATATGCTGATCCTTACCAAGTATTGTAACGTAAAGCATACCTAAAGACGGGAAAGAAGCTGCTATATATACTTTTGAGGTACTAGCAATATATCTGTCTGTATGTATCTACCGGAATGCAACATTAATTGCCTTCCCTTTTTTTTTCACCAAGGCAAAAAAGCAAAGATAAGGAGACATCATCTTTCCAAAAAAATCCAGAAAGAACAATACTATATCAGGTTCATGACACGAAAGATTGAATACGATGGCGGAGTACATCATAAGATGAGGTGTGCTATCAGTGAATTTAGCAATACCCTAAGGAAACAAAAATGAAGCCAGGGAACTGTATAGCCAGGGAAGATCTAGGAAATAGATGTTTCAGCCATGCGTCCCAAAGTGAAGCGAGATAAGAAACCACTAAAGGGTAGGTTCGACAGTGTGATAAAAAATTTTATGATGGTTATGACAGGACTGATAAGGATTTTTGATCTACAGCTATTTAGCGGGATGATTTTCGATAGTTGAGAGTGCAAATGTCACTTGGACGGGGAGTACCAACAGTCGATGCCAAGCAGCTGAATCAACTGGTGAAGGTTGCCAATATCCTTAGTGCGCTAAACAAAAGGTGGCTTATGCGATGAGATCATCTCTGAATCAGAGGTGAAAACAAAGGAACATCTGTAGATCAGGTTCAATTAGCGGTAGTTTCAAGCTAATCGGTGACCAAGGTTGGAATGGAGAGACATCGCCAGCCTATTGATCACTTCAAGGGTCTTATCGAGACAGAAGGCTTTAAGTGACAATAGCAGTTGATCATCAGTTGATATTACAAGACAAAGGGTAGCTCGGAGCTCCACCAAGGAAACAGCAAACTGACACCACATATGAACTGCGTCAACAGGAACGGTTTAATGCCGTTGCAAACTCGCTTTGAGTTGAATTTTTGCAAAGGGTGTGTTATTGTGCTCTTTCTCCCTTATTATCTTTACTTTGGGCTATATACAACTTAGAGTGGTGTTAGTTGGGTGAAGCTATGTGTTAAACAAGCGTCACTCTACATTTCTGCTTCATGCTATGTCTCTTTTATTTTTTGCAGTTTTTTTTTTTAGAGAGAGCTAAGAACAAGTGTGAAAATAGTATAGTAGAGCAGAGTGCATCTACATAATAAGTAAGAATAAAACTGAGTGGGTGCATGTATCGGAATTGATACTTGATTAGTGGAACGATCCCGAGAAGCGGTTCAGATTAGATAAGAAGAGCTTAGATTAGATAAGACTGGGCTGGACTAGTGGTGTTTTCTATAGACCTAATGCCGTACTAGTCTCTTTTTTTTTTTTTTCTTGGTCCCCAATTTTTGCTCTTTTCTTTTTCTATTTTGGGCATAAAACACAATGCGTGTCATGGGAGAAAGTTTGCAACATTAGCGGAATAAAATTCCCCAGTTAGTTAAAGGGAGAGAAAACATCAGATCCAAAGAGAGGTGGGGGGAGTGGAAATTTGCTGTGGCGTCGATCGACCACGGCTGTTGTTTTTTGAAAAAACCGCACGTGCAATGAAAAACACGTGATTGGAATATTTTCATGGGGTGTAACAAATTGCCGGCGGAGATCCATTTCGCGCATTTGGGAACATTCAAGAAGCACTAAATAGACTTAAATGACGGTAAACCTCTTGAGCGGAGATTTGGTGGTGGGATTTTTTTTGTCCACGGATAAGTGGAGATTTTGACATTGTTCTAAAAACGAGTGATTGAAAAAAAAAAGGTTTAGCTGTGTGTCTGTCTTCTTTTTTTTTAATCCTCCGTATACGCGCCACAATTAACCGGAGATCTAGTTGGCAGAAACATAGTGACCAGCTGGTCCAACATAAGTGACACCTAATCAGAACACCGTAATCCTTGATCAAATATAAGATGTTTTACACGAAGCCACCACTTTCGGAAATTTCTATCTGCTGAAAAAAAAACCTCTCAGAGGTCTGACTAATAGTATCCGTAATTCATGCAAAGACATTGACAATTTAAACGATTCATGAAAACAACTTGCTGTTTTCGTGTTGCCGTTTGCTTACATGTCTTTTTTTTTTTTGGAGATTATCCATGTGCAAGGCTCGGGTTAATTGGATGTGGATAATCTCCGTATGTCCAATTGCACACAGCAGAATGAAAACCACCACTTATTCCCTGTAACCAAAACATACCCCAGACAGCTTGGGGCTAAAAATGTTTGCATGTGCCTGTGCATCCCCAAATAGTTCCACTTGCATATGCACGTATCTTCATCATGGGTCCCCTAAAGATCCATTTTCAGGATAGAAGCTTATATAGTAACTTCCGCATGGCACTGGCAACAGCGGATTAATGGCGGAAATTAGGCAATCTGGGGAGAGGTCGTAGCTAAGGTCATCCCACGTTCGGTCTACACGAAGAATTATCCCCACAATTTTTGCTCGGGCGTTACTGTCTATTGTCGTCTAATAAAATGCACACTCTTTGTGTGTTTTCTATTGTTCGAAAATCTGCAATTCTTATATGGTGTTTGTGTTTTATTATTCTGTGACTGGATTTAATCCGATTGTTTGAATAACAAAGCAATAAGTGGGAAAGAGAGAGAGCAGAAGGTATGGGGAACAAACAGCCATTGAGTGGAGACATTGGAATACGGCTGTTAAGTATTTTGACTGTATATATGTGTGAGGCTCTGTTTATTGATTTTCTAGGCGTTTCTGATTTTCCTGGAAATCACTATTTATTGGTCTCAGTAGCCCCTTTCTGAATTTCTGAAGGCAAAAATGATGCTCAGCCTGTGTTCTTCTCCCTCTGTTTGCAAGGATTGCACATACATTTCCAAATATATACATCCATACCAACACACACACTCACAGATAGATATATAGAGATATCTATATAATATATATACACACACCAGAAAACATTGGTAATTTGTCGGCATTAACCTTAAATACCGATATTCGATCCACTAGCCAGTCAAGATATTGGCACATTCAAACAGAGATAGACACACCACACTAACATGAAGGGACTCTTGTACTACGGCAAGGAGAAATTGAGATACTCGGAAGAGATCGAAGAACCACAGATCAAAAACCCAAACGACGTGAAGCTCAAGATCGCATACTGTGGTATTTGCGGTACCGACTTGCACGAGTACCTGGACGGACCAATTTTCTTTCCACTCCCAGGCGCCAAGTCGGAAATCTCGGGCAAGGAGATCCCGCTCTGTCCAGGTCACGAGTTCTCCGGTGTCGTCGAGGAAGTCGGCTCGGCAGTGACAAGAGTCAAGCCAGGAGACAGAGTGGTCTGTGAAGCCACGTCCCATTGTTCCGACCGAGAAAGATACAAAGACGAGATCGAAAATAAGGATCTGTCCTTCTGTGCTGCTTGTAAGGCGGACAAACCAAACTGTTGCAAGAGATTGAGCTTTGTCGGCTTGGGTACGGACCACGGGGCGTTCGGCCAGTATGTCGTCTACGGAGAAGACCACATGTTGAAGATCCCAGACAACTTGCCTCTCGACCTAGCAGCCTTGGTGGAACCATTGTCGGTGGCATGGCACGCAGTCAACTGCGCAAACTTCAAGCCGGGCCAGGACGCCGTCGTTCTAGGTGGTGGCCCAATCGGCTTGTGCACAATCTTGGCTCTAAAAGGTCATAGCGCAGGCAGAATTGTCTGTTCAGAACCAGCCGCAATTAGAAGAGAATTGGCCGAAAAATTGGGCGCCGAAACCTTCAATCCGATGGATTACGATGATCCAATTTCGGCTTTGAAAAATCTGTTGCCAGAAACCGAAGGTTTCACTGCCTCCTTTGACTGCTCAGGTATTCAAAAGACTTTTGATACATCAATTGATGTCTTGGGTCCAGGTGGTACAGCAGTCAATGTTGCAATCTGGCCAAACGTCCCAGTCCAGTTTGTTCCAATGTGTTTGACCTATCAGGAAAAAATGGCCACTGGTTCGATGTGTTACGTCACTAAAGATTTCAAAGAAGTCCTTGAAGCAATCGAACGTGGTCTGATAGATCAAGAATCAATGAGCTTATTGGTCACCGGTAAAGTTGAAGCAAAGGATGCAATCGAAGGTGGTTTCATGCAATTGATTAACCATAAAGAAACCAACGTCAAAATTTTAATTGCACCAAATGGTTTAGACATGTAATACAAAAAAACTCAAATTGCCTTCAACTTTTATTATCAACTTCTCTTTAATAAAAGTGTGAATTGGCAATGAATCCGATGCTCTAATTGATGTTCTTTCCTTTTTCTTTTTTTCTCCTATGCATTAATCATTTTGTACTTTTATTACTTTTTTTTATTTTCACTTTTATCTTCACTAATTGTACTTCTTTTTTTCCTTTTACTTTAATAAAATCAATCAATGACATAACAAAAATACAAAGTCTAGAGAACTATATATTCGGCCCATACTTGGCGTTTAGTGATTTCATTTTAATCATATCCTTTCGAGTAAAATAGTACGCAACCAGGGTCAAGACTAACCCTAAACTGCTGAGGCATGCAGTATATGTAAAGCCAATAAAATACCTAGGGGCCGCCTCAGAGTTCCACACAAAAATAGGCACCCATGCACCGGTAACATAGGCTAACGTATTAGTAATTACAACAACAAAGTTTCTCTTCATGTCGTCTTGGAGCAATAACCGGTTAACCCATGAAAAGATTTGTGGTTGGCCCCAGGCTGTAGGTATGCCAATGAAGAAGTATGACGCCCAGTGTAATCCTCTGGGGATCTCCCAAATAGACAAGCAGATACAACCAAATATTAAGCTCACAAAGAACAACAAGACGAAAATATGATTTTTCTTACCCCCGATGTAATCATGAAAATAGGAAATGAATAATGTAACTCCAATGGCCGAGCCGTAGAGAATCGAAGGATAAATATTATACTTATCTGATGGGAGCTTCAAATCATACTTCATCCACGTTGTAAAGGTCGGTTGTGAGATTGCAGTACAACTGTTATTATAGCATAAAAACAGAACGGGAAAAACCCATATATGCCATGTATTGAAAAAGCTTTTGATCTTTTTCCAGGTATACTTTTGACGGGTGTTCAATTGTGCGCCGATCCTTCTCCTTCTTTCCATAGCAACCAATTTATCTTCATCTGTAAAGTACCAAGCATCGGTAGTTGACGGTGTATTTGGATCAACGAATATTGTGTAAATTCCAATGGGAAACGATATGATTGCATCAATAATAAACATCCATTTAAACGGTTCAATCGAGCTGTCTTTAAATCTGTCCAAAACCGCCTCTTGTAAAGGTCCGGAAATTAAGCTTGCTGAAACGCCAGCAACTGCAAAATACGAGGATCTTTTGGACAATTCAGCAGGAGAATACCACGATCCGACCAAGTATTCCAGGCCTGGAAAATATCCTGATTCCATCAAGCCGATGAAAAATCTAAGTGCATAAATACCGTTGATATTGTCACTTTTACACGTGATCATTAAAACAGTCAAAACTGCCCAGATGATTTCCAGCCCACCAAGATAAAACCTGGCTGAGATCCTATGCAATATCAGATTTGATGGAATTGCCCCAATGATATATCCGACTGTCCACAACGTAACCATGTAATTATACTGATTTTTATTCATGGAAAAGTACTCCTTCATGCCATTCACATAGGCGGTTGATATATTCGACTGGTTCAAATTTTTAATGAAATATCCACACATGGAACTTGATAATAAAAACCAGTCCAATTTCAGCAAAAATATCTGTTCTTTTGGATGCTTATCAAGCCCATCCCAAAAAAAATGGCCAACCTTAAACCACAGACTTCTTCTTCTTGCCAGTTCCGCCTCGCACATGTCAACCGTTAAGTCGATATATGGTGTAGCACCATCATTCACCTCATCAGTATCATTATCGGAGCTATTCTGCAATGTCGAATATATCTCAACTTCATCCACTTTATTCCACTGATTGGCCAATTGATCCTCTCTCTGCATATCGTTCCTTTCTATAGGCATGTTGATTAAGGACCAACAAGCATCTATCCAAACTTAAATATTTCCTAATATTCCAAACATAAATATAAGGATATCATCCCGGTATTTATATAGAACATTGTCTAACCAGGTGTGATCAGAAAGAACCACAAACCGGACGTCTAATACAATTTCCAATTGACCAAAGTTATCATAAAAGATATTGTTATTAATAAGCTGTGGTTTTTAGATGATGATATCATAGTTAGTACAGCCACTATACACACACACCGCCACAGCCACCACAGTTGATGGCAGTTCGATTATTCTTGTTCAACTCTGTAGCTGCCACTCAATTGCTCTTTATCTATTACAACCATGGTATGTATGCCAGATCAAATCCACTAGGACCTGGTCCAAAAATGAAATTATCGGCTCTTTCTGGTACTATTTATTGTAAAATATCTTCTACCAGACTGCCACATTTTTCTCTTTCTTCATCTTCGCAAGGAAAACATTTAGTTTTTAGCACCGCTAATCTCGTAACATTCTTTAATCATTCAAAGAACACAATTTATCTGACAAAAGCAACAAATAAACATATCAATGCACGATTTCTTAGTGTACAGGTCTGGATGTAGAGACGTAAAGGGAAGAGAAACATGAATAGAAGGCTCACATGAGTAGAAACATGATTTTTGTCTTCCTCACACCTCTTTTTTTTTTTTCAATTGACTTTCAGAGAATGACATGGATAACAACATCAAGCAGAGCTTATGATTTTATTACAACTGAATACACGTCAGGGAAACACAAGTTAAACGCTATTATCCAAGGTCAAAAATGCAGTCGTCTGTGTTGCCACCCATTGGATCACCACTCCCGTTTCCTAACTCTGCCGATGTTGCGATATTGAAATATGTTGGCTCGGTATCAGGCCATGAGGGGGTGTTTTGTGGTTTGGAATTATGTGGTGATTTGGCTGCCAGGGGTAAAAACAATGGAAATGTGAATGGCGTACGATACTTTGATGTCAGAGTTGCCAATAGTGGGTTGTTTGTTCCTCTACGAAAGGTTGTTGGATGGCTGAGTATGGGATCGCCGATTGCAAAGAACAATAACGGCAGCAGCACGGCAGCCAACACCAACATGAACATGACTGTGGACGTGAGCTCGAATGCAAGCACATATTCGAACACCAACTCCAATTCGAACCAGCTGTCCCAAACTTCACATTTTGCTTATCACAACGACAAGATGTCGGTCGATCTAACGCCACCCAACCGGACAGGGTCTGCTGGTGAGATGAACGAACTACGCCGACATATCAACGTTCTCGAAAAGCAGCTGGTACAACGGGAGAACGATTTACGAGATTTGGACATCCAGCTTGATGAGCTTGACGCAACACTACGTGCCAACGATGCCCGTTTGTCGAGAAAGGAAGATCGGTTTGCCAGATACAAAGAGGAAAAAGAGGAGGAAATCAGACTGCTGGTGACGACGATCGAAGCACTAGAAAAAAAAGTTGTAGAGGTCGAACTTGCACATGCTTCCAAAGCGGAGGGGCAGAGCGATTCGGGTAAAGCTGCCGTTGAGGAAGAGTTGAAGAAGCAGATTGAAAAGCTGACGTTGGAGTTGGCCGGAGAAAAGGAAATGTTCCAGAGTTACAAAGCAAACAAAAGTAAAGAGATCGAGAAGCTAAGAAACGTCGAGATGGACAAGTACAAACTGGAGATTGAACTTGAAAGACTGAGAGATGCAATGGCGGATGACAGCGTAGCGGCCAAAAATGAGAGGATCAGGGTGTTGGAAGAGGAAAACCGGGAACTGTTGCAAACTGTAGACAGCTTGAAGTTGGACCTGGAGTTGCGAGATAGTAAACTGGCGGAGATCGAGGGTCCCTACGAGGAGAGAATCAGTGGCCTGATGGAGCAGATCAAACAGTATGGAAAGCAACTGGAGGAAAAGGACTCCTTAGTGGCGAAGCTGCAGGAGAAAGCAGCGGCTGCTTCGAACATGGTCGATGCCAATGGCGGGCTTAAGGTTTTTGTTCCTGAGACGGCCACAGACGCCTCAGCTGGCCGTGACAACTTCTGCACGTTTTGTGACCTGGAAGGCCACGAGACGGCGGACTGTCCATATGAGAAGGACAACCTTGAGATGTTCTGATGCACTGTAGACCGGGTGGACGGCGGATTTGGGAACGAGAGTACAACGATGTGTTGTTTATTTTGTTTTCAGGTTATTCCACTTTCGAGTTTCATTTTCTTTCAGTTGTAGTTTTAGTTTTTTTTTTGTTTATTTTTTTTTTTTGCTTCCATATATAAATAGATAAATAGAATATATACAAGTGTTGTTCATATGATAGAAGTCGAGCCAGAATCTTACACCTTGTATCTGTGGGATGGGTCGACGTAGAACGGAGACCATATGCCTCTGACGGAAGGATTTGTAGACACGACTGTGTGTTTAGGTTTCGACAATTTCTTACCTGAGGAATTGATCAGCAGCTTGAGTTTGTTCTCTATGACGTCGATGTTCCACTTTCTCACACAGATCTGCTTGAACGCATCCTTGGATGAGTCCGACGTGGCGTTGGGGGTGGAGTATTCTCCCTTCAAGACCGGATGCTGGCCCACTTTTTCGACAACCTTGAATTCCACCTCCGGATACTGTTTGGCAAACTTCGAGAGTCTCAGACGCAAGAACTCCCTCATACCGGCGGAGGAACCACCAAAGTTGCAGTATGTCATGGTTATACGTTTGCATGGGAGAACAAATGCACCCACCCCGTTACGGGCACGTGATACTTGTTGCACAATGTTGATTCCTACCATCTTTGTCTTCGATGTCTCTTTACTTGGTATGTGACCCGCTTGATGATTTTTCCACCTTCAACTTCGGATTCTCCCAGACCTTCTCTTCTTCATCTAACAACAACTTCTGTCTCTTTTTCCTTGTCTTTTTTTTTGTTTTCATGCTCTCACTGCTTCTTTTGTTCTCCTTCTGGTGAACTGAGCGCTCAGTTGTATGTGGAAAATCGGCAACGGGGAAAACGAAAAAATAAAATCTGTTTTTTTATTTTTTTTCTTTTATTTTATAATTTTTTTTCTTCAAAAAATAAAATAATAAAAAATACAAATTTTGGCCCATGACGAGACGTCGATCGACGCGTCGATCGACGTCTCTGCGGGGTCTCCTGTCTTGCCCTTTTTTTCTGAGTGTTTGATTATGTGGATTTGAATCCCCTCTGTTGCAGCAGGCTCAGCCATGTTTGTCTCTTTAGAAGAAGAGTATGTAGAAGAAAAGAAACAAAAGAAGCAGCTGCAGGAGGGTCGGAACACTGGACCACACAGACCGATTATCGCCATGATGAAGCGTTTTTTCAGTAGCACCGCACGGGCACCCCGTCATTACACGACCACATTCAAGGCGTCCAACTTAGGTCAGAACTTGGCCAAGTACGATATCTATGCGTTGGCAGACAAGCCGGAGAACAACGTGGAGATGATTTCGAACGACTCGGTTGTGTTCTCAAACCTCAAGGTGGTGCGTTCGCCCAACGCCAAGGGCGAGGCGATGGGGGCCCTGCTCCTCAACAACCAGATCTTCCAGGTGAACCTCACAGGAACGACGTTCCAACACAACGACGTGGTGGTGGAGATAAGCCCCCGGGTTCTGGAGATCCTCTCGCTCGTGTACCCGAAGCCAGAGCTCCTGATTGCCGGGCTCGGCAAAAAGACACGTATGTTGGGTCCGGCCACAAGAAAGACCCTGAACGAACTGGGAATAAGGGTTGAATCCGGCGACACCAGAAGCAGTGCCTTGAGCTACGACCTGTTGGCAACAGAGCGGTCGCCTGCATTGGTGGCGGCCATCATGCTGCCTCCAAACTTGTAAATAGAATGGTTAAATAAATAAGTAACGAGCTAAACAACAGACCAACCGACCCACAGGCGGAAATAAAATAATGGCTAGATATATATATATCGTCAAGGTTGGATGGTTGGCGGCGTGTCTGTAGACACGGCAACCGCTACAGATACAACCCTCTGTTGGAGCCTAAGCAACCTTGAGTTTGCCACCGAGAACAAAACCATACGCAGCCAGCGTGACGATGCTCAATAAGTTGGCCCCCATACTCATGCCGTGCCATTTGCCAAACTCCTTGTCAATGGACTTCAATTCGCCACTGTCAACAGCAGCCTGGTCGTCACCGGCAAACTTCGAGTCGATAATGGCCCATCTCTTGGTCTTCAGTCCGGCACACAAGGGCGTTAGGTAGGCCAGGTTTGCCACCCCGCCAAACGAGCTGGTGACCAAAAGACCCAATCCAACGCTCGGGATGCTATATGGTGCTGTCAAGCCGATCAGAATTGGCGCCACCGACTGCGTAATGAATTGAATAGGAAGAACGGCTCCCTGGAAGTCCCCGAATTGGCGACGGGGTAAGGTGTCAAGGGCTTTGATTGAAGCAACAAACGAGTGGAAACTCGTTGATCCCAGCGTGTATCCGTATGTCAAAAGATGAACTGTTAGTAATAATCCCATTGTTGAGGTTGGCGATTTTGATTATCGGTGGAATTCGGTTTCGGCAACTAGGTTGAAAGACAAATGCATCTCAGTTGTAGAGGTTGTACTTGGTTTCTGAGATGATCTGTGAAAGCGACAGGCGATTAACAAAGAGAAATACTGCTAAAAAATAAAGAAAAAAATAAAGAAAAAAGGAAATGCATTAAATTTTACAGATAAAGCAATTATTAATAGGAGAAGACAGTTTTTCCGAAAATGGGAAACTTTAAAGGAACATTCTTTTTTAAAAAATAACCCGGTGTATCTATATATAAATTATATGATTTGAAAAGATTGTAATAGATATGTCCATCACTTGCTGGAAAACCAAAAAGAAAAGCAAATAAAAAACGGAATAACATAAGATGAGAGGTGGAGCCACAAAGGAGAAAGCATCACAAAACACGGTCGTATTTGGCTGGAGCTGCTGCTGGTGCCGAAGGAATAGCAGCACAACAACGCACAAAGAAGATGATGAAAATGGTGAGGAAAGAGATACCGGTTCCAAGCCAGGTCAAGATCAAAAAGTTCTTGGAGAGCTGGGCATGGATGCCGAAATCGCCGGCATTTTTATTGAACTCCGTTTCGATGTACTTGTAGGCGCCCGTGGCACAGCCGGAGGAGATGATGGCCGCCACGAACGCCAAGAACTGGATAAAGGAAGTGAGCATCCCGCCACCCCAGCACCAGCACAACAGCTGGAAGAGCACGGTGAGCACGGTCAAACAACACGCGATGATGGAACAGATGTAGATCACCTGGGACAAGTGGCTTGCCGTCTTGACGTAGTCGGCCAGTCCGCCTGGTAGAGCGATGTCCGACTCCGTGACGTTGATGCCGAGCGAGTTGTACTCGTTGATCTGGTTGACAACAAAGGAGATCGGGTCGAAGGTGTACGTGATTGACGAGCTCGTGCATGTTGAGTCCTTGAAGTTGACATTTTCCCAGATCTTGTCGACGGTTTCGGTGGTGCCTACTTCACCACGACAGAAGCCATACATGCCGAAAATGTATGCGTCGGCAAAACCCAACTGGCTCACCGTGTACGATTCCGCCGCCGAATAGATGGACGCTGTATTAAGCTCCGACATATCCAACTCCATCAGAAATATCGAACTTTTGACCATTTGTTTGTCGATGGTACCGATGTTGGCCGCCAAGAGAAACGCCAGCGACGTCAATGCCGAAAAGACAATCAATATTGTTCCTAGAAATCCACAACAAAACATTGCTCCACTTATTTATTTGTCCACTGCTATTGATATGCAATAAGCCTTTCTGCCAGAAGTTATAATACTATTGTTATCTCTCGCAAGATATCGAGGGAGATGGCAAAACAAGTGAAAACTGGCTTAGCTTTTCGGTTTCGTATTTTTCAAAAGAAAATCACTTACCGGAGACGTAAAGAAAGGGAAAAAAAAATCGGGCACTTCGTATGAATATATTTCACTAAGAGTTGTGCAATAAGTTACAATAAATATAACTTTCCAACTGTGACTGCACAGGTTTTAGCCCACAACTTGATCTGGCAAGCAATATAAACAAACTGCAGGATCTTGAAATACAGCTGATCCAGAGAATGTAAAACACGGAAATGTCACATTGGAATGTCAACAATGTGAAAAGCTTGTTTCCATAGAGAATCCGTTGAAATCGCGCAGAGGCTGGTTTTTTGCTATGTTTACCACTGGTCCCATGCCAACAGACAATTGTTGCTAGTCCAACTGGCGTCTGTTAGCGATGTTGCTATTTTTATACTAAGTGGTGAATTGCTCTATACAATAAATTCTACGTAAAATGGATGATACTATCGGAATAATTCCAAGAAATGAAAGAAACACGTGCTGTCGTCTGAGCACACAGACATACACCTAATATCCTTCTGGCAAAAAGCCAAGCTTATCCATTCTAACCCTGACAGCATTACGGTGACCGTCTAGACCCTCGACTTCGGCCAAGTCCATGACGGCACAACCGATGTTCTTGAGACCCTGTTCTGTGACCACCTGGGACGTAATGAACTTCTGGAAGGTGGCGGTGTTGACACCACTGTACATTCTGGCATAACCGTAGGTTGGTAAGGTGTGGTTGGTACCGGAAGAGTAGTCACCACAGGACTCGGGAGACAAGGCACCAACAAAAACAGAACCGGCATTGTCCACCTTTGGAACCCAACTTTCAGCGTCCTTGATTTGCAAAATCAAGTGTTCAGGTGCATACTTGTTGGACATCGCAAACGCTTCCTCCATGGTCTTGATCTGGATGGTGGTGGAATGCTCAATACACTTTCTGATGATATCGACTCTCGACAATGCGTTGGCCTGTCTGTCGACCGCCTCGTCAATCAAATCAACCTGCTCATCGCTCATGTCAACAGCAAGCAAGATGACCTGCGAATCAATACCGTGTTCGGCTTGCGACAACAAGTCGGACGCAACGAAATCCGCATCGGCGTATTTATCGGCAATGACCAACACTTCACTTGGACCCGCTGGCATGTCAATTGCACATAGCGCATTCGAGTCATTTGCAACCAACATCTTGGCCGCAGTGACAAACTGGTTACCTGGACCCATGATTTTGTCACATTTTGGAACACTTTCAGTACCGTAAGCCATTGCAGCAACTGCTTGGGCACCACCAGCTAACACGATACATTTGGCACCCACCTTGTGGGCAACATAAACAACCTCAGGTGTCAACTTACCGTCTTTACCTGGTGGTGATGCAAAGATAATATCACTACAGCCCGCAACTAGAGCAGGAACGGATAACATCAATGACGTCGAAGGTAAAACGGCAGTACCACCTGGAATGTAACAACCGACTCTTTCGATTGGTCTGGCAAATCTCGAACAGTAGACACCTGGACTAGTTTCCACAGTCAAAATATCCTTCTGGTTTTGAGCTTCGTGGAAAATTCTGATATTTTCGAATGAAATGTCGATTGCCTTCTTGACTTTGTCAGAAATTTGCATCATGCTTTTATCAAATGGTGCATTCAAAACTGGGCTCTTCAATTCCACTCTGTCGAATTTCGCAGTTAACTCCAAAAGCGCCTTATCACCTTCGGTTTTGACCTTGTCAACAATAGGTGTGACCAATGACATGATATCAGCAGATTTTTGAATTGGTCTTTCCAAGCATGCCTCGACTTCCTGGACAGTGGCGGTCTCTGCGTTGATTCTATTCATATAAATCTTGTCATTTGGACCGATGACTCTCTCCTTCTTGGCTTCGCATTTTTCTTCATCCTTGTTGACGTCCTTTGCTTCTTCCTTTTCAATAAACTTAGCTTTTGCGTCACCCTTTCTTCTGGAAACCTTCAGCGACTTCATATCTAAGTTTTTCTCGATATCAGAAATTGAGACACCGTATTTGATGCACTTAGTCAACGCAAAATAGAACAAGTCGGCCGCTTCCCAGGCAATTTCCTCCTTTGTCTTGGCATCTGTCAATTCTTCTGCTTCCTCTTGGATCTTGGCATTTAACAGTTTTTCGTCCTCAAACAAACGCTTAGTGTAGGAGCCTTCAGGTGCAGACTGTTTACGGGAGGTCAGTGTTTTTTCAAGAGATAATAAACCGTGGAAGTTACCGAAGCATGAATTGGTGTTCAAGTGACAAAAGCCAGAACCGGATTGTTCAACAATAACTTTCAAACAATCGTTGTCACAGTCGATGTCAAATGCAAGCAACTTTTGTGTTGCTCCGGATGTGGCTCCCTTATACCATAAGCCATGCTTTCTTGATTGGTAGACACCAGTTTGCGTCTTGATGGACTCGCAAATCGACTTTACCGATGAATAAACAAGACCCAGGCATTGATTTGATGCATCGGTCACCAACGTTGCGTATAAACCATCCGAACGGTCGGTGACTAAAGATGGAATGATAAATTCAGCGACTGGGTACACGTTGGATGGAACGTTTTCGTATTCCGATGTGAGTGATTCGGCACCGACAACCGGTATGAAGTCTGATTTTGTGACTTTTTGTAATTCTGACAGAGGGGTTGATGTGTTTGAGAGAAACACGAACGAAGCCACTGTTTCTGACGCTTTTTCTGGCAGCGAAGCCAAAGAGTCGAAGGCAACAGATGTGTACGAGTCAGAGACTGCTGAAGAATCCACCTTATAAGTGATTCTTGCATTTGGGATTTTGGCCACGATGTCTTTGCTCTCTTCCACGGTGGCAAAAACTGTTGACACGCCGTTGTTGTATAATGCCAATAGGGAATCGATGGCTGCATCATCCACTGGAGTTTTCAAATCGACAAAGGTCGCTTGTTTGGAATACTTGGCTATCTGGAGAATAGCGTCTGCATTTTTGCCGTCGAATTCAAAAATGGCTTGTCCGATCACGGAAAGCTTAGGGTTCACGCTTGAGGCGGCTCTGTAGTATGGTAATAGAGGATAGACCATTTTAAATTATTGAGTGAATGTTTCTAATATCTATCTACTTGGATATACTGATGGATATGTCAGTGGTTATATTCAATGCTAGTCTTGAACAAAAGGAATCTAATGAACCTCTTTTGCAGTATCTTGAAAGAAATATGCAGAAGTCCAACTTAATAGGAGAAGTCCAACTTAATAGCAGAAAAAAATTCCCAGAAAATTATAGAGTAGGAAGAAGTATCGGATACTGTGGAAATCACACAAAACACGAGACAATGCTGAGTCGAATCTAACAATAATAATCGAATCAGAGATCCATCTACTATAAAACCCTAGCAATTCTACTTCAACGCTTTTTTTTCATGTTACAGTCATCAATTCAATTCCAAAATAGGTCAAGTAAAGAGAAAAAGAGAAAATTACAAAAAAAATTAAAAAAAACTAGTATTAGTCACTCATACAGAAATGGAAAACAACCACTTCTGGATTTCTCCAATTAATTCTCGCATTTCTCCACAGAAAAAAAATAATGACACATTTTCATGGATATGGTAAGATACGACATATGTGAGATCAAAGGGAAGAAGAATTAACATTCGATGGGGTGTTTCGGGCCAATAGAGGGGTAGTGGGATCAATTGTTGAAGAGAAACTGCATGTCGGCAGCCGATAGTTGGCTGGCTGCCTTCTGGTCCTGATCTAGGGTGGCCTTGGCCATGTTGGCCTTCTTCTCTTGTAGCTCGATGATACGTGATTCAATACTGTCTTCGATGACCAACTTGACGATCCTTATGGGTCTGTGTTGGCCGATACGGTGGATTCTGTCGGCCGCTTGGCCAGTGTCCAGGGCCGGGTTCCACCAGCTGTCGAGAATGAACACTTGGTTGGCTTCGACCAAATTGAGGGCAACACCCCCGGCCTTCAGAGAAACCAAAAAGACCTCCACGGACGGCGTCTCGAGGAAATACTTGATACTGGACTGGCGTTGGGTCGGGGTCATGGAACCTTGCAACTTGACCGTCTCGAACCCCGCCCTCTTCAGCCGCCATTCGACCAAATCAAGCATCGACGTGAACTGCGAGAAGACGATGGATTTGGTCGTAACCCTGTCGGACCTGGATTTGTAAAGCTCCTCCATCAAAGCCTCAACCTTTGTCGAGGATTTCCAGCTGCCAGACATATCGATCCGATTAACGATTGAGCCCTTTTCAACCGCCTCCAGATCCATCTCAATGGCCGCACCTTCCAAGTCGATACTCAAGCCAATATGACAAACTGGACACTGCAATTTGCTGTTGTCGCCATTGAAACTTTCCACGTACTCACTGATACAAATTCTGCAGAACTTATGGTGACACTTGGACTCAATCGGCTCTTCCGCCTCATCGTCACACAACTGACAAATTATCACACCCGGTAACGACTCAATGCTGGCATCGCTCTTATTCTGGCTGGGAACCTTCATCCTTTTCAAAACCAAATCTGGGTGATCTGCTAGTTGTCTCATACGTGTAATTAACGTAAAAATGTTCGCATAGTTATTTAAAACAACACCTTCGGAAACATAGTCATCAAATTGTCTCTTGGAGTTGGTGTACAACGATTGGTACAGGTCCTTTTCTTCAGGATTGAAATAGTCTCTACGAATTTCAACAATCTTTGGAGGCAATCCCAAATCATCGGCTCGTTCCACTTTTGTTCTACGAATCATAATTTGTCTCAATAACAACTGGATTCGGCGGAAACTTTCTTGGCCTTCAAATTCTAAACCATATTTCTGGATATTTTTTAACATAAAATGGTTGAAAAAGTTGAGATGCACCATTGGTGCATGTCCACACCCAGCACAAACTCTGTAATCGGGAAAGTTCCATTCCTTTGATCGACACGGACATTTCGTGCAAAAGTATTCACAGAATGGAGAAATGTCCAAAAATCTAATTAATGAATATAATTCCCCAATTCTATTTTGTAATGGTGTACCACTCAAACACCACCGTTTTTCACAATTTAAATTATCACATGCCTTAGCAGTTGAGCTGGTTCTATCTTTGATATTGTGAGCTTCATCTAAAATAACTCTATAAAATTTCTTTTGGTGTAAGATACTTTTCTCTTTCATTTTCTTGAATTTCTTGGTAAATCCATATCGTTCTTTTCTGTAGCAGCTTTCAACAACCGCATAAGAGGTTAGAATTACATCAAAATCTTTCAATTCTTCGATATTCTTGGCTCTACTTGCACCATGAAATAGTCCAACTTTCATCGCATTGGATGTATGTGTTTCAATTTCAGATTTCCATTGCATCAATGCAACTGTTGGCGCCACAACTAAATTCGGTCCTTTGGAACGATCATGCATCATCAGAGCAATCATCTGGATTGTTTTACCCATACCCATCTCATCGGCTAAGATACCACCGTTATAGCCACTTTCATTTTCTTGTCGTACCATCCATGACAAACCTTCAAGTTGAAAGTTTAGCAATGTGACAGCAAGATTACTCGGTTGTTTTGCCCTCTCCACTTTACGGACAGCAGTTTCTTCCAACTTAGTAAACACGTCTTTAAGTTCCGGGTGTGCTTCATAGAGTCGGTTGCTACGTCTTTCAAAAGGTGTTAACTTAGGTTTGGGCTCTTTCTTTTTACGTTCACGCTTAACCTTTGTGTTCTTAGGTTTAGTCTTAGTCTTGGACGAAGACGTTGCACCATTCTTACCTTCATCTTTAATAAAACCACCTTCTTCCACTTCTTCCTCGACTGCCACATCATCCCCCAAGGGAATTGGGTCATCATGAAGTTCCTTAACCTCCTTCTGGAGATCCATGGTATTGCGTAATTTTTTTGTTTTGCTAACTAGAATCAGGTCATCATCCTCATCACTAAGTACAACCGGGTTCATATGTTCGCCTCGATAGTTATGGCCGGTGACAATTACTTCATCGTCTTCTTCTATTTTGAAATCCTCGTCACTCAAATCGTCTTCTTCTTCTTCTTCTTCTTCTTCTTCTTCTTCTTCTTCGTCGTCGTCGTTTTCTTCCGCGTAGTTTATAATATTATTCACGGCACTTCTGGTTCTCCTAGACGGAAGACTTGATTGTTCAATATCATTACTTCCTGTTTTACGCGTATTTTGAGCGACATTTCTTGTATTTCTAATCTTTCTTTTTCTCCCGGACATTATATAACCATCAAAATTAATGCCGAGGTCGATTGTGCTTTTTATCACTCAGTTAGTGGATTTTTTCTAAAAGAGTCTGAGCTCTCTCCCTCTCTCTCTAAAGTAATAGGAAGAAGAAGGCAAAAGCAAAATAAGAATCACAAATTTTCAATTTGCCCTGCATCAACATAATCATAAAACGTACAGATCGACCTTCGCGGTATTGTTGGATATTATTTAGATAAGCCCTATCGGAGTTGATTTTTAAAAGAGTACATGTTTGAAACTAACTAGAAACTTAACGATATAATTATAAGGGACAAGAAGAAAAGACAGAAAAACAATAGATGTAGAATAAAAAAATAGAAGTATATTACAAAGAAAAATATATAAAAAATTAGTTATTGTAGCTCCAGATTCTAGACTTTATCAAAATCCCAAAAAATGTCACTACCTCTCTCATCAGACTTAACCTCATTCAGCTTTCTTCTCTTCGAATCAGAAGAAACATCTTCGGGAGGTGTTGGATATATTTTTGCAGGATCCTTATTATTTAAGTTCCACACACTTTTTGAGTCGCCTCCCCAAATAATATCGGTATCTTTTGGATTATCTTTTCCATAAATTACTGATAAAGTTCTCTTTTTTGATTCTCTTTCTTTAACAATTTCTAGAAAGCTTTTTGCGTTTCCGAGAGATGTGGTTTGGTGAACAGTATTATTGTAAAATGTATTGCTAGAAGAATCGTTCGATCCTGGTGTTGCTGACAATGGCGTGCCTGCAGCATTACCATTAGTTGCTGCAGGTTGAGTAGCAGACGAAGATGAAATATCCAAAATCAATGATCTAGGAGAAGCATTAAGGTTCAAATGAGTAATTGGTTTAAATGCGTTAGAGATACAATCGGCTGAAACTTTACCCTTCCATGGTAGTAGCCGGACATCTTCCGGTGATAATGAGGGCATAAATTTATTTACACTCACAGGGGTCTTTGCGTTCAATCCTACAGGTGTTGCTAAAACTGCAGATGGGGTTAAAACTTTGTTAGAAGCATTACCTCCCAAACTTTTATTTCTAGAATGACCCAACGCACTATTATTAGCAAGTGAATCACCCATATCACTTTTTTTTGCATTTGATATAATCAACTTTTCTTCGTTTTCTAAACCCAGAGTATCACATAATGTTGATAAAAAGTATGCTGCAGCACCTGAAATTACTACGTCACTCTGCGTCAATAGACCCTTGTTATTTGTCGATTTCTGAGTAGGCGATGATACTGTATTGATGGGTTGTGAAGCTGAAGCAGCAAGTAGACGTCTCCGAGATCTTGCAATGTCCAACATTTTTATTCTCTCCTCTTCTTTTTCAATACTAGCATTATTAGCTTTTAAAATAGCTTGAATCTCGGTAGAATTGGTTGATGAATTCGAACCTGCCACCCCTGGTGTTGATTTGGCTGCATTTGCATCTTTATTAGTAGCATTCGCAGGAGGTACGTTTGTACTTTTGATGGTATTTGACAAGTTTGTTGGAGTATTTGGATTTGAACTTTTACCGCTGGAGGCCGTCTTTGTTTGCTTCTTCCTTGGTTTTTTCACTTGTGAACCTGTCGGAGTTGAAACATTAGAGCCTTTGCCAGTATTTGAAGGAACAGATGAGGGTGTTGGTGCAACAGATTGTAGCATTTGTTGATTAGTTGCTTGCTGTGCTAACGACAGTTGCTGCTGTTTGATGTCATTCAACTGAGCTGCAATAAGAGATGGATCATTAGCAAAATTACCATTCAACATCGGTTGTTTGATTTGATTCATCGTGGAATTTGACTGCAGTTGATTAAAGGTACCCTTAGGTGGTATATTTTCCATCGACTGCTGCTGTTGTTGTTGTTGCGTTTGCATTTGTTGCAGCTGTTGGGCCCTTATTTGTTGTGATTGAACCTGTGCTTTAACAATCTTGCTACTCTGATCCTTTACGAATTGGAAATATTTTTTCACTTGTTCATGAATTCTGTTGATTAAACTTTCATCAGCAACATATTTACCATGCATACTCAATTTCTCTAAAATCTGTTTCAACATCAACTCACTGTACATGATTCTTTTGGTTGCATCACGTTGTTTCGTTAAAAAATAAAAATTTGGAATGATAATAGTCTGGCATAGAAGCATTAACTGTTTAGATTGTTTTGCTAATGATAAAACTTTTGTTTTATCATCATCAGATAGAGTATTAGTCATGTCTTTCAGATTAATTGGAGAATTCAAAGTTTCCAAATATATTTCCTTCAATGCAGACCAGTCTTCATTTGTTGCCTTTAGCCCTGGTAACAATTTTGCTCCTGTGGATGAGGCTGAAGTGTGTGGAACTTGGCCAGATTGAATTCTATTAGCAATTGCATTACCAAATTGATTTTGGTTGGTTGGTAATTGCTGTGTTGCATGAGTTGGTAATTGCTGAGATGGAAAGGTTTGAATAGGCTGTTTCCTAGAAGCTGACTGTTGCTCAGTCTGTTGCAATGTAAACTGATGTTGGTTATCGTTTGGTTGAGAATTCCCCATTTGATTTTTCATAATCATCTGAGGGTTTGAAACAGTTGGAGATGAGAATTTCGTCATGGCAGAATTCTGTTGCATACTGTTATTTGTATTGAGACTTTGCATTGAAATTGCAGGGCTGGTTAAATTACTCAAATCAATCGAAAGATTTGACCTAGCTGAATTTTGATTTGACATCTGATTATTGGTTTGTTGTTGGTAAAGTCCAGTTTGTTGAACTAGGGGAGATATGTTAGGTTGCAGGTTTGTCTGTTGAGTTGGTGGTTGTGGCGGTTGAAGTGGTTGTTGTGGTTGTTGTTGTTGTTGTTGTTGCTGTTGTTGTTGCTGTTGCTTATTGGAATTTTGCAAAATATGTAAAAGGTATTTCCGAACGTAACCTGCTTCCTGTTCTGGAGTAAGAGTTGAAGGTAATTTGCCCACCGATTGAAGTTTTCTAATAACTTGGATTGCTTGATTTTTATATGCATTGATTTGAGCCTGTTTGGCTTTAGACATTTGCTGTTGAACCTGACTTTGGTTCAGATTTGAGTTTGAACCCTGAGTTTGATTTGAATTTTGAACCTGCATCTGAGCTTGTGCCTGTGCTTGCATTTGAGCCTGCGCTTGTGCTTGTGCTTGTGCTTGTGCTTGCATTTGAGCCTGTGCCTGCGCCTGTGCCTGCGCCTGTGCCTGTGCCTGTGCCTGTGCCTGTGCCTGTGCCTGTGCCTGGGCTTGCATCTGAGCTTGAGCCTGGGCTTGCATTGCCTGGGCCTTCACTTTTGCTTGAGCGGCAGCCTGTGCTTGTTCTCTCTGTCTTCCCATCATGATGATCTGCTGTGGGTTCAAAGCGGTATTTGAAGGTTGCTGCTGTTGTTGATGTTGAGCCTGAGCCTGAGGTTGTTGTTGCTGCTGCTGCTGCTGCTGCTGCGGATCTGCCGGAGCCTGTGTTTGGACTGGGGTCTGTGTCTGAGCAAGATGGCTATTGGCGTAATTTTGTTTGAACAGATTAACATGCATCATGTGAACGTTTCGAATTGTTTGCAAATCCTCCTGGCTCAGTTGGTTGTTTCTGAAATACGGCATGATTGTCTGCCAGGTGTTGAGCATTGGTGGGAACACCTTTGGCAGCTTGTCCAACAACTTTTTAGGGATCGGGGTTGTGTGGAGATTGATTTTTGCGGCATTGGCGGCTGCATTCAAGCTGTTGGATGGCGTGTTGATGGTTGTGTTGGGGTTTATGTTTTGCTGTGGTGCCTGGTTCAAGTTTTGGTTGGCTGGCTGGTTCGGGGTTGGTTGTGTTCTGCCCTGCTGCAGCTGGGATGGCATCTGCTGGGGCATGTTCAGCTTTTGGGGCTGCTGGGTCTGGGACGGGTTCAAGGAGCTCGTGTTGCTACCTGGGTTCAAATTCCGCTGCTGCAGGGCATTATTTCTCTCTGTTTGGGTCAAGCTTTCGATCTTGGACTTCAAGAACTCCACGTACTGAGCTTTGCCAATCGAGTTGGTGAAGGCATACTTTTCGAACTCCTCGACCACCGGCCGGACCTTCTGCAGGTTGAAGTTAGGTCCCTGGATTTTCTGCAGCGATGTGATCAAAAACTTGATGAACTGCAGACGGTCTTCCGATGAGATCTGCATCCGATACTGCTGCTGCTGCTGCTGCTGCTGTTGTTGTTGTTGGTTGTTAGGAACATAGCCCTGGTTCGAGCCATTCATTTTATAAATAGCTGCGTCTAGATGCGGGAGGTCCTATTGCCAATGATGCTTGCTAATCGATACTCTTGATTCTGAAAGGATCACAGACGCCTACTGATCTTCAGCACCTATCTGCCTGCAGAACACACCATAGTTCCCAAAAAGCTCAGCTTTTCCTCTTTCTGTTTTTTTTTTTAGGAAATTAGCCAAATCATATATATTGCTTTAACGGATTTCCACTTGCGCCACTAAAAGATCACAAAAAAAAAACAAAAAAACTCGAGCGCTTGCCCCACTCACAGTTTACCGCTATCTACAGTATATATATATATATATATAACAAATCAAAAAAATAAAAAATAGAAAAAGGGCACACCATATTGTAGATAAAGTGAAGATTTAGCAAAACCAATGAAGCATTTTATAGTTTAATACTATTCTCTAGTAGAAGTGGTATATATGTATATGTTTATATATATATATATGTATATAGTGTTATATCAGGGGTAGATGGCGTACACGATAGAGATGCTATAGAATGGAAGAAGACGGGCCATTTTGAGTGTGTATCGTCACCGGGATCAAGCAGCAGCACCAGGAACACCTTCCTTACCCTTGAGTGCAAGCAAGAGGTCTCTGAATTTCGTCTTGTCTCTATGGTTGTCGGCATCGATGGCGTCGGAATTCTTATCGAGCTTGAGGAGCTGCACCGCTCTGTCCCACACAGTGCCCTTTTCAAGAAAACGGTCTCTCTTTTCCAGGAACTCGGACTCGGCCTTCTTGGTCTCGGCAATCGCATCGTCCTTCTTGTTGTTGTAGTTTTCGTAGAAGTCATCGATCGACTTCTCCGCCTCCTCTTTCAGCTCGGCCAGCTTACGTTGGGCAATCTCGTCCCTCTTGGCAATCTCCAGGTCACGGGTCTTTCTCCATTCCTGGACATGCTCGCTCTCGTCGAGATTCAGGTTGGTGAACTGGTTGACCGTGGCCTTGACCTCTCCGTCGTCCTCCTGGTCGTCCTCCACGCTGGCGCCGGAAGGAGCCTCCGCAATGGCTGCTACAGGCTCTCCCACCTCGGGAAATTGCGACTTGAACTCCTCGAACTCGCCGTCCTCATCCTCACTGTTCACCTCCTTCATGATCTCGCTGTCGCCCGCTGACGCAAACTCGTCGCCTAGAGCCTGCTTCTCTCTTGCGAGAAAGTCGGATTCCTCCATGGCGGTGGAGTCTTGCACCGTATCAATTTCTGGAAACTTGTCTGCCATTGTGCTGTTTCTTTCTCTCGCTAGGTATATGTATCTATGTCGTTCGTTGCGGTAGATATGTATCTGAATAGAAATAGATATCTGCGTGTATTTAGACCGTGGGGTAGGTTCACCTGTGGATTGGCCCTTCTGCTACTAGATGCACCGAAACCCTAACAACCCGATGTGCTGTTTGCAACCTAGATCCTAAGCATTGTCTTGCCAGCACTTGCTGCCCTTGTGATTTTGGTGAACCCATTTTGTTCTATAATTCGCGCTGGTCAACTTTTTGCCCTCCTGAAAGAAATTCTCTGTGAAATTTATAAGGGATGATCAATTGCCTCTTTTTTTATACCAAATTCCACTCACTCACACCCTCATGTATACACATGCACACCGAAAGGACATGTATAGTTATAAGTAAATATATATTGATATATACCGCTACGTAGTGAACAAAAGAACCTCTTGTTTGGTAGTGATGCAGGTGTAAAAAGCAAGAGAAAACAGCCTGAATTAATATAGATCAAGATGTCATTCTCCGAAGAAAAGGCAAAACAGAAGTTGGCTCAACTTACCAATGCACAACAATCGATTCAAACTACATCCCAATGGTGCTTGTTCCATTACAGACACGCCGATGAAATCGTGGATTTACTGGTGAATGCGTTTGTGGCGCCAGACTCGTCCATCGAACAGTCTGAACCAAACTACCGGTTATCGCTTTTTTATTTGGCCAACGATTTGGTGCAGTTTTCCAAAAAGAAGGAGTCCAAGTATTCGCCCTTCCTCGCCAAATTCAGCAAAACCATGCCACAGCTGATCGAAATCGTTGCGGCAGACAACACCAACGTCCACTTGAAGCAAAAGTATCTGAGGGTGTTGGACGTCTGGAAACAGAGATCGATCTTCCCAGTCGACTACATACAGAATTTGCAGAAAACACTCAACACGGGCTCTGCGGGTAAGACTTTCATACACACCGCCACCTCGAACAACCAGGCCGAGCAAAAGGGCGGTGTGCTTCACAACAACGGCAACGGTACCAGAAATGACAATCATAACAACGGCATCAAGCCCTCCCCCAATAACCACAACAATCTACCAGCTAAGGCAGCAGAGTCATTTTCCAATGGATTGCCTAGTAATCCAGTTCCCGATGAATTGGTTGTTTGTGTAAGTAAATATAACCAATTGAACGCTCTTTATAAATCTTATAAGGCGAATTTCATGGAATTTAATAGTTTGTCATCAAAGCTACTGGACCAAAACACCAATGCGGCAGCACAGAAGGAAACACAGCTTAACAACATCTTGTCATCGTTATCCTCGTTGAAAAAACTCACCGGGGACTCGGAGAGCCACGAAGATTCGAATCCGTCGATGGGCCTATCACCAGGATCGGCGGCCACGGCGAACGAGGAACTGGAAATGAAGAGGTTCGGCCAGGTCGAAGCGTTGGCTGGACGTGTGGAGTCCGAATACGATCAGCTTACCCAATTACGGGTCCAATTGGCGACCGAGTTGAGGAGGCTAGCGGTCGAGTTGGACGACTGGATAATGCTCGATCAAAACAAACAGGCGCAGTTCAAGGAGACACGGAAAAGGGTGGATGAGCGCAAGGGTGCAGTCATTGAAGAGAGAGAGAAGGTGTCTGTGTACAACTACAACGCACACAATGACACCGAGGAAAACGTTCCAAAGTACGACGAGACTGACGACAACAGCGATAGTGATGCAGGGTACAACAACAGTAGTGACGACGGTGGGGACAGCGACAGTGATGGTGACACTGGTAAGGCCAGCAGCACGGGCGATGATGAGTTCGCCGAGGAGCCTCGTCCTGGAGCAGCTCTGCCGGACGGCGGTTCCACGGACGGCCCCGGATCAGGCGCCGTCGATGCCAGCAAGCCTGCCAGTTCGTTGAGAAAGAGGTTACTCGGTGATGACGGCGCAGCGGACGCCGAGGACCGAAAGCGCACACGCAAAAGCGTGTCCTTTGCCCAGCAGGATGAGACCAGGGTCTTTGACAAGAACGAATCCATCCAGCCTGAGGACGAGACGGCTGGCAAGAACGAATCCCTCCAGCCTGAGGACGAGGCAGCTGGCAAGAACGAATCCATCCAGCCTGACGACGGGGCGGCTGACAACCAAGACCCGACGGCAGGCGGTGGAGGCGACGACGCCCCACAGTCCAGTGAACTGGAGCACCTTCTAGGTCTACTCAGTTGACCCTCCTATATAGCCATGTCTAATGCATCTCCTGTGTAAAACCCCACCCCAAGCAGTAAGGCACCACTGTCTAGGACCTCCTAGCTGACCGCCGCCATCCGGTCTGGCTGCTCCCACCACTCGGACGTCGTGATACGCCGTCATCATCTCCGAATCCGGCCTATCATCCAGCTCTCCTCCGTATACGCACTGCACAAACGTTGTTCCTCAGGCACACTATACCCAAATCTATCATGTACACAGAAGTGCCTCAGCCAGAACCCTCACGCCGTAACAAGAATTTTTTCCCGTTTCGATCTTAATAACGCATGACCATATATTTCACAGAAGCAAAATCTTTTGGTATAAACATATCAAAAGGAGGGAATCCTGCAGTTTTGTGTGCAGCCACGGTGTGTGTGTTGGGTTGCAAGTTGAACGTGCCCGTGTCCACATACAGAGATCATGACATCCATCTACCTGGACGGCGCTAGAAGGGGACGCCCGTTTCTCGAGGTGTCGGATTCGACGCTAGATTACATAAGCTCCCGTATATCGCAAAACACCAATGAGCAGAGCAGCTTGGACCAGCTCGGGGCCGGAAAACCCCGGGGGGGCTCCAGAGGCTTGGAGCTCGACAATGCAATGACGTTCTGGACAACGTTGACGAAGGTGGGCGATGTGGTTCAAAACGGGAGGCGTTTGGAAAACCTGGGCTGGCGCCTGATCAACAGGAAGCTGATTCTGCATAACAGCCTCACGGCAGAAGACTACTCGACGGTTGTCGAGGCGTCCAAAGGCGTGGAGTGCCAGGAGCTCAGAGACTCGCAGGCCCACAAGAGAAAACTCCAAAAACGAATACCCCGGAACAGCTCGAGGACAAGCCTGAACTCCCGATCGGCGTCAGACCCACGGTCCAACCCGAACTCCCGGTCAACGTCAAACCCCAGGTCCAACCCGAACTCCCGATCGAGCTCGAGGTCCCGGGTGAACCCCAATATGAAGTCAGGCGCCCCCAGCCTGTTTGGCAACATGAACATGACCAAGTCCTCCAACGGGGGGCAGGCCAGCGGCACCAGAGGTGGCGGTGCACCCAATAACAAACCCAGTACTATTAATGGCAATGACAGCAGGAATAGCGTCAGCATTGCGACGAGTCTCACCAAAGTGAGGAGTGAATCGTCGTCCGTAACGGTTTCGCCACTGTTCTCCTCGAGGCAGAACACACAAAACAGTAAATCATCATTGTCGAAACAATCGTCTAAAAGGAAGACCAATTTTTTCATCGATCAGTCATCTCCAGACTCACAATCAATCAGTCCAATGAGTCCCGCCCAGCCAAAGCTGAAATCGATCTCCAACGTCATTGGCCTGTCAAATAAAAACCCGTCCTTGAAACCGCCAAATTATCCAAATCCACATAATATGGTAAATTCTTTATTTGGTGCTAAAAATGATTCGTTGCATTCCTTGGTCAATCAAGTCCAAAAAAATAAACACATAGAAGACGTCCACAATAAAGCAATAACCACGCCGTCCCTGTTTGGCAAGCCCAAGGTGCCACAGTCCAATTCTAATTTGCCCCAGAATCATCAACATACCAATCCTCAGAATCCCCAGCACCACCAACACCACCATCCTACTCACCCACATCATGACCGCCAAAATCAGCAACTGCTGCATAGTAAGCAGGCGGATAGACCAGCACGCATGACTTCGCCGATAATGAAAGCTGTGCAATTAAAATCTAATTCGTCACAAGTATCGATGGTTTCAGCAACATCAACTACATCATTATTCCAAAATAAAGCGGGAAAGTCGACTGTCGTTGTTCAAATATCATCAGATGACGATGACGACGAGTCGGGATATGATGATGACGATGATTACGACGAAGAGGACGATGATGAGGACGATGAGGATGAGGATGAAGATGATGAGGACTACAATTACACGAAATATAAAAAATACGGTCACAAGATGGATCATGATGATGATGATGATTGGTCATCATTAAGTGAAGAAGACGAAGATGATGAATCTAAAATATTTGACTCGAAACTTCAATTCAGTAAACAAAATGTAACCACAGATGATGAGTCGTCTCGTCCAACTTTAAAAAGAAGTCTGCTCAGTGGTTTATTCCTTGATGAATTAGGTAAAGAAAAGGTGAAAGAAAGAGAAAATGAAAGTCACAAAGGCTTCAAGGGAGAAATCAAAAACAATGATGATAGGTCATCAAATGCGGGCAAGCAGGTTAATCGTATAAATATGACGCATGGCGATGTACAAAATCAAGGCAGTAAGGGATTATATGATTCCCATCATCGTTCCAATGCACCCCCTACGGCTGCAACTTTATTACCAACTGCATTATCTACACATATATTTTTACCAACAAAGAATTTTCAAACGTTTCAAAGTACGCAACGACAACAGTATGCTGGGCAAAAAACACATGTTTGCGGTACTAATACAAAAACATCACCACAGTCTCACACATCGGGTACACAAGCAAAATCAACAAAGCAACAATCCCAACATCAGCAACATCAACATCGAGCATACCAACCCCAGCAACACCAGCAGCGTGTTGTTTCTCAAAAGGCCAACACTAATATGGGATCCAATGACATCACAAAATTAACAACTGCCAATGTTGCAAAGTATACAAGTAATGAAAGACTCCCAGAAAATGTTGAGTATGCATCAAGTATTCGGACGTCAACATCTTCAATTGATATCCCGGGCTCAGAGAGCAAACTACTGCGGGAAAAACGATGGAGAGAGAGAGAAATCGAAAGAAAGACAGTTAATGTTTCACACACCAACCTCAATATGGACGGAAACATTACAGGAATTGCCGAAATTGGTGGAACGGTATTACCTATACATCTTGTTGATTCGATTCATAATGAAAACAAACTTTTTGGTAGAGGAGACAACAGATCAACAAATGATCTTCAAGGAGTGACAAGGGATAACGGCGTATTTCGGCCCGATGGATTTGTAGACGACAGCATCATAGTAAAAAAATATGGGATATCACAGGACGAAGATACTGATTTAAATTACCATGCTAGAGGCTGGTAATATTGCTAAGAAGAGATGGGACGGGCAATAATAACAATAATAATAATAATAATATATATTAATGTGTGCTATATACATGTATAATTAATTACATATACTAAATGTAACAAAAAAATTTGAAACATATGAGAACAAGAATGATACATTCTCTGAGTTCAAAGTTATAACTTTAAATCGTTGAAAGACATGATTCTGTTGTTTGAAAATACAGATGGGTCGACGTTTGATTCCGCCTCAGCTGCTGCCTCGACTTCTAAATCTAAAGGTGTCTTCTTTGCCACCTTCTTAATTTTTGAGCCACCAATTGTGATATTTTTCACATAGTCTGAGTCTGCCAAGTAACCATTTTTAGAAGCATCTGAATAACGAACAATATCTCTTCTCGAAATTGGTCTTGCGTGTAATGGAATATAACCTTTGTTTTCAACAAACCAGTCTGGTGAATGATGAGCTCTAAACCCTAAACCACGGCTGAAGTACTTGGCCACAAAGGAGCCACCTGCCTTGGTTATAGCTTCGATTGCTGGGCCTGAGGCTTTTGTTGATTCTATCTTGATTGGCACACTATAGTTTGAGAAATCTCTCAAGATGGAGACACCATCCTTCATCGAACCGGTGACCAAGCCGCAATCTTTCATGTGCTTCATCGTCAACGTTTCATCTTTGCCGAGGAAGTCCAATCTGCCGGCTTCGTAGAAATTTTGGATTTTGGATAACTTGAGCTCATTCAACTCGAGCTTTTGATGACGGTAAAATCCACGTTTTGGGAAGAGTTTCCATAGCGGAGTTTGACCACCTTCAAAATGATTTGGAACGGAGGAACGTGCCTTTTGACCCTTTTGACCACGGCCTGAGGTTTTACCCAATCCTGAACCTGGACCACGACCAACACGCTTAACACGGCTTTTGGAATCCTGTGTTGGGGTAAGACGTGCTAACAACGACACACCTCTGGTTTGCACACTGGAGGATGCACGGGTGGCACCTACTAGACCTGCTATTGAAGTAAACATACTGTACGGGTGGAGTTATGGATGTTTTCTGGATATGTGTATGTGCCTTGTCTCCAGGAGGGTGGTGTATAGTTATTGTTATTACCTACTCATCCGCCTCTAGGTCCAACCCCTAACATCCACACTCGTACTATAGTAATTATTCTTCGAATCGAAAAAAAATCGCAGTTTTTTCATTTTCTCATTTTCTCATTTTCTCATTTTCTCATTTTCTCATTTTCTCATTTTCTCATTTTCTCATTTTCTTATTTTCTCATTTTCTCATTTTCTCATTCTCTCATTTTCTCATTTGTTTATTTTTTTATTTTTAGCTCCTTATTTTTCCCCTTATCGCGAGCTTTTACGGATTTTCTTGTTTACACAGCATTTGTCCCCTTTGGAACATTTGGAATAAGTCTTCCCAGATACCGGATTATTATTGATGGCGTATACAATCTAAGGATCAAAAATAGCCCGTATACAAAATACAGCAAATTTCATATATATAGATAGATAGATAGATATATATCCTACTATTGGATGAACCAGCGAGCCGCAATTACTGCTGCAACCCCTGCAGCAATGGTCAGCGATGGGATGTAAACCTGGATGATTTCCCAAGAGGAGTTGAGTCTCAGTGGTATGGTCACGGTGGCATCTTTCGGTACGTCAAAAGTGCCATTCTCATAGTAATAATTCATATCACTTTCCTTTGTTTGCCACTTGTCGTTGATCCAGTTGCCAAGAACGCCGATTTCGGCCTCCTCTTGCGCCGGTGTAAGAGCGTCCGGCTTGGCGAAATCGATTTCAGGAACCTGTTCTTTCAGGTCGTGCTCATCTGCGAGGATGCTAATCAGTCTTGGTGACTCGCCCAGAATGTAGATTTTCCAAAGGGTGAAGATGTCCTGCGCCATCTCGTCCTTGGAGTGCTGGGAATATGCAATGGTGAAATCTAGCACTTTGGTGGTGGCCGGAGACAACTCTTTGCATGCCACATATAGGCCCTTGGCACGTGGCAGAAGGACGCATTGGTTGTGTGGCAAGTTCATCTTGTTTGCAAATCGGTGCGATTTCGTTCTGTTGTTGTGGCTCATGTTTGTCCCCTCGGGGAAGATCAACAGCCAGAACTTGTGGCAGTTCAACGTGACGATTTTGTGGAACTGCCTCTTCATGTAGTCCTTGTCGTTTTCCCAGTTTCTGCTCAAAAAGATAAAGTTATAGTTGGTCATGCCGTAGCCCAAGATCGGAATCTTTTTCAACGAATCCTTCATAACGATGAAAAAGTGTTCTGCACAATCATTCAAGTACGCAATAAACCAGAGGAAGAACCAGTCCGAGTAGATCTGGTGGTTGGAGATCACAACGGCCTTCTTATCGAAGTTCAATCTGGGGTTGCCCTCTGGCTTGCCGTTGTTGTCCCGGTCAAATGTGACATGTTCCTCCAGCAAACGCCTGTTTCGGAAGGACAGTTCTATCTCCGTGCTGGAGGAGAACACGCTTGTGCAAAAGGCCAACAGAATAAGGAAGCTCCTTTTTGTGTACTCCAATAACGAATCCAGCTGCTTCTCATCTTTCGCAAACCGGAACCATGTCAAAAAGAGGAGTTGGTTGAACGTGATCGAAAGACAACCGGAGAAGAAAAACAGTCCCAAAAAAATCAGTTTGACCATTCTCAATGGCATGGCGACTATACTCTTCGGCGTCATCCTGCGATTGGCTAGTACGTGTTAATTGCCTTGCTGCTGTTGTTGTTGCTCCTGTTTTCGGGGTTGGCGTTGCGGTGTTCCTACTCCCGTTCGTGTCTCTGGCCGCTCTGTTTCTGCTCGTCAAATGTATCACAGTTGATGCACTAAGCTATATACGGCTCATTCCAAACAGGTTATACACCAATGCACTAAATAGAGGTCCTATACAGAGAGAGAAAGAAAGAGAGAATGGACTTCTATCTCTGACGCAAAAAATGTCCTAGCGTTGTGACTTTGCCCACCAGATCGCACATATCATTTACGCATTCCTGGATTTGGTCATCGCTGTCGGAATCGGTCAACGCCTCAACAAAGAAAACATAACTCCATGGTTTATACGAGGGACACGGGCGGGTGGTGATACTGAGCAGACTGATGCCGTGGGATTTGAAGAGGTCTAGCACCTCACAGAGGCTGCCTGCCCTTTCGTTCTCACGCAGTGTAAATGTGACCAGCTGGACCTTGTCGCAGGGGCTGCGGCTGGCGGGGTGCAGAGGCTCGGGCGCTGGCACCGGTTGGCGCCCCAAACACAGAAACCTGGTGGTGTTTGTCGTCATGTCCTCGACGGTCTCGACCAGCACGGGGACGCCGTGGACATGGCTGGCGGTGACCGACGCAATGGCAGCAGGCACCTCAGTGCCCCGCAGCGTGGCGTCGTCCTGTAGCCGGGAGACCATTTCGACGGCCTTGGAGGTTGACGAAGTGTCTTGCTTCTCGACCGCCTCAAAGCCGGCGAGGAACTTGCGGCACTGGGTCCAGACCTGCGGATGCGAGTAGATCTTTGTGATTTCGGAGACATCCTTGGCAAAGGTGATCAGGTTATGGTGGATGGGAACGAAAACCTCGTCCACAACTGCAAAATCCGGCTTCACCGCTTCTCCCTCCGTCATGAACCAGTCCCGAAACAGGTCGTACGAAAAGACCACCTGCCCGTTGGACGAGTTCTCAAACGGAACCAGTGAATAGTCGACGCTCCCCTCCTGCACAGCATTGAAACACCCGGCAATGCTTCTCAGCGGCATATATTCCACATTATATGTCTTCTCGAGACCCGCAAACTCTTGCAGTGCTGCTTGATGTGAATAGGTTCCTGGCGGACCGAGATATCCTACTCTAATACTCTCCATTTGCGACGTTTGCTGTTTGTAACCCTCTGATCCATGGAGAAATCCCCATTCTCCGGTATCGGGGAAGACAGTCATACAACCTGACTGAAAAAACTCTTGAAAAAATCGAAAAGATGCCCCACAGAACTGTGTGAGTAATTTCCTCTCACTTACGTAATCCCATCTCCTTCCAACACCACAGATGATCGGTTGAAGAGACAAACTCGGATTGGACATGCCAAGCGGGGTGGATGGAGACAAAGGGAAGAGAATGGGCCCGTCCTTCTTCTACAGAGCAAACAAAATAGTCCCAGGAACAACCATAAATGGCCCGTAGCTCCAGATCTCTAGAGCCGCCGAACACTCCCTTCTTGCTCCGAAAGAGCACCAGAGAAATGGCTTACGCATGTACGTTCGACTTGGTTTACGGTTTGTAGGTCGTAACAGAATGGAGCGCCACAGGCATGGCAGTGCCGGTTTGCCAGCGTCGCCGAAAGTGAGTCCCGGATTCTCCGGTATACATACAGATGTAGCATGAGTGGAAAAATATTTACACGTTTGGTCTATACAGGAATACATCTATCAGTTATCCATGGACTGCGAAAGAGTGATGCAGTCGTCCATGGAGAAGGTGGAGGAGCCTGTGTTGAAACACTCAACAAGGGCCAGTCTCTTGGCCTCGATTTCGCTGCCTGTCTGGAACGCACCGTAGAACCGCTGTATGTTCAGCAGTAACAGCTGCGCTTCACTCATTGTGATGGCTGCATTTTCGTCGACATGGCCATTCATCAAAACAATGTTCTTGTCGTTTTCAAGCTCTTGGTGGAAAGAAACGGTGGTGTGAGGCCTTGCGTACTCTTTGTGCAACTTATACTCCATCAATGTGGTGACCATGCAGTGCGTTGTGTGGGGGCCAACAAACGACCACTGCACAAAGTGGATTTCCATCGGGGTCGACGTGCTGTCACTTGCGTCTGGCTTGTCCACCTGCGCATCCTCCTTAGGCAGCGGTAACACAAATGTCGGGTACTTCCTTGCATTTTTGTACATCGCCTCGAATGTGTCCTTTGGTGCAACGGCAATGAGAGACTGAGGGTCCTTCTGGAACTTTGCTCTCCAGAGGAACTCGATCTGCTGGGCATCCAGGTCCTTGATTTTGTCCACAACCAAATAGGACTCCAGCGTTTTGTATGGCTTCGTTGGAACGTCTGGGCTGATGGCATTGTTGGCGTAGTCCACGTTTTTCTTCTTGCCTTCGAACGAGTCCTTCAGGTTCATGGCCTGCTCGTAATCTTCAAGCTCCTTGAGCGGGTCTATCATGTTCAGCTGTTTTTTGGTCTCCTCGATCGTGTCTTTCATCTCTTCCATCAACTTTTCCGCTGTTTCAAGGCCTTTCTGTTTGGCACGTGCCTCCAACTTGCCCTTATATTTCTCCTTGATCTGCTTGTCAATGAAATGTTTTGATTGGATGAATCTTACATTGGTGACACTGGCGGTTCTAATTGAGTTCGTGACCCGGATATGTTTACCTGCAGCATAGGCTGCATTTCTTGCAGTATAGTTGGCAATTCCCAGCATTTTCAATCTTGGCTTGCGTTTTTGAAGTTTGTGTATGCACTCCTGCCAGTTGGATCTGGGAAGAAAACAGATTGTGTCTCAGCAATTCTTTTTTTCTGGTCTAAAACGGTGACTATCTTCCACCCACATGCTCTCATCCTCATTTTCTGATTTTTTTCATCCCGTCGGCTGTGTCGCTCGATCAAAAGGACACACTTTCCCCTGAAAAAAAAAAAAAACGATTAGTGTTTTTCCCAACGCAACTCCAATTTCTCGTGCGTGATGAAAATATCCATTTCCACTTGGCCCATTTTATTTTTTGAAGTGAGCCGGGAGAGGGGCGGGGGAGAAAGCTCGATCCATGCATTTCCCACTAGAAATCTCAGCAACCTCCTCCGCAGTTGGCTTTTCCTCCGAAAACTTCATGGGAAAAAACTGAGATTCCCGGACTTTTCAGCTCATCTTCAACAAAGCGCCTGCACTGTATATAAACAATATAGAGACATACAAACTTTTGGATTTGTAGCCTGTGTTCCCAACCATTTGTTAAAGCGTCGAATGTCACATATGAAGTGAACAAAGTGCATCTGTCGTTGTTTCGTTTTTCAAATGCAACTTGTTATTGGTTGATCCTTAGAAGTTACTCCCCATATATTGTGGGTACTGACGTTTTACCTTCTGGGTGGCATTGACTCTTTTTGCTTGTTTTGACAATCAAGACCAGGTTCAGGAGAACTCATTGCAGAAACGATCAAGGTCTCCATTTGGAGGGTGCAATGCAGAAAACAGAACGTATGAAACGTGAACATTTCACTTCAGAGAAACAGAAGTAAAAGCAAAAGGATATAGAAAGAGGCAAAAGTGGTGCAGAGCGGCTCAGCCACTCGCCAAAATAAATACATTTATCACTCTATTTCTTACTGTGTATATTTGACAGGCCTTTTCAAGAAGTCGAAAAAACAGCAATATATAGTAAGGACTAACGTTGTGCACGTAGGTAACGTATGTTATATAAAAAGTATGTCTATATAGAGAGCCTGAATACATCATTTGTTAGAAAGGACAGAAATAAATTCCCTTTTCTTGGAGGCCAACAACATGAAAGCTTTGTTCATTGTCAGTTTCGGCCTGAAAAAATGATATCTTTGGAATGGTAGAGTAGCATTGTCTTGAAATGAGGTGCCATGTTAAGAAAAAACAAAAATGGGGTGGTTAAGTTGAAAACACATTTTCAAACAGACACAATCACTGGTAATTTTCCCAGTTTTTCTTATCGCCACTTTTGGATATTTGAACTGTCTTTAAAAAAGTGCTTGAATCCATACTTCCTTCATACTTCCAGATACACCACAATTTCTCACTGTCTATTCAACGAATACCAGTTTTCAAAATAAAATAGAAAATCATTAGTTCATGGAAAAGATACTTCTGCAAATTGTTGTCGACAATACAACAATATCCATGTCATAATATAGTCGATTTTGAGTAGGTCATCTTTTGTCCATTTCGGTCTTTTTCTTTCTTTTTTTCTTTACAGAAATCTTTTAGTGCTAGTTTCTGTTTGCACAAAACAAACTTGACATCAAACATGTCCAGTTCTCAATCGAACAAAGACGCCAGAAATACCAACATTTCTCCACAACTCAGCTGGTTTACCCTTATGATTAGATGACCGTTCATTAGTTTCGGTTATTATTTGGAAGCTTCATGAATCTCGCTGCTTTAAATTACCACATTCGGCAAAACATAAACACAAAAGAGATTGTTCTATTCGAACACCGTACCTTTTTATAGAATTTTTCTGGTGAACTTTTCTCTGACTTGGTTTATATCCAGGTCAGTCATTCTGCCTCTTAAACCTCCCCTGGCCAAAAAACCAGACACAAGAAACACCACCACCTTTGCTTTTAAAAAGACAGTTAGACAAACGGTCATGTCGTCTACTATTTCCAGTGTAGCGGCCATGAATACAACTGCAGTGCTGAAGAGTGTTGCTGCTGATATTCCTTCTGCAGATGACAATCCACACTTGATCTCTTCGTCGTTCAAACAGGGGACACTGTATGTTATTATTTTCCCTATAATCATGGGATTCATACTCTTTTACATTTTGGGGGTCATTATCAATAAGTTCAAAGCAAGCAGACAGGCACGCTCAGTTGAACCTTTTGATAAAGAATACGAGTTCGGCGACGTAACAAACCAGTTCCATGACACAGAATCATACCTCAAAGCTGATAACCCCTTTAGTGATTTCTACGAAACATCAAACAAGTCGTTTGTGAGCCACCAACATCGGAAAAACACTTCATCAGTTGATTTTGTCTCGCAATATCGCCGCTCAATGGACCATTTGTCAGGTTTTAACAACGTCCCAACCAACCTCGGCGACACTCCCAGTCACAAGCCAAATAAGTCTATTGGTTCTGTGTTACAGTTGAATTTGAACGAAGCCTCTGTTTTGAGCCCAAATCTGAACACCACACACACTGCCGAACAGATCTCAAATTTGCATGGAACGCTACAATCTCCTATAGTGTACACCAAGGTTAATCCGTCAAATATAGATCCTTTTTCGCAAGATCATGGAATTAAAGAAAGTGCAGATGTTACATCTTCAATCTATTCCATTGCTGAGCCTTCAAAGGCGGCGACGAATTCAGCACTGAATCTCTCAAAGAATCACTTCCATAAGAAAACAATCAGCTCTCATGCATTAGATGAGTTCATCTCAACAGGTGAATTACCTGTATTAAATCAGAACCCACGTACACTTGAAGATATCGATTTCAATGAGACGTTGGATTCAGTGCACTCTATACCACATACGCCATCTCCCTCACGGTCGCAATCGCCTGTTAGATCTCGTGCCGATTTTCAGTCGCAATCACAGAATGTTGAAAACCACTCCATGTTTGAAAATTCGAACGTCTTATATAATATACCCAGTACCGATTCCCCAATTAGACGTTCTGCCGTGAGATCCAGCAGTCCCGTAAGATCTCCGACAAGAATGCCAATGCAGAGCTCTCCAACCAGAAGTTCCATTCGATCACCAGCTAGATCGCCGAAGAGAAATTCGAACCAGCCAAACTTCTAGCTGTATCACTCTTTTTTCACATCCGTGTGAACTTTTAATACAGTTAATTTCTATAAAAAAATATATGTATATATAGAGAGTAAAAAAAGGAAGTGAAATCTAGTTAGTCTAATTGATTCAGAAGTGAAAATAATAAATATAAAAAAGATAAAGACTAGCTGAACACATCACTATTGTTGTTGCTGTCTTTACCTTTCAACCATAAAATATTGGACGATACGATATAAAAGAAAAATGAAAAGTGGATGAAAGTGGAGGAAAGTAGGGTAAAGTGAAGTAAAGGAAAAAAAGAAAGGGAAAAAAGGAAATAAAAAATTATTACATTATAGTACAACTATTAGAATTTGAATCACTTGGGGAAGAGGCACCGGCCGACATTGCCGCAGGTTTTGCGGTCAGTGCTATTCTGGCAGCCTCTGTAAACACCTCCTTAACACCTCTATTTTTCATTGCCGAACACTCAAGGTATCTCAAGGCGCCGACTTGTTTGGCCATGTTAACACCTTCCTCATAGCTGACCAACTTTTTCAACTGGCCATCGTTATTGTAGGCCGACGTGCCCATATTTGAGTCGTTGATGTCCTCCGAGCCCTGGTCTGCCGATTGTCTGAGATCTGCTTTCAATGCAACCAAAATCAGCTTGACTCCTTCACAGTGTTCCAAGATTTCGCCAACCCATTTATTCTTGACATTTTCCAGTGAATCATGGGAATCGATCGAGAAACACAGAATGATACAATGTGTGTCCGAGTACGACAACGATCTGAGCTTATCGAATTCTTCTTGCCCTGCGGTATCCCACAGCGACAGTTGAATCTGTTGCCCGTCGATGAAAATGTCATGGATGTAATTTTCGAAAACTGTTGGCTCGTAGACCTTTGGAAAATATCCACGGGTGAAAACATTCAACAACGACGTTTTACCACATGCACCATCACCAAGAATGACTATCTTTCTTTGAACTGCAGTATTATTAAAAACAGATGTCAGTATGCTGCTTGCCAACATGCACACGATGCAAATACTATGCATCCCCTATCAAAATAAAAAGGCAATTCTAACCACTTCCTATCCATAGAATTCATCTACGTATACATACTTGCTTTCGGGGGACTTCCACAGAGTGCCATTATGATACTTTCTATGCTTGTTTAATCCATATGATGGATTCAAACAGAAAAAAACAGTGTTGTACAACTTCAAAATATAATCTTCATTCTTCTATACTTGATCCACTTAACGCTTATGTGTTTACAGTTTCTTTTATTTACATTTCAAGCGTTTCATCTAACAATAAAAAAAAAAAAGAAAAAAATCCTTTTGCGTCGATCGGCGCAATTTTTTTTCACCATCCTTTCAAATGTTTGGTTTTGCCAAAGGCGTTTTCCGATTTGGATATATAATTTTTATATATTTGCCACACATTGCCACCAGAGAGAAGGCTCATCGAGTGAGTGCCGCCAGAGCAGGTTAAAGAGTTTGCCATGAGAAGGGTGCTATCGATAATTGCCGATCACAGACCATGGGTGATCGAGTAGGGTTTAGGAGCTCAAGTACCGGGCATAGAAAACCGAAAAGCGCCAGAGGCCCGGTGGGATCTAGAAGGCAAGCATTAGATGGCAACCGATTATTTCAAGCCTTAAAGAGAGGTGCTAGAGCTGAAGACGAGAACGGTGAGCCCACCAGGGCAGGCAAAGAGCAGGCCACAAGTCAGAGAGGAAATAGGGGTGGTGAGCCGGCCAGATCGGGAGGCAATGAAATGCTGAGAAGAATGGGCTTGTTGGATAAGCGCCAACTGAAAACAGCAGGAAGGACACCCGGACATCCATCGGTAAGCCAGAACCCGCTAGCTCGTGCACTAGATGTCCAACTGCAGCTTCCAGCAGGTGCCAATGGCAAAAAGGTCAGGTCCACGCTTCGAAAACAAGACGGCTGGAGGAATTCTCTCTCACTCAGAGACAGACTTGGCGACCACCACTACCCTAATGCAGCAGCAGCAGCAGCAGCAGCAGCAATTTCGTTCACAGTACAAACCCGTACCAGCAAACCGAGAAAGTTGAACGCAGCTGTAGGAAACAGCAACGAGTTCTTCCGTCAAAAAGAAAATAAACATCAAAACCGGGATGCAAGTTCTAATAGAAATGTGGAAAGCATATCGTTCAAGAACGCATCCTTGCTGCCATTTTTGAGGCTCGAAAACCTGGAATCAGACGTCTCAGAGTCAGATATTAGGATTGTTTTGACACAGAGATTTGGTCCCACCTTGAAAATCATGACGATGGATTCGGTGTACAACCAAGAACCCTCGGTAACCGCCGAGATTTTCTTCCTCCAGAACGACAATTTAAATGCTTATGCCAATGCATTGAACAACATCCAAGCTGATGGACGCAAGCTGCGGGCTGAAGTAGCATATAAATCGTGGATTATCAATTCAGATAGACTCTGGGATGGCGTTCTAAGGGAGGTTGCAATGATCAAGCAGCAGGTCATCAAGCAGCAAAATGTAGAGGCAGTCAAATAAGTACAGAAACAGAATGGCGTTTCTGCTTTTTTACGTGAACTTACCGCAGTATTTATTTCTTAATATAGGACATATATAATTTATAAACAACAAACAGCAATGTGGACGCAGTGATAATAACACTGGTGTTATTATTCTTATGATTATTACTATTATTATGACCATCATTGACGTTACTCCCGACAACACAACGAGACCTAAAGTTATTCATTATTAACCAACGAGTCCCAGTTTAAGAAATGCAATGATCTTGCGTAGTAAAAGCCATCTTCCTGATTATCTTGATATTCGGTTTCGTAATTTTCAACATTAAGCACCCCCTTGTGATAACCAGTTGTTGGGCCTCTAAAGGTAATCTGAGGCATAACGACAATATCATCTACCTGAGTTGGTCCCTTTGTCAGGGTGAATAGCTTGTAACTGAATATTTCCTTCGTCTCAGGTCCAAAGATCTGTTCTGGTATCAAGTCTTTTTCTGTTCTTGCGACTCTGTGAACAATTGGGTTATTTAGCCTGTTAAAGTAATCAAACAAGGTGTCGGTGAAGATCGATTCGCTAGTGAATTGGATCAACGGCTCATCATTCGAATCAACATTGGAGTAAGCCTGGTCCCAGTCGATGCCCAAGATTTCGTTTTTGGAGTTCAAGGTGGTGAACACAATTCTCGCAATCAGTTTGGCAAAGAAGGGATGGTGGGATTTTGCCTGGAAGATTTTCGAACTGAACGTCAGTCTCCTGTTGTACAACACGTCCCAGTTCACGTCGTTGTAGTCGACGTTGATGCCAACCATCAGCTTCGAAGGTTTCAAGTTGGACTTGTACCAGAATCTCAGCGGCTTGGCGTCCAAGGTGTCGAGGTCTGCATACAGCCCACCGCTGGTGAAGATGATCAGGTACTTCAAGAAATCAAACTTCAGTCTGATGTCTGGCAGAAGCGTGTACGCCTCTATCACCTCGGGCATGTCGTAGGAAAAATGGTCGTATATCTGTTGTTCGGCGTCGCCAAACGTGATCAAGTTATGGTTGTATTCCGAGTTGGCGACTCTCCATCTTTCCATGTGCTGGAAACATTTGTTTGGGAACTTTTCGTGGTCGGCTCTGTACTTCCACAATTGCCAGATGTTGTTTTCGATTTCCGACGTTTCGTCGTAGGGGAAGAAGAACCGCAATCTGTTTTCGATCGACTTGAACGACTTGGTGTTCTGCCTTGGCGGCGACTCTCTGTACACGAACAGCGAGTCGGTATTGTTGTTGGAGCTGGAGGCAAAGTACAACGGATGGTTGTTCAATGCGTCCAGCTGCTTGCTTATTGCTGGGGCCGAGATGAACAGCGAGCAGAACGTGAACGCACAGATCGTGGTCAGGATTGCAACCCTGAACGCCTTTGTGTATATCACCACGTTCCGAACCCCCTCCTTGACGACGCCCATGGCCCCCTGTGACGAACCTTCCAACGATGTGCGTGTGCCCAATCTTCTATACATTCTAGTTGCTTTGCAAACCACCCAATCGACGACAGACGGTATCTACTACTTGGTTGCTGACCGTGCGGTTGCTGTTCTTAGTGGAGATGGGTTTCAAAAACAGTCCAAAGCACACAACGGCTGGATGATCCGACACACTCTACTGTTGTTTCTAAAATGGAAACACCACATCTAAACATCAAAACATCCAACGCTGCATAATCACATCTGGTAATTTCTGGATTATTTGTTTCGTTCCATTCTTTTTTTTTTCCACACAATACATATGGAACTTTTTGGTGTGTTTGTTTGTCGCGCAAAAAAAAAAGGTGTACACGTTTTGTGTCTTATTGTGAGACAAAGAAGACTATGGTATATGTAGAGCTATATAGAACGATATATGCAGAGCTATATAGAAAGATATATGCAGAGCTATATAGAAAGATATGTGTAGAAAGGTATGTGTAGAAAGGTATGTGTAGAAAGGTATGTGTAGAAAGGTATGTGTAGAAAGGTATGTGTAGAAAGGTATGTGTAGAAAGGTCTGTGTAGAAAGGTATGCAGCAGACAGAGGAGGGTGAGTAGTTGCATATGTAGAACGCTATGCAGCAGACAGAGGAGGGTGAGTAGTTGCATATGTAGAACGCTATGCAGCCTAGCTAAGAGGGTGAGCAGATGAATGTGTATGAGTGCATGTGTGTATCTTTGTGGTCACTGCAAGTGTCTGTTTCGGCTGGACGCTCCGTCACCGGTTGAGACTGTTCACCAGACACTGGTAGCTGTCGTACATGTCACGTAGTTCTGCAATGGACATGTCATCGAATTTCTTGGTAAGAGGTTTGAACTGTAGAGCGTCTGCGTCGGTGGAAGAGGAGGATACCTGTTGTTGCTGTTCCAAACGCTCTTGCTCTTGCACCCTCGGCAGAGGCAGCTGGGATGGCTGTTGCTGTTGCTGCTGGAGCGAGTTGTTCCGACTTCTATTTCGGACGTTGTCAAACGCATTCTCCAAGGAACTGAAGATCGAACTGCGGTACTCCTTGTTGGGCGATGGCGAGGACGTGGTTGGCATGTTGCCGCTGGTGTTGCAGATGGTGCTGTTCCCGATCTCAGAACTGAACGACTGACTGCCCGGAGTGGTGAAGAAGGAGTTGTTGATGAAACTGGCAGCACGGCTCCTCATCAGAGACGATCTGGTGTTGTTGTTGGCAAGGATACTGGCGGTGCTGTTGATGCCGGCACCATTGGCGAGGCCACCGCCAAGGTTGCTCATTGATAGGTTGTTACTACTGCCATTACTCCCTTTCTTGGTCGGGGTCATGAAAGTATTTGCACTGGTGCTTCTCTCTAGGTGGTTCTGTGCATCGGCCGGCATGTTCCCATCAGCCCTTGTCGAGCCACCAGCACTTGCATCGTGGTCATTCAGGTCCAACGACGTCGCCGATCTGGACTCACTGAGTGGCCGGAAATTCTTCATCACATCGTTCACACTCGTGGTGAGCTTACTCAAAATACCCTCCTGTACATCGGAATTCTCATCTTTGCCTCCAGTCACGCCCAAAGCCCCATTCTGATCAACACCATCCCCCAAAGCCCCATTCTTGTCACCAGCAGCCAAACCTGAGGTTGCATCCAGTGGCACTCGCTCTTCGCCTGGGTCCCGCCCACCTTCCGTGGTTTTATCTTCGTTCACAACCTTTTCGAAAATCTCATTTTCTGCGAGTTGTTTTAACAGTGACTCCGAAAATGAACCATGCTTGTTGCCCTTACCACCACTCTCTACATCATACGATCGATAAACAAGATTGGGCTCTGCAGGTCTTGTCTCCAGTTCGGCATTGGAGTTTGAATTTGAATTCGAGCCAATGGATTTTAAGATATCGTCACTTGATGATCCAATCCATGACACTTTCCCCATGATGTTTTTCAAACTTGAATCGATCGTTTGGCTGATGGACTTGATTCCTTGATCGGCATTAATGACCGAATCTGGTAAATTTACTCTTGAATAGTCAATCCAGTTGTTTGTAAAGTTGTTCAACGGGTTCGTTATTGTCGATTTGTTCAGATGGTTCGACTCCGAATTCAGAAATAAGGGATTGTCGTTTTTAAATTTACTCACCTTTTCGTCAAGCGATTCTAATTTCAATGGCACAATTAACAGGTTGAGCAACTCTTCACGGGGTTTCAAACTGCCTGGTAACAAATTAATATCTGGCGACGGTATCTCCATATCTAAGTTTTCAAGGGTAACGCTTGCCAAGTATGAAATTGCGGCCTCAAAATTTGCACACACATAGAGTAGTTTACCCTTTTCGATTTGTAATGATTCAACTGCACCATCAAATATATGTTCATTTGAGAACCTCTTAATTAAGTTCAGCTGCCTAATTAAAAAATACGATCTCAACTCCTTTAGTTTGATCATGGTGAATATTAAAACTGGCAAATAGATATCGGTGTTCAGTATTTTACCATAGTTTGATCTTTCGGTGATTCCGCCTATAAGCTGTCCCAGCTTTTTATGGATCTTTATTAAATATTTCATTTTTAAAGTTGGCGACCGTTCCGCTGTAAATAGCTCAAATTCAGGCAAAATTTTGGTATCTAATTCCGAAATAAATTTATATTCCAGCTCTTCCGGCAACTCGATATCAAGATGTTTGAAATGGATATCCAAGGATCCCAAACAACCCAATTTGTCACTGAATTCGTCATTAAAATCTTTTTCATACTCGTCAATTTCTATATCTTTCAATGGGAAAATTATCTGGCTATAGAATTTGTCACACAGTAGCCTCTCTAATGTGAGGTTCAACTTATAAAACTGATATTCCGTGTCATGGTGTCTTTCCTGCAACTCAAACCTTCCGTCACCCTCTAAATATTCTTTGCATGACACCGCAAACCGCTGGTAAAATGATTGAAACAATTCTGCAATTTCAAAACTTGCTAATGATCTTTCAAACTTCGGCTCCTTTAGTTCTTTCAAAAACTGCTCATATTTTTTCAGTAGTTGCATAGGCAAATCCGCCTCTGAAGGAATTTCAAAACTTTCGATAAACGAAGAGGTGTCACTGTGTAAGGTTGCACTGTTGTCGTTTGTTCGGCTTGATTCAATATGTTTATCCAAATCCACAAAACTATCATGAAACTCAATGGCAGATGATTTTATATCAGCGTTTGCCTTACCATCATACCCGCCTTGAGCGTTGCCCACATTTTCATCGTCTTCCGTGCTTGCTGTGTTCGATTTGCTCAAAAGGTCCTTTCCCTCTTCCGTATCCAACGTAACCGGCTGGCTTTCAATATCCGAATAATTTGAGCCCGAATCGACATTATGCATGTCATACGAGTTGTTGATGGCAGTCTCTGATTTCCAGTCGGATTTCACTGGAGGAGTATGAAACATCTTTAACTTATTGAAGTCTAAATGAATATAGATAGTCTTCCTCTCCTCTTTCTAAAGGGTTGCTGCGTTTCTAGGCATTATGTATGTCAACATTACAGTTCGTCTGATGGTAAAACACATCTCCAAGCTTATTATTGTTATTCAAACCTTACTCAATCCGGAGAGAGAGAGAGAGCGAATCCGTCTGACTCCTTACTAGAGGCATTCTATATATAGGGTCTTTTACCATGCGTTGCCACCGAATTTAGAACGGTATTGTTAGAAATTTCTTTCTGTTTAGATGCATTATTGGTATGGATATGTGCCATTACATGGCTTAGATCCAAGTAATTCGATATGTCGAGGTTTAGAATTTATCTAATCTATTTGGCACTAAATTTGCAATCGATTTAAGTCTATATACTGTGTGCGCCACTGAGTGGGGATGGCTTAGTTGAACGGGAGTCCACTCAACCTTTTTTTTGTTTGCCAACGGGTTCTAAGTATCCCTTGTGATAAGACAAGACGGTTATCGGGTGGCAATTCCGTACGGTTCCATCAACGTTTCTTGCGATGCATGAGTTAGCAAAGGTATATAGACTTGGTAAAATTGGTCAATAACAACAACCATCGCACAACAATAGACACCACGACCAATTAAACAAAGGAGGAATTAAGCATATACAGATATCTACAAATTTGAACTCAAACAATAACCTTTTCTTTTTTCAAGTAGGCAATAATTGCATCAACACACTCTTCGACAGATTGTGTGTGCGTGTTGAGATGGATTTCTGGCTTTTCAGGAGCTTCATATGGGTCATCGATACCCGTGAAGTTCTTGATCAGACCTTCTCTTGCCTTTTTGTAGAGACCCTTAGGGTCCCTTTCTTCTGCAACCGACAGTGGCACATCGACGAAGACCTCAATGAATGGCAAGTTTGATTCTTCGTGCAATTTTCTGGCAGCCTCTCTATCCTTCTTGTATGGTGAAATGAAAGAGGTCAGAGCAATAACACAGGAATCGGCAAAAAGTTTGGCAACTTCGGAGATTCTTCTGATGTTTTCATTTCTGTCATGTTCAGAGAAGCCGAGGTCCTTGTTCAAACCAAATCTAACGTTGTCACCATCCAGTCTGTAACTTTGCACCTTTTGTTCAAGGAGCTTTCTTTCTAACGCACATGCAACTGTACTTTTTCCGGATGCACTCAAACCGGTAAACCAAAGTGTGGCACCATTTTGACCAACGAGTTGTTTACGTTCATCATGGGTTAAGTTGTGATGCCATGTGATATTTGTTGCCATTTTTCTATTATTTACTGATAGGTGAATTTTCTGTCAGCTAGATAACCAAACTCTTTTGAACTCAGAAGAGTTTCTTCCAAAATGTCGGGAAACATCTACAGGTGGAAATAAGATGTGCAATATATATGGAAGATGGCGATTGAAAAATGGATAACCTCAGACTGTTACAATTGATTACCAATACCTGTATTTTTACCCAGGATGAATATCAACTATATATGAAATGTTCCAGTTTTGGTGCTTTGAATCTCCGGATATCCCAAACAGGCAACTTTTCAAATCATTCTGTGATTTGGCTCAAAAAGCCACAGTTTGCACGTGACTGCATCTTGCATGGCACGTGATCTGGTCTTGTTAGCTTTTTTGAATATTTTTTACTTTTTACTTTTTTTCATTTTTTTAGCCTTTTTTCATTTTTTAGTATTTTTTTCATTTTTTGGCGTTTTTTCTATTTTTTAGCGTTTTTTTTTTATTTTTTTATTATTTCTTTTTTTTTATTTTGACACCAATCTAAACAAAAACAAGGGTCTTTTGACTCGTGTATTTCCTTGTTGATAATTGTAGCACATTAGTTGTTTCTCTCTGGATTTATTCTTGTTTATACAAAGGTATTTCCTACTTTATAGCAGCGTTTAAGGAACGATCTTTTCGTTAATGCTAACCGGATTTTAAATAATTTTGTATTATTTCTCTTTCTTCTGCTATTCAAATATCAAAAATCTTAGATAGCCTGTTTTCATGCCTTGATCTGGCAAAATTTCCGATATGTCCTTGGTTCAATAAGATAGCGATGTTACATACGATTTCGGTAATATCATTTTTGAAATTTCAACATTGATATAAAACATTGACTGAGATTATTATTTCAACTAGCGTTTTTTTTCAAAAGTTAAATCGAATCGTTTGAATCTTCTATTGAACAACTTCCAAATTTGCTTCTTCTTCATCTAGTTGGCTTGCAACACTGTTTGTGGAGCTGAAAACTGACGATATATTACAATAGAAATTTCACACGCTCTCTGGTTTTCGAAACATGATAATTTAAGCACATACTGTTTGTTCATCGGGTCCAATTGGAGCCTCTTTTTTTTTGATTCTGATTTGGCACAAGCAGGCTGGTTGTTGACTCTTTCCTTGGATATTTCGGGATTTCTTTTGTAGTGTCATCAAAATTCCAAAAAAAGTCATACCCTTTTTATTGATGCTACTAATATTCATTATTTCCAGCAACTTCAGACCCTGGTTTTGTTTTGCTCATACATGTTGTCAAATCATCTTCGAATAAATGAAATCAAAAGATGCAGGCACAGAGCTCTAGCATATCAAGTTCTTTCCAATTCAGTGTATTTAGATTTTCAACGGTGACTACAGTTACACCTCTTTGAAAGTGTATAAATAGCAAGAAATACTGCCAGTAAATGTGCTTTCAAATGTATTCTGCCCCTCTTTCAAACTAAATATATGGAGTACCAGCTTTGCTATTTCAAGAATAAAATATCTTGAGGATAGCAACCACCAGTGTGAAATTTTGAATCACGTTTACCATGATTTCGTTGAATAGGCTCACTAGTTTACTCTGTTTTGTGGCAAGTTGCACAGCTGCTATTGTCATAGATTCATCATTCCATGAAGATCATGGAGCCTCTGCGTTTTGGTCTTGTAAAGGGGGAGCTTTAGAATATGTTTATGATTTTGTTCCTCTAGGCACAGGTAAGTACTACAAATATTATGACACAATATGCGGGTACCCACCGGCAACAGGTACGCTCTATCTATGTGCAGCTAATGTCACAAACGATAGCAGTGATAAATATATGATGGAACTTTCAAAGTTTGCTTCTGAAAAATGCTCTGCGTACAGTTCTTATCAACATGACTCCAATTATTATTATAACCAGTTTAAAAATGCAACAGAGAGCAGCATTACATCTGATGACATTACAAACCTTTCACTACCTTTGTTTTCTCCAACCCTTCCAAATTTAACAGATGTTATTGAGGACTACATCTACTACAAATATTACTATATTAACATCGACAAAGGTACATACTTTTGTACTGGTATTTGTGCCTATTTTTTGCTTTTGATTGTGATTGGTGCCATATACAACTTTTGCAGGGAAACTAGCATTTCGAAGTCTATAAATAATTCAAAGCTCTCCAAATTATGCCAGCAGTACATTATTTTTCCAGTTTTATTTCCCAAGGGTAAGTTTTCTGAAGAATATTCCTTCAAATTTCTTTCAATTCTAATTCCAAACCGAATCCAATTTATCAGTGATGTGTTCCTTTTTGCATTACAAGTTGCCTTCTATAGCGCAAGTTATCACCACACATCAAGTTATAGCTGGCAACGATTTGTGGCTGATCGTACAGGTATTATGGCTTTTGGTAAAATTCCTTTGATAGTTTTATTTGCTGGTAGGAACAACTTTTTACTTTGGGTCACTGGGTGGTCCTACACAACATTTCTGCATTTCCACAAGATGCTTGCATATTGGATGTTTTTAGATGCAATGATCCATGGTGTTGCATATACCATAATTGAGTTGGGCTATTATGTCCAGTCTTTAAAAGAAACTTACTTTGCATGTGGTGTTGCCGCAATGGTACTGTGTGGTATGTTGCTTTTACAAAGTCTTCATCCTTTCAGAAAACTCTCTTATGAAGTGTTTTTGGTTTTTCATATTGTTCTTGCACTCGGTTTTATTATAATGTGTTGGTATCATTGTAATATTCTTGGTTGGTTAGAATGGTTAATTGCTGCCTGTTGTGTATGGTTTTTTGACAGATTGGTTCGTGTAATTCGTATGGCCAATTTTGGTATTAAGACTGCAACAATTTCTGTGGTAGGTGATGATTTGTTCAAAATTGAAGTTCCAAAGCCAAAGCTTATCAATCATGTTCCCGGCCATTACTATTACGTCTATTTTGCAGGTTGGACCTTTTGGCAAAATCACCCTTTTACCACTGTACTTGAAGGTGATAACTTGTGCACATATATCCGTGTGAAGAAGGGAATCACCGAAAGGGTTTGGAAGCAATTACTTTCAAACAACAACCAGATGCAATGGAAGGTTTGTTACGAAGGTCCTTATGGTGGTGAATGTGCTCGCAAACTTAAGAAATATGATGACGCCTTACTGATTGCGGGTGGTTCTGGTGTTCCTGGTGTTCTTGACAGTGCTACCCGTGTTTCAGGTGGTAAAATGGTTTGGGTTGCTCAAACACTAAACTCTGTCAAAGCCTACAAACCGTTATTAGAGAAGATCAACACCGACTTGGAACTTTACATTACCAGGGAAACAGGCACCAATAGCGAATGCACTCTTGCCTCTCTCTTTGCTGATGGTGAGTGGGAGAATGATTCTTCAAGTAAAAACTCTTCCAAAGATTCTTCAGATGATAAAAAGGTCGTTGTCAACGAACATGAAATATTTGTTACGATCAATTACAATCGACCAAATGTTGAAAATATTATTAACAGTTATGTTAAACATTCTCCTTCTGCCAACGTTGGTATAATTGGATGTGGTCCACCACAATTGATGGACAATATAAGACACGTTTTGGCTGAAAATGTAACATTGTGGGATAAAAGCGTTGACTTCTTTGATGAATTTCAAATCTGGTGATTTAAATGTGTTCTATCAGATATTGGCGTCTTTTCAGTCACTTAAGTTTATATTTGCAAACTATTTTTTGATCTTGCTGTTATTGAAATAAATATTAACAAAATGATTCTACTTTTTTTTTACTTTATTTAACTTTTATTTATTAATTATATCTTTGTTTTGTCTTCTCGTGTAAAAAGTAGGTTTTACCAACAGTTAACAGGGTATGTAAAAAGCAAGCACATTCTTGCAAATCCAATTGTCTAACTTCCAAAACAAGCTGAATTCAAAAAAAAGAAGTTCTTATTTAATTGTTTAAAAAGAATGCTTTTTTTTTTCAAAATAAGTTTTGAGCTTACTTTGTCAATCTTTGGATTCCATTTAATGGTTATTTTTACAATTATCTGACATTTTTAAATTTTATATTATTCAAGATAATATTATTAGTTCAACTTGTGAAGTTCTTTTTGAATCTTTAGCAGCTGTAAAGTATATAACTGATTCAAAACAGATAAAGAAGCAAATATTACGTAAACACAAGACGATAGTCTACCCTAAATAGGAAATATATTTTCAATAGAGACAAAAAATATTTTTCATGTTGCCAGTGACGTTTGAGTCGATAACTACGTTTATTAATTAAGATGAAAAAAGAAGATAAAAAGAAAAAAAATAAGCCGATTCCAATTAATAAAAGGGACTACTTGCTAAGGAATATCTGTGCTTAAAATGGCTAAAAAGCAAATCAATCAAAAGAAACCAAAGGAATTCAAGTTTACCAGGAAACCAATATTTAATATCCATCACCAAGCAGATCCATTATTTGCAGCAAAATGTCACCCTAGTGAGCCTGTTTTTATCACCGGTACAGCTACAGGTCATGTTCAAGCTTATAGATATGATATTGATAAATTACTAGAAATATACGAGGACCAAGATAAATTCCCGTACGATGTTAGTTGTGTGAAATATGATGATTTTGATGACGATTCCATTGTGTCTCAGTGGCACACTAAAAGACACAAAAAATCATGTCGTGATTTATGTTTTGATTTACCATCTGGAGGAGAAAAAGTTCACACGCTAGGATCGGAGGGTGTGATCAAAACAGCTGACGTCAAAACAGGACAAGTTATCAACAAGTTTGTAAGCAGTAAGGATAACGTATTTGAGAATAACAGTTTCGATGTTGGAACTTACACCAGATGTGTGAGCACACCTGGGTAAAAATTTTCTACTAGTTGGTGATGAAAATGGTAATTTAATGTGCCACGACACGAGAAGTAAACACTTAAAGTTGTGCTACAAACCATTTAAAAAATTACACCTCGGTGAAGGTATTAATTCAATCAATTACTGCTGGCCGAAAAGCGATTATAAAATCATAACCACGGGAAGCACAACAGTTTGTGAGTTAGATCTGAGGAAACCAGAGGAGCCGCTGCATACGAGTGAAGACCAGGAAGATGAAATTCTATGTTCGTCATGGCTCGACCAAGAAAAGCAAGAAGTGATGATTTGTGGGATGGGTGATGTAGTCACCACCTGGAAGCCAAACATGAATAAGTGGAATGATCAAATCAGCAGAATCAGGGTGGCAAAGGGAGAGACAGTTGAAAGCTTGATCAGTGCAATGGATTCGGACTCTAGATTTATGTATGGGGGTTGTTCCAATGGTCACATTGCTAAGATTGACATTGTCGGGGGTAAAGTTGTTGAGAGGTTTTTGCAACATGATCCGGAAGAGGACGATAAGGTTGACGAAGTTTTGGGTTTAGATTTGGATTGCAATTACCGGTTGGTCAGTTTTGGCACAGACGGATTCAAGATCTGGGAAGATGAAGCTCAGATTGAAAGTGGCGATGAAGACGATGAAGAGAGTGAGGATGAAAGCAGCGACAATGGAGAAGGGTTTGAAACCGGTGATTCGGGATCTGAGAGTGACGAAGAGAAGGACGAAACAATCGGCATCTTGGCAAATGCGGACGAAGAAGAAGAAGACGAAGAAGAAGAAGAAGAAGAGGCGGAGGAGGAAGAGCAGGAGAAAACCCCCGTGAAGAGATCACTCTCCGAGTCTCTGAAGCGTAGAATGGGCAGTTCTAATTCAACACAAACAAAAAAACCCAAAGTAGAAGAACAGAATGCCGATAATAGCAACGTTCTAGATTCGGACGTTGGTGAAGAAGTCTCCGATAGTGATGACGATGTTGATATTGAAAAGGTCTCTGCTAAACCAGTCGAATTGCACACCATAAGAGATCTTCTCTTGGCCAGAGTGGACAATCCAGAGTTAGGTATCCAAGAAAAGCCCGGTAAAAAGAAGAAACAGAAACCACTGAAAAAGTTGAAACCCCAACATCAAGAACACGGTATTCGGAAATTTGATGGGTTGTAGTCCAAGCCTGTAGACCCGTCTATGTAAACTGCCATATATATTTCATTTTACAATACGTTCTTATATAATACTTCCTACACACTACTTCCCTACACACTAAACTGTAATCCCTTACACTCCACAACATTACAACATCTATAAATTACACCCTGATAGCTCACAACCCAATAGCTCACACCCCAATACGTCCCGTCCTAATACGTCCTGTCCCAATACCATATCCCCTACCCGAACTCACCTAAATCTGTATAATCCAATATTCTGTTTGGAATATCCAAAGGATTCGGCAGATCTGCAAAAAAAAAAATTCAACTAAAAGTTGAGGTGAGAACAGCCAGTGAGGAAGAAGTGAGATATACAGGTCACTCAAGAAAAGGAAAAGGAGGTGGGAACAGAAGCAAAGTGGCCAGGGCAATATTTGTTTGCCTCCAGGGGTTTTGGGATTCATTTTTATCCAGTATTCTTTCTTAGGAGAAGTTTTGATAAACCGAAGCCTGTGTGTAGAGGTCAATATAGAAGTCACTGAATAGGACGATGTCATCGCTATCTACTGAATATCAGGAACCAGGGAATCCCAACATGGAAGGAACGCCTACAGGCAATGCCTATTCTTCCTCGATTTCAAAAGATACGAAGGAGGGCAAAGGCAAAGAGTCCAAAGATGCCAGAGAAAAGGAAATGGATGCCAAAGATGCCAAGCAGGCCAAGCCAGCCAAACAGATCATTCCATTTGAAACAGAAGGTATGTCGAACTACTATGTGTTTTGTTTCATTTTTTCTTTGATTTCGAACCCAATAATACTAACTACAGTTTCTCGGTACCGATCGTCGTGTTGGATGTGTTTCCATTTTGTTTCTTCTAACTTTCATCAGCCCTAAGACTAAAACAAAAATGCAAAGATCTGAAACAAAAAATCGCAGAAGTTGAGGCGCAAAACCAGGTGAGAGCCATTGGTGTATCAAGAGCAAAAGACTCAATTTCCAGACTGAGATTTGAATATTCCTTGTTGTTGGAATGCTTGGAGAAAAAAAATTCCACATTATCATTCCCAAACCTGAAAGAATTCACACCGGCAGATATCGACGCCGAATCCATCGAATCGTTATCCTTGGACGATATCACTTCGTTGTTGGCATCTACCCCGCTCGAGTTGGCAGAAATCAAACGGAAGTTGCCAAACTTGTTGGGTGGATTGATCTCGGAAAGACAGCAGCAGTTTGTAAACAATTCCACTAAAACTACAACAGTAAATCAGCCAGCCAACTCAAGAAGCCGCAGGAAAAGAGGGGTTGCCAATGGCGCCGCAGTTTCCTCAAAAAAGAGAGTCAGAGATCCAAGAGAACCAAAGAGACCAACCAACGCTTATTTGTTCTTTTGTGATGCAGAGAGAGAACGTGTAAAGAGCGAATGGGCTCAAAGCCACCCGGAAGAACACATCGACTTATCAAGGGCAATGACCGACGTCTGGAGAACTATGACCGATGTCGATAAAAAACCGTACTTTGAAATGTATGAAAAAGATAAAGAAAGGTACCATAAGGCTGTTGAACAGTATGCAACTATCAAAGAGCAGGAACGGCTTGCAGAATCACAAGGAAATGCCGCCAACGAACCTAGTGCAAGTGCGTCAGTTGAGCCCGACGCAGACACTCCAACTGATTCCGGATTAGATGTAGAAACACCCTGTGGAAAATGACTTATCTCACTCTGAAAATAGAATAGATAATTATGACGGACTAAAACAGAAGGAAGGTGACCACATAAATTCTTCCGGTCGCATCACAAAAGAAAAGTTGGTTGAGCGTGATGAACAGGAAAATGAAGAAGAGGAGCATGACGACGAGGACGAAGCTGAAGACCGTGATGATAGCAGAATGTCCATTAATCAAGGTGAAACGGATCAAGACGATATACCTGATAGTGAAGATCCACAAGCGGAACTTAACTCTGATTTTCCGGCTGCAGAGGAAGATGACGATGAAGAAGATCCTGAAGATTTTGATGAATTGGATGAAGAAGAGGCAGAAGAACGATTGGATGAAGAAGACGCTCATAGTGCTGAAATGACAGATGGTGTTCAGGACGAGGACGCATTTGACTCTCTAAAGTCAGACCCTGATGTTTCATTTAGTTAATGTCTTCTATAAAATTCTCGTTTTCTTTCTCAAGTTGCAAGGACAAACCTATGTATAATATTACGATAATAAAAATAGTTTGGATAGACAAGAATCATCTATCAAGGTTTTCAAATCTTTTTATTATATTGGTTAATCTATTTACAAACTACAATCAAATAAACCTTATATATGCATGTATGTAAAGCTTACAATCTTCTCCTCTTTGATTTATAATAACCATTTTCATCTTTGTTATTCTTACGCTTTTCTCTTCCTTTAAAATGTTTCTTTAACTTCTTCCTAGCAGCAACATCTGGGTTGTTGAGTGCCAACTGCGCCCTTTTAGCCTTTCTTTCATATCTTCTTTGCTGAATAATTTTCATAGAATTCGATAGTAAGATATTATAGTCAGAAATACCAATTTTTTTAGAAAGTTTACTCAGACATGCAGTAGCCAATGTAGGCAATGCCTTTTCCTCGTCTTCACCTTCTGCAATATCAACTTCCGAAATATTAATTAGTGGTATCATCAATGATTCAGAGAGTGCTTCCTTCAACTTCGCCTCAGACAAAAACGTGGTTAAAAATTCGCAATATGATATGATAGCTCTTTTAGTCACAACCATTTCATTGAAATCCTTAGAGTCATTCTTCAAGATTGCTGCACATCTATTCAATGCCCAATCAAATGCATTTTTAAAAGACTTGTTCTTCTTTGCATAGTCATCAACATCATCACCAACTTCTTCATTATACTCATCAGCATCGGTATTTTGTGCGTGGAAAGGAATAAATGCTGTATTTTCTTCATTCCATTTCCTTGATATATAAACCAAGTTGCTAATACTTTGTGATGCCATTTTTTCAGAAATATTTGGAGCACCCAATTGTCTAAATGTTCTATAAGCAATATTTTGAATTGTTGCATCATCAAATCTGAATTCAAGGTTATTTGTTTCACCCTCGACTATTTCTTTCAACAATTTAGATATTAATCTTGAAGATAGCAGTCTAATCCATGAGTGTGGATATAACATAGTTTCGATTATGTTCTTCCAGATGTCTTCATATTTGTATTCAAAGGTATTCGTCTTGTGAGTTAAAGTTTCAAACACACTCAAACACGAGTAGACCATTTGCCATTCTGCCTCAATAGTTGCTGTAATATCTTCGCCTTCATCACTCTCGTTATATTCACCATCATTTCTTTTTGCGAGTTTCAATGTTTTATTGATACGGTCATTAACTAATTCATCGAGTGATGGATTTCTTTCAAATCCAACCGCATTAATAAATACTTTGTAAACATTCAAACCACATCTGACCAATAGCGACTTTTTGTTCTGACTCAACCAAGCAGTAGAATATTTCTCAACAAATTCTAAACTCATACTGTTATCTTCCAATCTCTTGAACATCATTCCCAAAATTTCACTTGCACTTTCTCTACAAGTTGGACTATCGTCCGTAACAGAAACGTTTGCCAATGCAATAAAAAATGATGTTGTTAATCGACTTAACAAATCCTTGGATGATTTTCTAACAATGGTCATCATCAACTCCATAACGGATAATCTACCAGCTTGGGCAGGATATTTCAAATTATTGATGATCAATTTGAACTGCTTTTCCAATCTACCTCTACTTTGATCATATTCCATCAAAAAGGTATAGAATACACTTCTGGAAACTTGTCTAATTTCACTTGTGGTACTTGTGACCATTAGTTTGGAGACAACATCCATACAGTCATAAATTTCAGGAATCATAATATGTTTGAAAGTAAGACACTTCAAAAATCCGAATGCGGTACCTTGTCTTTCAGGAGAGTCCAAATCCGGCTCAACCTTTTTCAAAATATAACTGATGGCAGAATCTTTCAGTTCCAAATCGTCCTTGAAACGTAACACATTACTCAAAAATTTCAAACAATTTTGAGAAATCTCATTATTGGTAGTTGGCATATCTTGTAAAATTTTCAGCACATCATTTGCAGCATTAGTAAACTTTGAATCAATTTCAGGTTCGAAATCAAGTCTTACGAGCATCGTTAATACTTTTAATGCAGAAATGGTGACTCCTTCATTTTCAGAAGAGAGACTGAGCTGTAATTGTGGTACAAAAGCAGCTAAATAAGTAGCCTTGAATAAATTTTCGTGTTTTGAAATTGCAGTTTTTAAAAGATCAAACGCAAATTCTTGCAGTGTTGTAACGTACAATGAATATTCAACTTGTGTCTTTTGCGGTCTGGCATCTAATTGAACCATGAATCTTTCCGTTTTTTCGTCTACTTTCTTCACCTTTTTATTCTTCTTAGATTCAACTATAGCAGAAGCTTGCGTGAAAATTTCATTACACAAGACCAGAATATCCGTGGACGAACCTTCTTCATTTTTATTTAAACCTTGTGCAAACTTTTTCATTAATTGTTCTAACTTGGTTTGGGACTTGTATGATAATCTTTCATTAAGCAAGTATCTAACTGGGGTTAATAAGTGGCTGAAATCTTTTAAGAAAATGTTAGCAGAAATCAACTCACCTGTATCAAAACTCTTGTTGTGTTTGATTTCCTTGGCTTTATTGCTGTAACCGCTTGCTTCTTTTTCTTCAGATGCCTCACCAAAAATGTCATTCATAATTGATTGCATAATCATAGAAACCGAATCACCCAATGCGCCATGTTCTAAGTACGGACTCATAATTGTAAGTATGTAATGGATTGTAAAACTTAAAATATGAACTTGTGGACCTCTTGTTAAAGCACCCTTCAATTCCTTAATAATAAATTTCAAGTAGTGTGGACCTAAGAAAATTGCAATTCTACCCAAATGCTTTCTAACAGAATCTCTCAAATTTTCAGATCTAGCTCTTAAAATTTGACAAATATTGGTCAATAAACCAGGGAGCTCGGTATCAAGCTTTCCTTGAGAACAGCACATGATAAACGAGATCAGAGCTTCTGAAATTGGAACCCTGATGACAACAGTTTCTTCATCTTTGACGGACAAAATCTTCTGCAATTTTGGAATGATTTCTAATGTGACGAACAAATCGATTTTCTCAATTTTAGGATAATCTGATGGCTTTGAATCGATATCAACCCCCCAATTTCTCATAGCTGTGGACATTGAAACAATTAATAAAATTGAATCTCTCAATTTTTCGTTTTGTTCTTTTGCTTTAGCGGTTTTCATGATGCTTATATATCTTGTTAAAATGGCTTTAAATTGATTCCATGAAACGTATTGAGTTAAACTCTTCACTGCAGCAATCGTTTCATTTGCAACATTTCTGTATTTATCTTCAGACCAAAAGGCATAATGTTCTATAATTGGTAAAATATAATGAGAAATACTGTTACTTTGTAGTTGTGATGCAAGTTTACTAACAAATCTAAGGGCTTTTTGCCTTCTGAAAGTTTGCAAATGAATAATATCTTCAAAAAAATCCGATTCTTCATCTTCAATATCATATTGTAATAAAATTCTCATGTCATCAAATTCGTTGTAATATTTAATATTTTTAATTATGTGGTTCAATACACGAACATATTCAGATCTGACTAATTCGTTTCTTCTCTTCAAACCAGACCTAACAGTTGGTATAATGTATTTTTTTAACTGTGTAATATAATCCGCTGAATCTGTGTCTGATTTTTCATTTAATCCATCAATATATCTTGTAAATGTATAACCAGCAGAAGATCTTAGAGACTGATCATTTTCATCATTGATGAAAAACATACATGTATAAAGAATAGGAATCCATTCGACTGTGGATAATTTATTATATTCAACTTCGTTCAGATCACTGAAAGCCTGTAACCTTCTATCATAATCAGGTTCTCTGAATCTTTTTGAATCATAGGCATTTAAGTCAATAACCATTTGGCAAATCTTCTGAAGTTCATTAAACCTGTTACTAACCCCGTAGAACACTGTCGACACAACATTTCTCATCTCAGATTGTTCACAAGTGCTGTATAGCTTTGCAATATTGGTGTAAATAGGAATAATTTCATCAAAAGAACATTCGTAATTTTCAACAAGAATAGCAATCATTCTAACAATGTCAACTTTAACTGACATATCAATCTGTGAATTTGGCTTTTCCAACGCCAATGTCAATGAATCAATTAATATCTTTCGATTACTGTTATCGGTGACATAGTCATTAGAAACAAACGATAACAAAACTTGGACAGTCAGTGAATTAACTTCACTGCTTGAACTGTGTTCAAAAATCAATACTAATGAATCCAAACATTCAGAAATAACAATACTCAAAAGCTCAATAATATTTTCTTCTCTAGCTGGTAAACTCAACAACGATAGAATAAATTGTAAAATCAATACTAAAACAACATCTTTTGCATTTGGATTAGGTAAAATTGAGAGTAATGCTTTCACTGGTCTATAATTATCTTTGCACAATATGGACAACCTGTTCGGTGTACACCAAAGTTTTGTCATAATTTTTACTAAGGACGATGCACCACTTAGATTCTCTTCACCAAATCGTGCCATCTTTGGCTCAACTAAATTAGTATATATAATATCTTCGTAGTTGTTCCAGTCATAGTCATCCCCCAAATATTGAATTAGTTGGTATAAAAGTTTAAAACCTGACTTTCTACCATTACGAGCAGCTTTTTCAATTAATTTATCATCAAAAGATTCCGAATTTTCAATTGAATATTCAACAACGGATAATGAATATAGCAACGGCTCAATTAGAACAGAGAGACATTGACGATGATTTCTTCCTAAAGTATCTGTAACTTCGAGGTTCATATTTATGAAACCATTGATGTGTTTTAGTAACTTTTTCGTAATCAAATCAGATTCAATAATACCAGAACTGGCAAAAGATGAATACTTTAATTTACAAAATGTTAGTTGTAAAAATTGTGTAATGTAATCATCGGATAAATTATTCAAAGATTTGATTGCTGCAACTTTTCTACCCATCTTAGTACTGTTAGTTTTCAAAGTTTGTGCTCTTCCAAAAATAATTCTCAACACCAAAGGCATCAAAGTTGGAATGTCATTAGTTTCTATTGAACTCTTCTCTTTATCTTGTAAAAATAACACGATTTCATCTCTAAACAATGTGTCATCTAATAAATTTTTCAAATGTTTTTGGTATTTATTGTAAATTGGATTTTTTAAATTTAATAAACAGTCTAACGCCAATTTTTGCAGTTCAGTTTGTCTGTCCATAAGCAATATGTACAATAACTCCACAACTTTGTCAATCGAACAAGCGTTTTTCAAATGCTTGAAATGGGTCATCAACTCAATTAAACCATTTCTGTCAGCCATCGTCCAACCCTCTAACAATGATCCAGTTTGTGCCTCACCAACATCATCTGCATCGCTATTGACAATAAAAGGCAATAAATCGGCAAAATTATCTTCTGCAAGCTGCGGAACTTTATTCAATAATTTGATTACCTGATACCTGACAAAATCTGTTGGTATAATATGTTTTCTCTTTGCTTCTGAATATTCAATAATTGAATAGTTAACATTTTCATATTTATGGAAAACGTCCTGTTCAAAGTTATTCAATATAGTTTGTAATCTTGAATCTTGTGGTAACCAATCCGAAATATCTGAAGTTTTATCAAACTGATCAAACTCATAAGTAATGTAAGGTTTATCAACCAAATTGTTGTAATTCGTCGAAATGAATTCAAACGCTAATTTCCAAACCAAGTCCGAAATTTGGTTAATGATTTTAACACTAAATTCTTGTACACCTTGCCAGGAGGGAGAAAATTTATTAGACAGCTGACCAAATAAGAAGTTTGAGACAATATTGTTGGTTAAAATTGATTGATTTGAGTAGTCTTGAGCCAGATTTCTAAATCTCAAAGGAACATCTCTAGCATGCTGTAAGGTTAAAGGAATTTGTTCAATTGTACGACATTTCAAAACGGCGTCTGGGATTTCTTCACCAGACTTATTAAAAATAGAAATGATTACATTAAGTGCAATTTCTCTATTTTCGTGAGACGGTAGTTTCAAAACTTGGGATAAAGATAAAATAAGTTTCGATTGATATGATCTAATAATTTTGACTGACTCCTTATATTCAGATGACTTGATTGAATTGACTAATTTTTCAAAATTCGAAAGGAAAAGTGAACTGTATATCAAAGTTTCAAAGTTATTGAATGTTATATTTAAAATTTCTACCACTTGGGAATCTGTTAACTTTTGATTGGTAATAGCACCTATAGTTGCACCATATACATCTAATACGAAGAACTCAGAAGCCAATTTATTATTCTGAAGTAATGACAAGAAGTTAATTAACATAGAAGGATCTAACTGAACGGAACAATGTTGTAAAATCAATAATCTCCAATAGTTATTCAGAAGAGCATTTTCATTTTGAATTGATTGAATATTCTTAAAAGATTCCAAAATAAACGACTTAAAATCGTTTGAAATTATTACATTATATCCTGAGCTCAAACCAATTAATTGTTTATCGTTCATTTTTTCTAAAAAGAAAGCAATCTCTTTGTAATAAACTTGCCAATTTTGAGTCACAAATGCAGTTACAGAATTCTTACTAAACTGTAAAGTTCTTTCTTTATTTAAAGTCGTTGCGGTATCAATGAACGACAGAAACACTGACCCATCATCCAATTTCGACATAACTTTCATTATTATAAGATGATACTTGCTCAATGAAACCATATCAGAATTTCTAATTATGATTGAACACCACGAAGCCATCGAATTAATGAAATTTAACTTTAATTTTTGATTTGATTCTTCTTCTTCATCGGTACTCTCGGAATCTTTCTTCTTTTGAAGATCCAGAGAATACTCATAGAGCAATTCAACAAACTTTAAAATATCAACCCAACTGTTAACCCTTCTACCAGACTCACCAAATGATAACGTGAGTAAAATTTGTGTAACACAAGCCAAGTATTGATAATTGATATTATTCTCTGAAGTCAGCGCTTTCTTCAAGGTTTCTATCAAAGATGTGTATAATAGTTCTGAATTTTCTTTATTTTCCGTATAATCTAACAAATCCATTATAACATCCGATAAAACTGCGGTGAATTTTGGATTTTTCAAACAGGTCTTTGTCAAGACGGGTAGAATGACACCTGTTTTTGAATGTAATACACCCGAAGCACTTTTCAAGGATTCTGAAAACATGATTGTTAAACCTAAGTGATAACTTGGAGATGAGACCAAAGTATTGTAATTAAAAATATCGTCCAGGAAATTTTGGAGGTTGACGATTTTAGATTTTCTAATCAAAAAGGATATTGCTTCCGATGCAAACCTTGTGACATAATCCTTATTCTTGATGGTTAGCAAAGGTAGTAAGGAATTGAATGTTGGGATTAAGTCAGCTGACAAAATTCTGGAGAGATATTTGAAAATGTAGGCCAAGGTATTAAAAATGAGCTCTAATGATTGAGGATCCTGTTGACTCAACGCAATCTCTTTGATGATCTCCAAAGAACGCAAATAATAATCCATGAAGTCGGGTCCCAAATCATGGCAAAACTGTGACAGTAATTCCAACGTTGGTTGTAACGAAAGTGGATCATTATAGCATAATGTTTTATCCAGAGCTTGGAAAATTGTGTCCTTGTGGAACAATAACTGAGGAAGACTCATTGTGATCGGTTCTACAACTTCAACCAACTCCTGGAAATTTTTGGATAGATTAACCTCTCTCCAATGTTCCAAGGTGGACAAAAAATGTGATATTTCGGCATCGTGAAATGCTTTTCTCTTGATATCTTTCAATGGATCAATTTTGATCGAGTCCACATGGTCTCGAAATGACTTGTAAGACCATTTTCTGGACGAGGCAGTTTTGGTCCCCTGTTTTGCCATATCTTTAGTGCTACTACTAACTTTGAAATTAGTATGGCTGATTGATATAAAAACAAGAGGGGAAGAAAAGAAATACACAAGTACCTGCTGAGCTTTTACAAGAAGAATACAGATGAAAAAAAATTCATGTAGATCTATAGATTTGAAAATATTTTTTCTCTTTCCCTTGTTTTTTTTGCATTTTAAAAAAATTTTTTTTTTTTCAATTTTATTTTTATTTTTTTGTCTATCGACGCGTCGATTCTCCTCAAAATCCTACTATGCAAATTGTCTTTATGTGTGTAATAGTTGGAAAGCATATATGCAAGCTGATATTACCTCTCAGCAAAAAAGGGGTTTCTTTTGGGTCTTTCATCAAATAAAGGTGTAGTGTTGGAGTTTGATTCATCAGGAGGATAGAAACAGGAGTTGATTTTGAGCTATAGAACACAGTTTAGTAGATTTCGGTTTTAAGTTTTAGTTTGGACTATTCTATGAAGTAGTAGAAAAACATACAACTATGCAATCGTGTGCCGATGAATCTACGGCGTTGTTATCGGATAATCCGTATGAAGCCAGCGGAGTTCTTGAACATGAGCTACAACAGAGACAGTTGGTGCCAAACCAAGCCGGGATGGCGGATGCAACCAACACAACCGGAACAGCCAATAAAAATGTTACTGTCAACGGTGGTGGGGGCAGTAGTAAGAAGATTGTATCCAAAGCCTTGGGGCCCAATATGACGCCACAGCGTACGTCACGTATCACGCAAAAGCTCAAGTTGTTGCCTGAATCGTTGGACTATGAGTCTCCAAGTATGGAAGATGAAGACGGTATGAAAAAATTGAAAAATGGCAGTAACAAGGCAGCTGCATTAAAACAATATTCGTTGCAAAAAATCAAAGACCGCAATGCCAGAAAGGATGCGGAGAGGTTGGGCAAAAAGCACCGGTCGATGTTACCACGAGTGACAGCATACTGTACGGCGGGTTCATACAAGATGAGAGATTTCATCAGGTGGTTGAAAGACAAGAGGAGAATCCACTCGACGGCGCCGAAACTTTTCGATGAATGCATCTATACACCGTTTATGTACAAAGACTGGAGAAGAAACAGCACATCATCATCGGCGTCCAACTACAAATCATCATCATCGGATTCCGAGAGCGAGCTGAGCGATGCGAATAGCGGTAACGGCGGTAATAGTCATAACAACAAGCAGCATAGTGTCCAACGAATCCAGCTAGACGACGAGGGAGGTGTGATCGACGTGGGCAAGAGAAACACGGATCTGTTTATCTTTGAGTATGGGGTGATTGTCATGTGGGGGTTTACCAAACGTGAGGAAAGAAACTTTTTGTACGATTTGGCGAAATTTGAGAACGAGAAGCTTGCGGATGAAGATGTGCAGAAGGAGGAGTTCAATTACTACATCACGCAGAGCTACCAGCCGAGAATATATAACGATTTCATCACGCTGCGGGATGATTCCAACCACATGTTGAAGTTGAGTATATCGTATGCGATCTCGCAAAGTGTGAAGATCTCCTTGTTTGAGGAATTGGTGGACAACACAATCGAAGATACCCAGGATATTCCCAAGCAAATTTCGCAGACGGGTAAGGTGAAGATGACTCGGGAGGAGATCATGAAGAGCATTGGGGAGTTGTTCATCTTGCGAATCAACATCAATCTACACGGCTCGATATTGGACTCGCCCGAGTTGATGTGGTCCGAGCCGGAGCTCGAGCCCATCTACCAGGCCACGAGAGGGTATTTGGAGATCAGTCAGCGTGTTGCGCTCTTGAACCAGCGACTCGAGATCATCAGTGATTTGTTGCAGATGTTGAAGGAGCAGTTGGGACACAACAACGACGAACAATTAGAACTGACAGTCATATTACTAATTGGAGCAGAGGTGTTGGTTTCTTTGATCAACATCATTGTTGATCTGTATTCCCAGCGTAAGAGCTGATGGTCCATGAGAACGGAGGTGGGGGGTGTACATATCCCGTCCTTTTTTTATTTCACCTACTTTTTTTTTGAATATTTACCACGTTGCATTTTTAGATGGTCCGTCCAACGAGATGCGTCCAGATAGAACTTTATACATCTTTACGTAGATCGATATCTACAATCTTTAGCCTAGGGTTGTGTACCAATGATACTACATCGGGCCGTAATGTCCGATATAATGTAGGATCTCAGAAGATCTATATCCAACTGAGTAGACTGCTCAAGCAGATGTGTCACGTGATCACGTGTCACGTGAGAAAAACAAACTGGGAAAATGAACCACGACGAAGCCGTGCAAGAGATGTAGAGAGCTTATCTGGCAAGAGACCGCCCATGCCTGTGCCATAAACACCATCTCTGCACCACACGCAACCCGCCCAGCTGCTCTGGCACCCCCGCCATGGAATCTTCGAGAACATCGGTCAAATCCTTTGGTCTGTTGCACAACAAAATCTTTGCCAGCTGTGGGCCGGAAAAAGGGCGACCCCATAGCGTTTGATTTCCACCCGTCCACGAACTGCCACTATCTACAGGAAGCCACCAGCGCCTATTCCGGTTTGAACAATCCCGAGCTTTGAGGGGTTTTTTTTCATTCCCAAAAGGGAAAAACAAAACTCAATCAGAAAATAACACCCGCATTGAGAACAAATCATATCTCTGCAAATGGATCGTGCACAGCCGTTTTATTGCGTCTGTGTGTTTACATATATATAAATATATATATATATTTATAGGAATGGCGAAAACTAAAAGGTGTATTGTCTTCTCCGGTGTAAAGATGGATGCCTACTAAAACCACACTGTGTAGTACACGGCCAACCGCACACGTCTATAGACTCCATATCCATTTCCACACAGGTGTCTCTATCTACGACGAGATGGACTGACAATGCAATAGAAAGCCGAAAAGGGGATTATGTAACTAACTAGTCAATTATTAATCAGTTATTGACCAACTAGTTTTCACTTTGGGTTTCTCACTGTGTTGCGAAAATGGGAACGCAACGGACTTCCGTAGACCCACCTCCCGTTCTCCTTTCCGCAGTCGATCGTCTATATATATATATATATATATATACAAGTACTTGGACCAGGGTATTGGACACCCTGGTTTAATCACACTGAAGAGACGTGCTGGATGATGATGATGATGATGATGATGTCTGTATCCACAGGGAGTGCAGATACCTGCCCCTACAAGCTTCCTCTTCCTCCTCTCTCCACATCGTCCTGTGCCAGCCTATGTCAAGGCACCACAGAGCCACAAAAACGGTTTTCATTGGCCACAGCGCTTCCATTTCTGGATGCGTGGCCTCCAGCGAGGCGTACAATGTGGTTCCCGTATCGTCCAGAAGATGCATATATACGATATGCAACTTTGCGAATCCATTATTTTAGGTGCATTTTGATTGTGAGATGCATTGTAGTCCACTATCGACGAGTGGATTGCCACTTCCAGTATCTTGTAGACCGGATTCCTCTCTCACACACACTCACACACCCACCCTTTTTCCTCGTGTCTGAGTTCTCCCCCTACAATATCCAGGTGCCGTTGACGCCACCGTTGTGCGATTACTGCGAGCTCCTGCCAACTTGGGCCATACTGCTCTCTCGGATTGTTATTGTTGTCGATTGTTACTGGGATTATCCCTATTATCACTCTATCTCTCCTCCTGCCATCATCTCGGTTTCTTAGCTGTGCTGGCCCCTCCTTCCCCCACGTTCCAGCTGCTGTCCACAGTCCCCCTCTAGACTACACCAGCCCTCCTCTGGCTTTGCACAAGATCAACCCAGACCCCAGCGGACATCACACCCTCTCCGCCCCGTCACACAGACTGCCAAACACACCTCCCCCAACAACGAGCCATGGACGACACATACTACAAGGCGGCGCCACCGGCCCCGGCCTCCAACCACTCCTACAGATCCCTGACCGTGCAAAACAACAAGCCCGCCCTGCCCACCGAAGACAACACAGACCAGTACTCCCTGGCCTCGTCCTTGTCCCAGTCCAGCTACAACTCCCGGGCCGACAACTCGCTCATCTTCGAACGGCTCGTCCAGGACCCGCTGACGGACGCACAACCAATACCCCACTCCCTGCCACGGCACATCTCCTCGGAGACGTTCATCCCAGCGTCCCTGGACACCACAACACACATGATCAAAAACAACGAGTTCGACTTCGCCGCAAACCCAGGCTCCAGCATGGACCCACCGTCCGAGTTCGGCTTCAGCTCGAGGCGCTCGTCGCTGGCCAACCTGCAGGCCGCCCTGGGCCCCTCCTCAAGGAGACCCTCCAACACAAACCTGCAGTCCCCAAACCTCAACTGGGGCTCGTACAAGCTGAACTCGGCCTCTAACTCAAACTACAACCTGTCACGCTCCAACACAAACTCGAGCTTCTCCAACCTCACCCAGCAGCTCCAGAACTCGACGACAAGAGTCCCCCAAAACCAAACCCTGTCCCAGTCCCAGCAACAGCGATCTCCATCCCAACCGCCGACAGCCGCCGCCTCCACCTCCAACCTGCCACCGCTGACAACGACGCTCTCCTCCACCTCGGTCGGCTCCAGCTCGAGCCAGAGAAATCTGGCTTCCTCCCATTCGCCATTGTTGAAAAATAAATCGTTCTGCTCCTATGCCGACATCATTGCCCAAGATGACCACGAATCTAAATTCTCCATTAGAAGACCTTCCATCTCCACCTCGTTGTCGGGCCCAAAAATGGGTAGGACAAATTCGATAAATTCAACTCTGGGAAGTGGCCTATGTGGCTCTTGTAATTCTCCAAGATCCCCGGCCAATTGTAGCTCTCCATTCTCAAACAACTTCAGAAACAACTCACTGTCGGCAAATAGTACCAGGTTCAGAAACAACTCTCCCTCAATAAGGGACACCTCTGCAATCGACTCCGATGACAACGACCAAATTTTCAGCATGTCCAATATTAACACCACGTTGAGCAATATCAGCAACCCAAATGCAAATAACACCCCAAGAAAATTGTCGGGATTCTCAGGTAGATCGTTAAACACCTACTCCATGAGAGTTTCAAATAGTAATACCTCTCAAAACATGGATGAAATCTTGAAAGTAAATAGCAAGCTCAATAAACAAAAGGATTTGAAAGATTTGTCGCCTGCTTCTTCAAGACAGTCTGACGAAGGTAGCATTAAAAGTTTTAAGACAGCAAGTTTAACAACTGAGTAGTTTGTCATCTTATTCGATGATAATCCCACTGTTCAAATGTAATGTTTTTTTTCTTTTTTTCCCCGGGAATTAGTTATAAGGACTGGTACACTATTTTAAATCATTTTTCTATTGAACTTATTTGCTTTTGATTTACATTTCTGGATTCTCCATTTTAATCCATGTTTCTTCTGGTCTCCATGATATATATATATGGAAGCTACTAGATATACATGTTCAGTTCTTGTTTGCTTTCTTTTCTTGTTTTCTTTTTCTGTTTTAAAACCATATCTATCAAAAAACAAAATACTCATAATTAACTCTGGACTTTCTTTTTTGTTTTGATTAGTTTGTTTATTTATTTCCAATATATATCTATATATCTTTTAAAGAAACCGTTTCACAAATACGTTATCTGTTTTATAACGAGTTCTATTTTATCCAACTGAACTTTTGAATTATTCGTTACTCAAATAATTCTTTCTATTACCAGTTCTGACAAATCTCCTCAACATCCATTCAACGTCCGCATCCTTATCGTCCATTGTACCCAATTTAATTTCAAACATTCTCATCTCAAATCTAGGCCCAATTTCACTCAATTCTACGTTGTCCCTTGTTTTCACATAAACATGCTGTCTGACACTGATGAAATCATCCCTATTTATGAAACTTATAACTCTTGGACTATCAGGCTTGACTCCTGGCGGGAATAGATGTTTCAGCACGGTTACACATCTTTTACCCAAATTCGAATCAAAGTTTTCAAATATTAAATGCGGATAGACTTCACTTTGATTTGTAACATTCAACAGGTCATGTCTTAATATGACATTATGCAACGTAAAGGTGACTGTTGGGCCATGTGGTAAGTGTGTTATTGTCATTGTTGTTGGCACACCTCTATGTTCATGCAAGACTATGATATCTGTTATACCCGATTTTTTACACGTTTCAACTAACGTTGGCATTATATAATTACCACGATTGAGCCTCACGGCATTTGGAAATAAGAGTTTGATCTCCTTTGTAAACTGAGACAACCTGGTGGAAGGATTTCTGGAAGTTGTTATTATAATTCTTGGCTCAATCAGTCCCGAAAGCGCAGAATATTCATCATCCAATTCTTCATTTGACGCTTGTAAGGATTCATCATATAAGTAATCTTTTTGCAGTTGCTTGTCTTCAGCAACTTCCTTGGACAAAGCCTTACCAGTTGCTAGTGCTTGGGATAATTGTTGTCTCTTGGCAATTGTATTTTGCTCACGAAGCTGTTGGGCCTTACGGAATAAATATTCACGACGTTCACGGGCTTGTTTTCTTAGCATATTCCGATTGGTAATAAAGCTCCAAATTAACTGTAACTGGTTTCTTTTTATGGAACACAAAAAGAAATCTAGAAGCCAACCAAAGTTATTTGAAGATTTGTAAAAAAAAAAAGATAATCATGTTTCAACTTGAAAATGAAAAATTTCATGGAAAGAAAAAAAAATAAAAAAAAAAGAAAAAGAAAAAGAAAAAAAGGAAAAAAAGAAGAAAAAAAAGGAAAAAAAAATGCACAAAGTAGAATTCGAGTAAAAGCAAATCAATTAGGTTCACCTTTACAACTTAGCAAGCTGACTCTTTATCCTTTCTAAGCAAAGAAGATGCAATTTCAACCGTTATTAATCAAACACGGGGAATCAAAAGGACTGTCATACTTACACATCAACTGCGATGTCTTCAAGCGTCAATTGAAGATAGTAATTACTGATATTTACACCTTTGCCAAACAATACACCTGTAAATCTGATGATGAGTTAATATCGACGACGTTTGCAATAAACAAACTAACAAAACACGATTCACTTGTAGTTGATGATATACTTATGAATATTTCTTTGCTTCAAGCAAAATTAAAACCTGTTTTAAACCCAAAAGTGGGATCCTTAATTCACATGGAGGGATTGGCATCTGTTACCCTGATCAACGATTCTTTCCAATACACCTTCCCAGTAGAACAGCTGGACCTAGAGGAGCAGTTAGAAATCACAAAATCACTCTACTCAAATTTAGAAAGTTTCACAATATTGGAATCGGAGCTGGTCGACTCGTTGACTACTCAGATAAAAACTAAAAATCATATAATAGAAAAATTAGTACTTGCGTATGAAAAACGGATAAACCCACTGCCAACCCACAAAGAATCGGATACCCCATTGGCACAATATAAGAGCATCCAACAGTTATTTTGCAACAAACAAATCCTTAGCTTTGTGAATACTACTCCGGAACATGATTTTTCAAGCACATGCAATAGCTATCTAACTAAAGATTCAAGGATCGATGCATTGGTGAATTCAAACATGGAAATTTTGTGGAATACAGTGATTCAAAAAAGTAAAGAGGAAATACATACTGCACCTGGTGTTTCTGAAATGGATGAAGTGGTAAACATACATTGTTTTGGAGAGACCGATCCAGAGAAACAATCTTCCCCTCAGACTAGACCGGCTACTGTCAAGAGGAAGCTACAAGGTCTATTGAGACGGGAACAGAAACGAAATAAGAAATGATGGAAAACTTCTATTTTGTTTAAGCTTTTGATTTTGAATTTTTGTAGTGTTTAAGGCCTTCACTGAGTTAAGAAATTGCTTTTATTTTATTCTTCCAAAGTTGTTCTAACTGTTCCAACGCTTGCCTCTGCTCTTCCGCCCTGCTCTTGTAGATACCGTCGAGAAAATCTGTCCAAAATGTGAGAAATTCCTTCAGTTCATCCACAGTTCTGGGCTGAGCGGTGTATTTATGAAATTGTGTTGCATCTCCTAGGATTTTCATGGGATTGAACGTATTTCTTCTGTCAAAGAAGTCAGAGAATGTCGAAAATCCAAGTCTAACGATACATTTGGCAGCATCTCGTAATCCACTTATTTTACTACCGTCGTAGTCTATCATATATATATCTTCCTCATGTATGTAATTCACGGCAAAATTGACGGCCTCTAAAACCACCGATGTCACTTGTCTGTATATAGTGGAAAATGTTTTTTCTGGAGATCCATCATCTGCTTTAGTTTCTGCAATACCACGTGCCGGTGGATCTTCTTGATATGTGTCGGTCATCATCTCTTCTGTAGCAATATTGCCATCGTTGTATAGTAATTGGTTGCTTTGTGGTTGGCTTGTGTTTTCATCTACTTCTTGTTCCCGGTATTGACTTTGGTTCACGATCTGGGTAGTGTTCGAAAGGCCATTTGTGTTCATGGGACAGCCTCCATTGTTGATGTATTCCAATTCGGAGAGCACATTGGCTGCAATCAGTTCCGCCGTCATACCTGGACGAAAGCTTACCGTTAGCACATTGTTGACCAATGCTTTGACACATAGGTTTTTATCGTCCGACAGTAGGACGGAGAGGTTGCCACCTCCGTTTTCCACGTTCTGGAAGTACAGACAGCAATCCAAAATTGCATTATCTTTGCTTGCGTTTCTGTCGATCCGTTCGTGCAACCTCTGTCCCGCTACCGTTGGTAACGAATCGTGGAAATGTGCATAACACCAATCAATTGCTCTGCGGGCCAGTGTTGAAATCGAGTGCTGAGAGTCATACCTTGACCCCGACCCCGGCGTGTTGCTGAACGCTCGATTTGACTCTTTGAGTCCGTCCAATTCGTGCACCACCTGTTTGGGAATTACTATTTGGTATGCCCCAACACACGGCCCATGCAGCAGCTGTTCCAATCCATCCAGCACCGAGAGATGCGTCAAAATGAAGTTTGTGTCTACTACGAGATAAGCCAGGCGGGGCCCCTTCTGGTTTTGTTCTTGTTGGAATCGGAATGTGTCCATGAACGTGGCATCTGATGGAACAAAAGTATTCTGGTCTCTCATTTCGGTGACATAGTCGGTGATTTCGTCCAATTGTTCATGATCGGAAATGTCCATGGTATTTCTATCTTCTAGGCGTCTTCAGGTGGTAAAATGGCAAGGTTTGGTGTCACCGCTCATTATCAAAAGAGTAGCATACTAGGGTTTGAGGAGACTAGATGGTCAGTGACATTCACATCTTCATATGTATATTTATATATATTATATAACGTGAGAATTCATGAAAAAAATCTGGGTTTTCTCACATTTGTGTAACAACTTGACAAAATTGAACATACAATATTGAGCAACTAAAATATAGAGAGTCTTCTGATCGGGTTAAAGTTTGCTCTTATTTATACAGTATCATTTTACTTAGCATCTTATGGAAATAACTTAAAAATGTGGAAGAGAGTTCTGTTTAGCTAAGAGTCTTTTCATCTCAACATCGGTGAAACAGTAACATAATAGCTACAAGGGTTTTAAAAAGGCAACTGTTAGCGAAGTTAATACACAAAAGTAGATAAGATCTTTGATTAACAGAATTATTAGAAACCGAATAGATTGAACAGATTATGGTGAAATCAATTAAAAAAATGGAAGAAAATCGATATGTATAGAAGGATGGTATGATGGAGAGATGAGGAATCGCAGACGTGGGCTGTGGGATCGAGATGTGCCTCTGCTTGAGAATGGGAACCTCATGCCTTAGCCTTGGTGAAAGTCATAAACGAGTCGTCGTAGTGCTTTTCAAGGGCAAAGTCGTTCTGGAATTCCATGTACATGGTTTCTGGGTCGGCAGCCATGTATGCTGTGTATGCGGCTTCGGAGTCGCCGATGATCTTCTTCTCCAGGCCGTTGGCTGCCGCAGCGTCTGCCAAGAGCTGGCACTCGCAGGAATTCTCCATCAAGGTGAACAGGTAGCCCGCCTCGTCGACGGTCTGGCCGGTGGTCAGCAAGCCGTGGTTCTGCAGAATGATGCACCTGTTGGAGTCGCCGGCGGCCTTGGCAATGGCCTTACCTTCGTCGGCTTCGATCGCCACGCCTCCGAAATCCGTGTAGACGCAGTGGGTGTTGTAGAAGGTGCACACGTCCTGGTTCAACATCTCCAGTGGTCTGCCAAAGGAGGAGTACGCCTTACCGTACTTGGAATGGGTGTGGCAGGCGGCGTTGATGTCTGGTCTGGCCTTGTGCAACGCAGAATGGATCGCAAAGCCTGCGGCGTTGATTGGCGCCGTGCTGTTACCGCCCACCAGGTTTCCCTCCTCGTCAACTCTCACCATGTCCGACGCCTTCAGGAGTGAGAAGTGCACGCCCAGAGGATTGATCCAGAACGTGTTGGGCTCGACAGGGTCTCTGACCGAGATGTGGCCCGCAGTGCCTTCGGCATAGCCCTTTCTGCCAAACACCCTGAACACGCCTGCCATGTGTTCCAAAATCCACTCTCTTTCCTTGTACGGATCGTCGAATTTCGGAACTTTGTGTGGCACTGCGTTACCCATCGAGATGTTGTGGGCACCTCTGGTGTTGACCGTGTATCCCTTGGAGGATGCTGCTTGGACTGTTTCCGGCACTGCTGTGCTTGCTGTGTTCACGCTGGTTTCTGTTGCACTCATTGCACTGCTTCTTTATGGCTCTACTGTGTTCCTGCTGTTCTCTTTTCCTGAGGTATACCCTGTTGCTGAGAATACTAAAACTGGAGCTTGGAGCTTGGAGCTTGGCTTTCTTCGGATCTCCGGCCCAACAATAAAACAGTAGACTGTCCCTTTTTCTATTAATCCGGAAACAAAGTTATTTTATACTGATTGTTTCTTCTGACAATCACAGAGTCTCCCTTTTTCTGTGTGGCACTGTCGGAAATTCTGTAAACGGACGATGCGACTGAAAACGGCAATTGGCGCTCGAGAGTGCCAATTGATAGCAATACTTACACACAACCATCGGAATGGGTTTCCTAATCTGCCAGAAGATGAACTTTTGGCAGAGGATCACCCAAGAACAGCTCTCGTAATCCCCCGACCCTAGAGCAGGAACCCTGGCGTAATCGTATCAAGCTGTTCCACGGCTCCTGTTATCTTTCCGAGGTAGCGGTGAAGTCAGGTCCTAAAAGGGTAATAAGAAGATACATGTGCAAAATTATATGTATTTATGTATATATATATATGTATATATATTATAGTTCTCCACGAAAAATGTCGGAAATCACCAGACTCAAGGGTGAGATACACGAGTGAGTCCTAGTTGTGGATTGGTATGGCGGCGTCTGGAGAAGACAGGGGCGAAACCGGACTCAGAAGGTCTCCCATTTGTCATCGTCGTTCCCCCACCCGTCCTTCTTGCCTATTCCAGGCAAGGTGGTCTTCTTCTCCGGGCGCTTCAAGCCAAATGCAGGCTCGATCTCCTCGGCCGTGTCTTGCACGTCGCCCAAACCGTCAAACAGCTGGCCAAACTTGTTGCCGCCGCCGCTGGCGTTGCCGTGCTCGTCGTAGAGCTGCTGCTGTATGGCAGCGCCGGTCTCGCTGACTCTCTGGCCAAACTGCTCGACGGCCCTTCTCGCCTGGACGGCGTAGTCCTGCTCGCTGAGCTGCTTCACGCCAGGCTGGATGACGGTCTCGTTCACCTCCTGGACGGATTTGGCCACTGTGGACGAGAACAGGCCCCAGCCCTTGCTGAAGGTGCCGACCGGGTCGCTCTGGAAGGCTTCGAACGTGAAATTGGACAGGGAGCCGCCGCCGGTGGCGCCGGCCGCAGAGGACGACGCCGGCATTGGCGAGCTGCCGAAGCCCTGGTACTTGCCGCCCTTGGACGGCGGCAAGTCTGTGGGTCTGCTGTTGTTCACGTCCCCGAGCTTGGCGAAGTACTGTTCGTTTTCCGCCTTCTGGGGCGCCCTGAAGTTCGTGGTGGAGTTGTTGTTGCTGTTGGCAGCGGTCGATGCGCCCGATGGGGCGCTGCTGGAGGGCTTGCTGTCGCCGCTGGAGAAGAGCACGTCTCCGCTGTGGTCCGGCTCACTCCACGCTTCGCCGGCCACCTCCGCCGCCAGCTTGGCCTTGTAGTCCTCGGCCACGTAGTTGTTGTACTTCTGCTTGGCTGGCAGCGTCAGCGCCACCCCGTGTGCGGTGAAATACTCCCCACACCTCTCGTTGCCGCCAAGCTCCATTCTCTTCAGCTCCTCCGGCTTGAACTGGTCCATCGTGATGGATCTCACAAACGAGATGTGCACCCCGAGGCCCCGGTGGATGCCGGCACATTCCAAACAGATGAAAATACCAAATTTGGGCGATGCCCACTGCGGGTTTGGTGCATTGCAGTCAAAGCATTTCTTGTTTGTTGGCTGCTTCTGCAGCGCCAGAAGCTTTCTCCTCGTGTCAGGATCAACGGTCCACTGGTTCGACATTTTCTCGTACGGTTCGATGCCTTCACAAGACAGTCGGGCTCCCGTAACGCCCTCCTGCCCGCCCTCCTGCCCGCTCGTTGTCACTTCACATGCAACAACTTGTTTACTTACATGGCACTACACAACGCCCATTCTCGCGAGAGAAACCAAACTGTTTTTTCTCTACTGTCGATTCTGTGCAAATTCGATCTGCCCTTCTTTTTTGTTTTGCTTTGACATCTAATTGGAATCGGTGTCACGTGATACTGGATGATTTTGTTGTTCTCTATAGACGATATAAAAAAAGAAGGTGTCTAAATAAAAATAAGTGTACATAGATAGACCTGTACACAAGGATAGGTATATACGTAGATATATAGGACGCTATCGAGGGCGGGGGCCAAGGGGCTAGTAAATGAGTAATTAGTCGGTGGGCGTGGAGTGGGTAACTAAAAGAATGATCCGTAAATGAAGGGTCGGAGTCACCAAATGAGTGATCCGTAAATGAAGGGTCGGAGTCACCAAGTGAGCGATCCGGAAATGAATGGTTGGAATAAAAGAAAGGAGGTTTTGGAACAGGTATCATATGCTCGGATAAATTCAGACCCTCTAAACGTAGAGGAAACCAAGCGCAATGGATAACAAACTACCAAATAACCCGGAAGCATTTGAAACGGCATCGTTCTTGTGTTTGGAGGTGGAGGAGATGGTGCCAACGCTGGTGGAGGAGCTCTTGCCGGTCTCGGTGCTGCCTTCGGTGGTGGATGGTGGAAGAATGGTGATGGACGTGAGTGTTTCGATGCTCTCGCTCTCTTTCTCCAACACGGACATCCAGTCGTTCAAATCGGAGTTGTCGATCGTGCTGTTGAGGCTGGTGCTGTTCGACAGGAACACCGTGATGGTCTTGTCTTCTCCAAACACAACCCCGCCCTTCATTGTTGCGTCCGGCGTTCTTTCCAGATATCCAAAGTTCTGGATACCCGTTCCAATGTCGTCGATGCCCTGGTAGTCGTGGATCGTCGAGTAGAAGTTGTTTCTTTCCGTGTAATTCATCACCTCGAAAATATCAAACTCACCCGAACCAGTGTTCCATGACGAGCAGTTAGGATTGGTAGGGTATTGGGAGGTTCTTAGGATGTGTGCGTTCAGCAACCAGATGGCTGGCATGTCATAACCGTCCGTCTTGTTGACCTTGTGTTCCTCGGAGGTGTCTGCTGGGGCGTTAAACTCGAACAAAAACATCTTGTTGACACCGTAGAACCCGTGGTATGGCGCACAGTCCGATCTGTACGCACCACAGTCGTCTGTGCCGTTACACTTGATGCCGGATGCAATGGCAAACTCCAGCGCCGATGGAATCGTGGTGTTTTCCAATATTTGTGGAGAGTTGGCCTTCTCCAAACCGTCTGATGAAACGTAGTATGCAGCATTACCTAGACATGCATTCTCGGTACCGTAGTTGGCCAAGAACGTCACGTTGTCGGCCGTACCTTCGTCCGCGTCGTAGTATGCCAGTCGGTCCCAGCTGCCCGTGGTTTGGCCCGTTTCGTAGGAGGAGGAGACGTAGTATGCAAACTTCTTCAAGTTCATAGGGCCTCTGAAATGGACCGTGAGCTCCTCGTCCAACGGAGCCAGAGGACCGGAGAAGGTGAATGGGTTGTCCAGGTCTTTTGCACACGAGCAGTTACCGTCACTCAACGCCTCGATCTTTGAAACCGGATAGTAGTAACCTTCATAGCCGACGTTGTCGAACTGGATGAGGTCTGTCTTGGAAGACAATTTACTTGCCTCAACATTAGTGTATAAAGCCAATGATGCAACCAATTGAAAAATAACTGTGAAACGCATGTTGTGTATTGTTGTTATTACAAGTATTGATTGGTAAAGGAACAAGTGGGAAACAAATTAAAAGAAATATAGAGGGTGTAAACAGTCCTAACATATATAAACATAAACATACCACATTAATTTCCTCGAGATATTTGCCACTTTAGAGAAAAATATGTGTAACACGAAGAAAAAAAAACTTCTATTGTCGCACATGAAATCTTTGGTGTTCTCTCGAAGTTGCGTAATTTAATCATCAGCCATCTATAATTTTGATGCATAGCCATCTTAAAGTGTTTAGTTCTATTCAATACACATGCATTGGATGTTTGTTTTGGCTCTATAAACTAGGGCTAAAGTGGATGGAATATTTGAAAGTAAAAAAGTAGAGGTTTTTATTGTGCCCGAATCGGAAAACATTTGTCTGGTAGTCTGCTGTTGATGATGTACAACTGAGATGAGATGATTGCCAGCAGTTGTAAATGGTATGTAATTTGTTTACCGGATCTGCTTTGATATGCAAAAGAGGTGTAAGATCATGTGGGAATTGTTTTTTTTTTTTTGTCACATTGGTTCCAGCATATCTGGATGTTGAATTTGATTGCTCTCTACGAGCTTTGTTGGCTTTCAATCACAAAAAAACATCTCGTATCACCCATAATAAAGCAATTGGAAATAAGTACTTTTTTTCCGGTTTCTGAATTGACACCGTCTTCCTAGTGGAGTAAATATTGATGATGAGGCCAAAGCCAAGCAAAAAAATGAACACTTTTGAATCAAAAAACAAACAAGCTGAAAATAGCAGGAAGTACATACGTTACAAAGCCCGATGATTTTGGCAGATGTGCCAAGTGATTAGGTGCATCGTTTTTATGTTTTGAAGTGGAAGATATGGTCTCAACACTGCCCGATGTACTCTGGCCGGTCTCGGTGCTACTATCTGTAGTAGAAGGTGGCTCGATCGTGATGGAGGAGAGAGTTTTGATGCTCTCAACTTCATTTTCCAACACGGACATCCAGTCGTTCAAATCGGAGTTGTCGATCGTGCTGTTGAGGCTGGTGCTGTTCGACAGGAACACCGTGATGGTCTTGTCTTCTCCAAACACAACCCCGCCCTTCATTGTTGCGTCCGGCGTTCTTTCCAGATATCCAAAGTTCTGGATACCCGTTCCAATGTCGTCGATGCCCTGGTAGTCGTGGATCGTCGCATAGAAGTTGTTTCTTTCCGTGTAATTCATCACCTCGAAAATATCAAACTCGCCCGAACCAGTGTTCCATGACGAGCAGTTACCGTTGGTAGGGTACTGGGAGGTTCTTAGGATGTGTGCGTTCAGCAACCAGATGGCCGGCATGTCATAACCGTCCGTCTTGTTGACGCTTTGCTCTTCCGATGTGTCTGATGGAGCATTGAATTCGAACAAAAACATCTTGTTGACACCGTAGAACCCGTGGTATGGCGCACAGTCCGATCTGTACGCACCACAGTCGTCTGTGCCGTTACACTTGATGCCGGATGCAATGGCAAACTCCAGCGCCGATGGAATCGTGGTGTTGTCCAAAATCTGGGAGGAGTCGGATTTTTCCAAACCGTCGGATGAGACGTAGTAAGAAGCGTTACCTAGACATTCGTTCTCGGTGCCGTAGTTGGCCAAGAACGTCACGTTGTCGGCCGTACCTTCGTCCGCGTCGTAGTATGCCAGTCGGTCCCAGCTGCCCGTGGTTTGGCCCGTTTCGTAGGAGGAGGAGACGTAGTATGCAAACTTCTTCAAGTTCATAGGGCCTCTGAAATGGACCGTGAGCTCCTCGTCCAACGGAGCCAGAGGACCGGAGAAGGTGAATGGGTTGTCCAGGTCTTTTGCACACGAGCAGCTACCGTCGCTCAACGCCTCGATCTTTGAGACCGGGTAGTAGTAACCTTCATAGCCGACGTTGTCGAACTGCAGGATGTTTGCTTCTGAGGAGAACGGGCTACCATACACGCTGGTAGCAGAGGAGAGCAGAAATGCCGAGGCGAGCCCAAGGGGAAACTTCATCTTTGGCTGGTGGGTGTCTTTTGTGGCTCTCTGCTCAATCCTCTTTCCATCTACATGGGGATAGCCGTTTTCCTCCTAGCATCCGGATTCCCCAACCTATATATATCAGACTCCCTCTCTGGAAGACAATCTCTTGCTTCCATTATCTTCTGCTATCCAGCTGAACGCACCGTTTTCAGTCTAAGCCTCAAGCATATTTTTCACAATAGTAACTTTCAGAAATCTTTCCAGCCATTGGCTCTCGCGCATTGCTTCCACCAAGCCTCTGGAAAAACGATTCCGCCTTTGTTCAACGTATCCAACAGAGAATGTGTGTCTTGATAGGAATGCAGAGCTCTTTGTCTTCAACAAAGGACTTGTGCCTTGTATCTGGTGTGACGATAGCTTGGGCAAGCGTGTTGTTGCTATTACCGTGTTTTTTGCTGTTTTGTCAATACTCCCGCTGCTGCAGTACCTTTTTTGGCTTTCCTTTTCGGTCCACAACGTCTCTTTTGGGATCTGGCGCGCCTGAGCAATGCACGCTGGAGACTCTCTATATAAGGGTTGTGGAAAGGTTTGCGAGAGTTGGGGAGACACACGATGTAGAGGCTCATTTCCTCCACGGAGGAGCCTCTAAGCCATGACAAAACTTCTCGTGCACAAGGCCCTCTTTGTGGTCCATCCGGCGCCAAAGTCGCAGGGAGTGGTGTGGCAGGTGTATGCCCACGTCCAAAGCACGCTGCAAGCGAAGAAGATCAGGATGGTGGATTTCAAAGTGCCGTTCCAGAGGTATTATGGTGTGGAGAACTACATGAACCAGCTGCAACTGGCGCTCCGCACGGACACGCCGGAACAGGAGAGGGCGGTGCACCAGTTTCTTTCGGAAACCACCCCGTTTCCTGAGCATCCCAACTTTGCCCTCACTAGAAAGGAAGAGTCTGCAAAGCCGACGAAATGACCACACACCTCTGGTTGTTCAGACCGGCCCACGCTGTGTCCCCGGCAGATAGACCGATCTGACCACGGCTCGTTTGGAGCCTCATTTGGCCGTTGGTTCGGGCATACGAGGAAGGATTCGAAAGACCCTCCGGCACATCGTCGCAGGGGCGCAAGCTTCCAGCTCCACACGTCTTCTGTGACAATCGCCATACGGAAAGGCACACAAAGGGCATCCAGCCAAACATCTGGCTTGTAGTGGGCCACTGGTAAAGATCCCCTTATATGCCCACCATGCAAGGAAAGGCCACTCCACACCTCACACTCCGATCTTTCTGACTCCTTGTATATCGATATGTACCGTGTAACTCATAACATGTTTTCCATCTTCAGCATGTGGACCATTCAAACCTCCAGAGAGAGCAAACGGCGACGTCGTAAACTGATGAATGTTGTTATTGCTGGCCCCGGTTGTGCTGTGGTTGATAGAATATCGTGTCTATCAAAATCACAACTAGCCTGGTCTCACCGGGTGCGTCGATCGACCGCACCGATGAAACAATGTTGGAGGGAATCAAGTTTCCCGTTTTGGTCCAATGACAAGATACATACATGACATTTTGCTCAGCTTAATGAAGAGAAGAAGGGTCGGACACAGCCAGAGCCACACAGCAAGTTTAAAAAAGCAGAGTGTCTTTGCTCTACGTGGAGGCACCATGAGGGAGGCAGTACTGGCGGAAAATACAGAGCTGAAACAAGAAAAAGAGAATGGCAGGTTGCTGATCGAAATGGTGTCCAATGACAGCTCTTTGGACGACATATCTCCTGGGCTGGTGCACTTGTTCAAAACATATTTCGAAAACGATAGATCATGGTGCTTGCAAAACTCCCTTTCCAAGGAAAGAAGGAAAATCCTGTTGGTGCTCAATTCCATGTATCTCAAATTCGGAGAGGCTTGCGTGCATGACATTTTTATGATCGATGATGAGATCATGTGGAATTCTCTCTTGAGAATCTTGGCAATCGAAGTGGCTGGAAATGAGGACTTCGTAGAGGGTCTTTTCATACTCTGCAGAGGCTTTTTGCGGCAGAAAAATACAACAGCGTCGTATGATATTATATGTGAATCGCTGCACAATGCAGTCAAACCAATCATACTGCAATTGGTCACTTCAGATAGAACGATCTTCCAGTCATTTATTTTCCATTTGCTTACACACATGAACTTCTCAAAGGCAATTTAAAGTCCCTCGACAGAGACCAACAAGAGTATATGTTGCTATTTGCTCAAAACTTATCCGGCATTATCAACTGAGTCGTTTTTGGATGATGTTGCACAATATGTGCATCTATATATTGTAAATAATGTCCAGGCAAAACACAGCAGAGCAGCTGCTTTTGAAATACTGTCGACTGTGGATACGCTATGCTATGACTCGGGCAATTTGGTCACCTGTGTAAATATTGACAAAATCTCACAGGACTTGCTAGCTCTAGGTGATATCACCGTATCCGATTACATAAAAGGAATCCTGTTGCACAAAGAAAACAACTGGATTGAAAACTCTGTTTTTACATTAGAATGCAATATATTTCCTGAAATCGAGCCGTTTTTTCACAGCACTATAGATGGGGAGGTTCCATGGTCCGAGTTGAACGATTACCTATTTTTTTACAGCAGTCTGCTATCTCACTTACAGAAACCATTGAACGTCACCGCCCTCAAACCTCTCTTTGATGTTATCAGGGTAATTTTAAAGTTGAACGCTGTGCCAAGTGACTTTAATCTGTCGATCAAATCATCCATATGTATCATTTTAAAGCATGCATACCAATTTGATATCACTCCATCAGATCACGGAGAGTGTTTTCTGGTTGTTTTATCATACTTAACGTTTTCTCCAATGCACGAGTTGAGAAATTTATCAAAAGACACTCTCATTACTATGATCAATTGGAATGAAAATGTTTTCATGGATATTCTGGAAGTATCTCCAAAAAAACGTCATGTTTTTCTACAAGAATGTGAAAAGTGTTTTACCAAATACGCCAATGGGGAAGATTATTTATTGATAATGCAATATCTATATGTAAATTTGCAATCAGCTTCTTCCGCTTTTCGGTTTGATGAGTTGTTCAGTGTTTTCCATGCGTTTGAAGACTTGAATTTGATAGAGCACTACAGAATTGTGTTATCAACCTATCCAAAAAAGCTTCGAAAGAGATTATTAGAAACATTACAGAGTACCCACCTTGTATGGAGAAACATATCGTTTTCCTTATACTGTGGAAAGGTTTTGTCTGGCAATGCTATAACTAAAAAGGTCAGAGAGATGGCAACCCCGTTATACCCCGAACCAAGTATCAAAGAAGTCAGAATATATCTTTACACGCTTTGGTTGTGCAGGAAAAACAAAAATATATTGAATAGAAGGATAGATACCATGATGTTTGATATGTTTAGATATGACAATCCTGATATTGTGTCCTATTTTGTTGATTGTTTTGAATCTTTGAAACCTGAAATATTTTTAACAGAAGGTTTGATCAACTGCTTAAGTAACCAAAACTGCACTCTTGTATCAATTGTCAAAAAATCACAAAACTTACGTCATGTCATTGCTGAATCACCTAAAAAATTTGAAATCATTAAAGCTTGCATCGCAGGAAAGACGGAAATTACCACACAGTTCATAAAATTATTATATCTGATTCAAAATGGGAATTTGCTAGATATCACTGTAATTAACGAAAAAGGAATAACAGCAAAATCAAAAATAAATCCGTATTACATGTTACTGAATGTGTTGGAAAAAACATATATCAACTGGCAACCAAATGACAGAGTTAGCTTTTGGAATTCATTTGCAGCATGTTCTTTTAATGCAGGCGAAGCTTCCATAATTCAAAGTGCGTATGATGGACTGCAGCTATTTTTTAAAAACTTAGAAGAAGACAATAGTTATGTGTATGTTGATCGCAGAATGGTGATACATTTGACCAAACGTGAAATCGAGTCACGACGGTTCCATCATGTGTTGTCTGAAAAAATCAAAGAATATAAAAACAGTCAAGAGTTAAAAAAAACCTTCCAAAAAGTAGATAGCAAGGCTAGCACAAAAGGGAGAAAAAAAGAGAAAACCGATATGGGTGAACATGAAATTTTGAAAACCAAGGACATAGAAATAGAAGACTCAGGAGAGACACTGCATGTTACCATTTCAATATACCCAAATGGTAAGAAAGGGGAAGATAATGAGGAAATTATCACCAGATCGCACAAGAAACTCACATCCACTGAACGTAAACATCTCTTTTTAGAAGAAGCTGCTATAAAAGATTCAGATAAGTTAATTCGGAACAATGCTAACATTATAAAATATTCAGATCATATTACCAAACTCATAACCAATGATTTATTCAAGGGATTTATTGGTGGGAATTTGTCGATAGGAAAACTTATCGGGGCATTGTTTCATTTGAAACTTGACTTTGGGTCAGTTGAAGAAGACAAACTTCTAAAAATGTTAGAACAGGCTCGCATTGGCTCAGATAAACTTGCCAACATTTTGTTTATCAAACTGTTGATGTACTTGCAAAATAGGGGTATCAGCTCAAAAAGATTGGAAGTTCAATTAAAAAAAGTTGAAAATAAATTGCATAGTGGATAAAATGGCCACATAACTAGGAATGAATAATAATGTGCAGTTTTATGTTGTAAAAATCAGATTTTATATACAGGATCCGGTAGGGAAAATTTACACAGTGTATACAAATGTAGTGAAGGACTATTCTCAATGGAAAGATCTTTATTTTTTGTCTGTTACTTCTTCGTCTTCAATTAAAGTGGTTGTAGAAGTAACAGTGCCATCCAAAGCATCTTTCAAACTGACATTGGCGCTTCCTCTTTTTGCAGGTTTAGCCAAATATTTTCCCGGTTTCCAACCAATCATGTAAACAAAACGATATGTAGCAGGTAAGTGTCCTGTCTTTTTGTCACCATGGAGTTCTCTGTAAATTGGTTCAACTGCCAATAGTAAATCTTTCGTTAATGGTGGGGGGTTCATAATAACCGAATTGTTTTCACCCATCAATTGCAAATCCTCCATCAAGGCCAAAACGCTTGGATAATCAACTATCAGTTCTTCAGCATCAACAGTCAACATTTGAAATCCTGCTTTCTGCATAAGATTACCAACATCCGAAGATTCAACAAATGGTGAGACACGTGGAGATATACCACCATATCTTTCTATTTCTGCCAGCTGTAGAGATGTACGCAATTCGAAAAGGGTGTCACCACCGAACATCGAACCAATGAAGCATCCATCCGGTTTCAAACAGTTGTATAGTTTCTTATAAACTGCAGGTAAATCATTAATCCAATGCATTGACAGGTTCGAAACAATCAAGTCATATTGGTTTGGGTTGGACAGTTCTGGGACATCAAAATTTTCCTCGTCAGCAACGATTCTTTCCAGGTTCAATTCTCTGTTAAACGCAGAGTCCATGTCTTTGAATAACATCGACTCCGACGATTCAACAAGCAGTATTTTTCCGATTTTATTTTTGACCAATTCTCTATCGGCCTTCCATTGAGGATCCATGTTGTCTCTTGAACCATCACATAGTAACCTTTCGAAGTTTCCCGAGTGTGCACCAAAGTCCAGGACGTTTGTGAACTCGGTTTTCAAAAAGGCCAGTCTGTCGATTGTACGACGATTGATTTCATCACGCAGGTACTCTGCATGTTTGGACTCTGGATTGTGTGCAGCTCTCTCTTTTTGTAATAATTTTACATGTCTATCAAAAACCTTGATGTTGGTAGCACCGCCACTCTGCGAATAATATCTCAGCGGAAACCTGCTGAAGAGGTTCTTGTTTAACATATTGGCGGTATTTTGACGACTATACCTCCGGCTTGCAGGTACCTTAGGGGTGGAAAGAAAACTATGTTGAAACATCCAGTTGAAGTTTGAAGTCATCCTCCAGAAATCTGGTTCGCACATCAAGCAATACAAGTGGAGAAATATATTTTTTTCATGTTGGCTTCTTGCTAGAAGTTGAAGATATCGACACATAGGTCAATTCCGATCCAAAAGGAAATAATAAGAAGAAATGAGCACACGAATAACCAATTACATAACCACCCATAAATTAAAAAATGAAATAACGTTCAAACTACAAAAAGTGTTGAAATCAAATTCACCAGACAAGTGTGCCCGTGCATTAGAGATATTGTCAGACATTACAGATAGGAGATGTGTTGATAAAAAACTTACCACAATCGCCGACAAAATCTTTCTGACCGAAAATAAATCGGTCTACTCAGAGAAATATAAAGATATTCTTGAAAAATTGAAGTTGAATTCGAGTTATTTTGAGATTCCCAGACTTTTGCAAAATGAGCAGTATGAACAGGCTGCGTTGTTGGCCATAGAGGACTTTGAAAAGTTGTCGGAGAACCCGTATCTGCTCAAGGACAAAACTGCACTGAACTTGAAGCTGTTCACCATTCTAGAACAAGCAACAGCACGGAACGACACCACCATATTGCTGGATCTGCTGAAGAAGCTGAACACAGATGGCATATTGACGTCTTTCAATCTATCTAAAATTCTTGCAGGTGCCATAAAACACGAGAATGATCAGGTAATGCTCTCTCTATACGATTTTGTGAAAGAAAATGATTTCACCGACGACACTCTGTCAAAGTACATTGCGACAATGATTCGAGTAAAAGAAATTGAAAAATCACTGGTCATACTGTCTAAAATTCAATCGCTCGAACTTAAAAGAGCCGTATGTTGGAAGATAGTTGGAGCTTTGGAATTTGAAGATTCCATCGCATTACTTGATTCTTTGACTCAGCAAAATATCCTTGAAGTTCCAAGATCCGAAGGTCTATCGGCCATGGTTTTTAGTATCGGTGATTTAGACAATTACGAAAATATTAGCAACTATCTAGAAACCTTGCCCACGATACATTCTACGCAATTGAAACAGTATGTCATACACTCTCTTCTATTATCCATTGATAACAATAATGTTTTTATAAGTAGTACAATCTTCTTACTCAATGGTTTGGGAATACAAAGAACCCTTCTAACAGAAAAACACAAAGACGTTATTTTTCATCAATTATCGAAGTACGCTCTGAAACTTTTAGGCTTGAAGCTCTACAAATACTTCAAATCGAAAGAGTTTACTATATCACTTAAAAATTATTTTCACTTGATAAAAAACCAATCTCATGGTGGTGAATACGACACAATCTTCTATTTTGTGGTTGAAGCTTTGGCCGAACATAAATCGCTGAGTATTGAAATTACCGATTTTTTGAAAAGCATAGAAAAATCAACCTCAGATAGTCGTATAACATTGGTCTTGAATGAATGTACAGATATTGGAGAGCTAAAAAGTAAAATAAACTATGAATTCATAGAAAAGAATTTAGAAAACGAATTGGAACGTAGCAGAGATAAAAATTTCGCCTTAGAAGGTCTATCAGCTTCCTATGACTTTGCCAATGATGCAAGATTAACCCAATCATTGAAAATTTGATTGTTTTACGTTTTCCTTTTTTTTTTTTTTTGTACAGTAAGTCTGGTGGTAAAAATAGATATACACAGAACTATATTCTAACTCAAATTTATAAAATATGTAAGAACAGTAATTATGATGAATTGAAACCCTGCTTAATATGTTGCTAGACTATTTAGAGAAATAAGACACTAACGTGTAAATAAGTGAAATTGTTGAAAGACCAAAAAGTGTTAATATGAGATTGGTGTGGAAATACTCAGAGGCAATAAACTCTTTAATAGAATCTTCGGTTTTCATTTTCTTTAAAGCACGTAGGTAGTTGTCGGTTTGCATTGGTTTGACGCCAGCTGGCAAATGAGAAGGATTTGGATTTAACTCTTCTATGAATTGTTCCAACTCACCACATTTTATACCGATGGCAAGATAATTTGGATCAGAGACAGGACACTTATGGTGGACCACCCTCAAGTAGTGACTGAAAATGTCCAAAACACCTTCATAAGTTCTTGATCTCAAAATCAAATCGCATGCGACACCTTTTCTAATTTTGACGTTGGTTTTGAAAATATCAGCATTCTGAAAGACTTCAGCCAGAGTTGCAATAGCCATGACCTGTGGAATTGAACAGAAGTTAAATGTGGAGTTGTCGTACACCATGGTGAGATATATTAAACAGTCTTTGATGTGGCCCATCGCATTGAGAACCAGATCGGTGACACAGTATAGACCCTGCTCTTGATTTTCCGGCTTTTTGAAATCTGACAACTTATTGGTGTATTTGGACCAAATTTCTTCCGGCCAGAACGATCTTCCGTCGTCTTGATCCTCTTTGTAATCTCTGATGATGTTGGTTTTCTGCAAGAATAAACCCATGGAATCACTCAGTTCCAAATGTGTTGACAAGTACGAATCAGTGAACTTTGACGCAACGCCTAGCTGGGTTAAGCCGTGACCAACAAGACCGGCAACGTAGAAACAATATAAATCGTAATCCTTAATGGTTTTGACACCATTCAGGTTGAACTCCTCGTCACTGATATATTTGGCCATACCGTTACCCATCTTTTCGGTGATGTCCTTGATGATATCCTGGTACTCTGGTTTCAATTTCGCATATTCTGTGAGAATGCAATCAAACTTGAGAAGAACAATCTTGTCCTTTTCGGTGTCTGCGTTACCGTCAAAGGTCCAGTCTTTGAGTAATAACTTTTCGTGGAAGCATTTTAACAGTGGAACCTTAATTTTTGGATCGATGGACATATCGTCTTCGACTGTATCCAACGCTCTCAAAACAAGATAAAAAATCATGATGGCGTTACGTAACTCTGGATTCAACTCCATGATGACTGCACAAAAAGATCTCGAAGTTTTTTTCAATAGAGAGTAACATATTTTCTCTGTTTCAGAGGTTGTCTTCAACGGATAGACGGATTTTCTGAAATATTTTCTATAATAACAACAGTTGTGATAACAGCACGCTGGAAGATTCCATATTGAATGGAAGCAATCCACGACAAATAAAAAAGAACAACAAGGTTAGTATCTCGTAACAGAAGCCCCAGGTGGGTATATCAAAAAAGAAATATTCAATGATTCAAAAATACATACAGCTGAACAGCTGCTTTCAGCTCCGATGGGTGGAACACCATTTCAAGAAACTTGCTCATGATTGCTTGTTTACTCAGTCGTGTCTCTGTAACTGCAAGACTTTTTGAGTAATATCTTGTTCTTCTTATTGTCCTGCTAATAGTCCTGCTGAAGAGTGTAAACATGCAACTAGCGAAAAAATGAAGACTCTACAACGCAGCGATCGTATAATAGTTGAACGCGGTACGAGTGAACATGAATAGGGCTAATTGTATGAGCCGTACTATGTTGTTTGTGCTTATATGCGTTTTTGGAGATCTCTATCAGACTAGAACAAGGGGCCATGAATTGGAATGATGAGAACCTATTAGAGGATGGGGTTGATGAGAAAAATGAGTACAAGATCCATGAGGGAATCATTCTTGGTGTCATCTTGTCGCCATCTATGTATGACAAGATGTCTACGATTTTTGCCACATTTCTGAATTTACTTAAAAGACTGATTAAAACAATGCCGAATTCCGGCTTGGGGTTGTATGTCGGAAACTGCTCAAAAGAGGATCCAAAAGGCCAGTCTTTGGAAACGCCTGAAGGTGTTTTCAGAATGTTTCGATTGCAAGACATAAACCAGGACATGTTGAAAGTTTTACAGAGAAATATGAAAAATGCAACTCCGACAGAGAGTGTCTTTGATATTGGCTCTTCTTCTTCTGCAGAGAAGTGGAGTCAGATTTTACCTTCTAAAACAGACCATATCAATGACAAGTTCGGACATTCATTGTACACGCTTTTTCAGCAGGTGTTGGTTGATTTCAATTACATTCCATCGAGAACGGAAGAATACACCAGCAGAAAGATGTTTTTATTCACTGACTGCAACACACCGTTCAACGGGAACCAACTGATCAAACAAAAGTTACAGAGTAAACTACGGGACTTGAACAATTCAAAAATTACGGTGTATCCGTTTGTGCTGAGCAGTGAGACGGTAGACCAGTATAGTAGCAGTATGATTAAAGAGGAAAACCTTACGTCTGGTGTGGGATTGAAGATGCAAAAAGAAGTACCAGACCAACTGGCAGAATTCAAAGAGTTGTTTGATTATCCACTGGACATGGAATCTAAAAAATATTTACCCAGTATTAATCAAATATCACTAGACACCTTGGAAGAAAAAATAATAAAGCATGCTACAATTAGGCGATTGGCTTTCCAATGTCCTTTGATTTTTGATGATCTTAAGATACTGGTCAAAGGAATAAATCCATTCACCACAGTTGAATGGAAAAAAGTTAAATTTTACAATAGCAATAATCGGTTGAGGTATGTCAAGAGGAAAAACATTCCGACAACAAACGGTATACATCTGACACCCGAGGAAATCACTAAAGTCTATCAAGTTGCAGACCAGTATATTCCCATTGAAAAACAGATTCAATCTGATTGTTTCAAATTTGGTGAGTCTGATAAGCCAATCTTGCATGTAATTGGAACTAGAAAAATTAAACACTTCAATCCGTCATACACCGTTGCAAAGTCTTTGTTCATGGTAGCCGACGAAGATGATATAGATACTCATTCACTGCATAAATTTGCTGCAATCTATAAATCACTCTCTAAAAGAAACATGATGATACTGTGCTGGGGAATGCCCCGTAAACTTTCCTACCCCAGATTTTATTATTTGATACCAACAACAGCGAACCCTTCGTATGGCTTGTCTTTTCCAAACTATCCGCAGTCTTTAGCAATGCTTGAACTACCCTATGGAAATGAACTACGAAAGGCTCCTGATTATCTAAAAAAAATAGGAGCATTGAAAAAATTTGACAGCAAACACCTGCTTGATGATCTTATTAAAGAGACGACTGTTGAAAAATTCAAGACATTTCCTAATCCCTGTCTTTCATGGAATTTTCAAGTAATGGAAGATCATATTTTACAAGTAGAAATACCAAAAAATGAACAGGAAAAAGGTATCGAACTACGACAAAAACAACTTGAACTGGATGGAATGTACCAACATATGCTGCTGTTAAATGAAAAAATTGACACTAATGATAAGTTGTGTTCTTTGGTTAAAGATCTATATACAAGATATAACCGCATTTCCAATTTTGCAGATTTGAAACGATCTACCGATGATGAGCACTCGATTCAGCAGAATTCCAAGAAAGCAAAAGGGTCAACCTCGGATACTAAGTTAAATGATGCAAAAGTTGTCATTTACTACAAAGAATCTAATCTTTCCAAATGCACAAACGACATGCTAAAGCAGTATATTAAGTCCAAAGGTGGAATGATACCTACAGGAAGAGTTAAGTCGGAAATGATATCAAATATTGTGGAGTATTTGAAAAATAGGAATCTTATATAGATATGTTTGTTGGGTGTATATAAGTGTCCAACGAAGCTGTTTCATGTTTACTAACTAATATAGTTTTGAAGCTCAAATTCCCATTGGGTTAGTGGAACCGGACAAGATGATAATATTACTGCAAAAACTGCTGGTCGTACCTGCTTCAAGAACATTCCACAAAAAGCAAATCAAAAAATAGTTATTGGATACGCCATTAGCAAAGAAACTAGGTGATAATATGAACGAGTTAGCCGTTATGTGTCAAATGTTTGTCTAGTTAATATGAAGCATACTATATGATTTTAAATTTCTTCAGCTGGATGTGAATTCAGTCAAGAAATCAAGGCAATAGAATTTCAATATCATCTTATTATTAGCATACCAACTATCTATCATAAGTAATGACATTGCTGGAACTGAAGCATTGGTATGACATGCAATATATGTGTGTAAACCACATCTTAATCATTTTTTCAGAGAATCACAATTTTTATCATGAATAATTGTGGTATTTTTTTAATTTTTTTCAAAACTTGCATATAATTTTGACGAAGACAAATCATAATTATCTTATATATGTATAGAAGACTCTAGTTTCAATTACAGAATACAAAGTTGACCTGCATTTTAAATAATATATTAACAGTTGAATGTTATGCAATTACAGGAATACGGAGGGAAGTAGTTATATCAAATGTAATTGTTCTGTGGACCGAATTTTGAAAAGCAATGTTACTAGCAACTAAGATGAGGTTTATGTTTTCAATGCTAATAATGCAGCATCAAAACGAATTGTGATATAGTTAGCAATCCAGAGTAGAAGGAAAGTGACGGAGATTATGATAGGAGTATCGAGCGTGCTATTTTGAGCTATTCAAAATAGACTAATTCAATATTCTTCCAATCAATTGTTGTTATGCTTGAATTTGATAGCGAAAACGAGGTTGAATGTACTTCCACACGAATAAGCACTTGTAAATGGACCTGTCTAGCTAACCAAAACTTTGAAACACAATCAAAAAAAGAACTCAATGTATTAATAGTACTGATGACAATTTTCTATTTATTACAGGAAAAAAGTTGCGTTGTTTCAAAATCCAATTAACGCTTGCAGAAGAAGAACCTTGACTGAAAGAGTGTCGAGTATATCACTATCAAAATGGTGAACTTTGAATTACGGCCATACACTTACTGTAATATGATTTGTAAATTATATAAAATTGCAGTCAAATTGATGTTAGTGCAGGTCTTGATAAATGCAAATACTCCCGATTTTCAGACGATTCAAAGAATCGAGGAGATATGATGGATGGCCCAATGTGTATACGGCAATTACACAGATCTTAATAAATAATTGTGTTTGTATGTATTACTTTATACACTGCCTGCTTCAAATAAGATGTTACATATCAAATATCATACGAATTACATCATTTGACTGGCTAGATGGTGGAAGTTATGGCTTTATATCTTCTTGCTCCGCTACCTTTACTTAAGCCTTTGGTTATTTTCTTTCTTGTATATCTCTCGATATATATATATACCATGTATCGTTACAATTACAAAAAACCCGACAAATGTAGCTAGGGCAAATAGTTGTGTTGAATGCCTATCTACTATTGGTTAATTCAGACCCAAACTTCAAAACTTTTCCGTCAATTCCAACATTCCTGTATGTAAATAGCTGCTCATAAGTTGCGACAGACACAAACGATGAAAAAACATGTTGGTGTATCGAAATGAAACCCACACTCTCATTTCGCACTTAGTCCTTTTATAATAATGTTACTCTATGCTTCATCTATTTCTCTAAATCCACCATAGGAGTCTTCGTTGCAGTTCACCAAGGGAAAGCTAGATCCTACTTAGCTGGTTGCTGAAGAAGCTCTAAGGGGAGTTCAAGAATATAGATTCACAGTAAAGAAAGTTGGTTGAATCAACACAAACCAAAAATGTGGACCACCGAGAAGGAAATGTATTTGCTCAATCTTATGTGTTTTCATAAACCATTAGGAAAAGATGGCAACAAAGCATTTTCTATATTAGAAGAAAAGATCAACGAAAAGTATGATACATGCAAAGTAGACATACCCGATATCAAATCCAAAATAGCGGAGTACTACGATTTGAATGGATTGTTGAGGCTAGAACAGAATGACCGAAGTTCGCCAGAAAAAGAGGAGATGGTCGGAGAAGAAGAAAAACCTAAGGATGCAAAAGAGGAAACATCAGGAGAAGAAAACTCAAAGGCTGCAATTGAGGAAGCATTGGGAGAAGAAGCCGAGGCCGTGTCTGCCGATAGAACACCTGTGGACAGAAGCAACGAAAGCACGCAGAAAAAGCAGCAGAAACATGTGACAATTGATGAAGAACAAAACAAGATTTTTGGCTCAAATAATTCAATGGAAGTCGACATTGAAACTGAGGATAACGGCGCTGTTATAACCGCTGATGATCTGGTAGAGAAGGAAAAGAAAATCGAAACAGCGTCGGCTGAATCATCAAATACTAGTTCAGAAGAGAACGTTTTGCCGGATCAAGAACCAGAGGCTAAAGAATTGGCAGAGAAAGGAAAAGGACGTGGAAGACATAAAAGATGACAACGTAGATGCCTCTCAGATTGAAAAAGAAGTAATTGACAAAACAAAGGAAGAAAAGATGCATTTGGAAGAGGAAGAAACTAAGAAAACCGCAAAGGATGTAGAAGAAAATAACACCAAAGAAAAGGTCAAAAAAGACGAGACAAAGACAGAGACCAAAGAAGATGAAGAACCAGCACATATAACTAGATCACAGGCCCGAAAATTGAAAATCGATGTTGAAAAGGAGACGATAGAAAATGAAAAGAAAACTCATGATATTGAAGAGGCAAAACGCATCAAGTCGCCAGCAACGTACGAAGAAAATGGAAATGCCAGTAAGCAGGATAACGATGATTCCAAAAACGGCACTGAAATTGATACTTCCTTAGTTGTTGAGAGTGAAACAGATGAGACTGCTTCTTTGGTACGTACAAGGAAAGGGAGGAGAGGAACAAATTCCGAAGATTTGACACCACGTCGGAGCACAAGGCTAAGAAGAAAATCAGACACTGCAGACGCTGAATATGAGAATAAAGAAGACAAGGCCGAAAAGGAAGAGAATACTGAGGGGAAAGATGTTAATGAGAACGAAGAAAATAATGAGAAAGACGTCACCGAAGATTCGATTGGAAGAAGAACTAGGAGTAACAGTAATACCAGATCTGTTCAGTCTCTCAGTGAAGGAGAGGGTGATCAGGACGCGGATAAATCGAAGGCAGTTCATAGGAGAGGACGTAGAAGAAAGTCAACGATTGCATCGGCTTCTCCAGAAGTGGCTGTTAGAACTAAAAGGTCAAACCGACGTTCAGAGTCTAAGGGGAAAGGCAAGAACACGGAAGAAAGCGAGAATGATGGTGATGAATCGAGTAAAGATGGGAATGATGAAAATGAAAATGAAAGTGAACATAATGAAGATGTTGGTGCCGATTCAAGTGAGAACGAGAACGAAAAGAAAGCGGATACAAAAGAGGAGAAGAGCGATACAGAAGAGAGCCGTCGTGAGGATATGAGAGAAGAAGAAAAGGCTGACAGCGGTCTCGGTGAAGTCATGGCAGCAACAGAGGACGGAGACGAGGATGTGTCTGGAAACGAAAATGAAAACTCGCCTACCGATCCCGAGTCAGAAAACACTCTGAGAAGATCATCAAGAAAAAGAAAGTCTGACACTAAGGAAGAAGTAACGACTCCTAAAAAGCAAAAGGTTGTAGCTGTGCCCAAGCGTCGTGGAAGAAAGGCTAAGGTATCTCCAACTCCAGAAACAAAAGAAGGAAGTACTGATGTTGAAGAAGAAGCCGGAGTTTCCACCAGACGGACACGTCGCCGTTAGAACAGTGAATCACTAAATAGCAGGTTTTGTTAGAACTTTTCGTCGTAGTTGTATATTATGTGTAACCTAAAATTTGATCAACATTCAATATGAATGTCAATTTAGAGACGAAAAAATTGAAAGCCATAAAAAAATTTAAAAATTTAAAAATACAATTATAACCGGTATAAAAGGACAATAAAAGGTATAGGAATTAATGTGAAATAAAATACTTTAAAGAAAGTGATCAATCATTCATACTCAGAGTATGAAGGAACATCCAAGTGGAAATTTGGATACTCAGTGCTATGTACAGAAAATAAATTTCCAGTATCATCAATAGCCACCTCCAAATCTCCTGGAAATATGTTTTCTTGATTGTATTCTACATTTTCGACCTCTAATTCGGAGTTGTCAATTTGGCATTGATCGTTTTCAAAATCATCTGATCCATTATTTTTGTTAAACAGTGGTAATTTGTGAAACTGCTTTTTTAGATACTGGTTTTCCAGTTCGGCTGTTTCGGCGGATTTACGTCCAAAACCAGCATTAATTAATGCTCTGATGACCCAAGGATTAATTATGCCACTGAAATGAAATTCCCATCCTGCACCACAAAAATTATCAATTGTAGTTTTCAAATCTAGCAAACATTGAATAGAAGTAGCATCGACGGCAACAACTTGTGAAAAATCTAAATGAAGGATCTTAAGTTTTGGTTTCCCTTCTTCAAATCGTCCCTTCGGGGTTTCTTTGTTGTCCTCGTATTCTGGTATTTCAAGTTCATCTGACTCGGGTACCGACCTTTTGAAAATCGAGTTAACATTGAAACGGGGAAATTTCCAATTTTTTTCCTTGATCGAATATTCACACCATAATCTTTCTCGATCACTATCATGCTGTTTAAAAGTCTCACACACCTTGCCGATAATTTGATCTATTTGCATTGATGAATTTGTGTATATAAAACTTTCAGACATCCGGTAAACCAAAACACCCCTGGGAGGCTTTTCCACATTAATGGTATTGTTAGCATATCTGGTATGTACAAAGCTTGGATTTAATTCATCCTTAGGTAGGGGAACCCACTTATAAACAAAAGATCTTCTGTTTTGCACTACCTTTGTTTGCTCCGCATTTAAACATTTTTTGATGCATTCATTTTCTAAAACAGAGAAGTCCGAATTTTCATCCTGCTCACTAATAAAACTGGAGTCACTGTTGGATGTCAGAACTGGATTTCTGACAGTAGTTACTTTCACCCGTCCTAAGAAAGCCCCGTTTGGAATCAAAGATCTCCATAACAATTGAGCACATGATGCACAAAGAGCCCAATAAATACCATCTTCAATTGAAGCAAAAACGGTAATCAAAACACCAACAATAAAAATTATAAAATCGACTGGTGAAAACATGTATAGCCGTGTGGTGATTTTGTAAGATACCAGTAATCCGGTAACACAGTGAATAATAATTGCACAAAGGGTTGCGTTCGGTATATAGTAGAATCCACTTGTAAAACAATAAATTGCCAATAAAACGCATCCACCTGAGAACGCAGCCTTGAAGGGGGTTTTAACACCACATTGAGCAGAAAGTGCTGTTCTTGAGAATGAGCCTGTAACTGGGTAAGCACCAAAAAAGGTACCAATCATATTGGTAAATCCAATAGCAATGAATTCTTGGTTTGGATTGACTCTATAGCCATTTAATCTTGCAAAAGACTTGGAAATTGAGATATGCTCCAAAACCAAAACAATCGAACAGATAGGAAGATCTGTTGCCAATCTGCTCACCAACTTTGAATTTGGTATAAACCTTCCCACGTGGTTTAATCCAGAGGGAATATTGCCTATAATTGAATATGGCGTTTTAGAGCCTTTGTGGTTTCTTAAGACACCAAAGGAAATACATGTTGATATAATAATAACAAAGGCTGTTCTTAAATTCAGCAAATAAATCAAGGCCAGCCTTCTTTTTGGATTATTTTTGTTTTTGTTGATAAAATGTTGAACGATATATTGCCATGCATAGAGAATAAACAAATCCACCAGGCCAAAAGCAGCATCAACCTTTGTATCAGGTAGATGTTTCAAAAATTCAATAAGAATTTCGTAAGTGGAAGTTTTCTTTCCCACTTTGTTTTTGAAGCCCATCAATCCTGCCAATTGGCCGCAAACAATGTTAAAAGCTGATCCGGTGGTGAACGCCAAAATTGCGGGCAAAGAAAGCAGTTCAACAATGAAAGCCAATCTTAGAAGACCGATTCCCAGAACAATGCCGCCACAGATTAGGGCCAAAGTAGTTGCTATCTCGTTGGCAGAGTACTCATCTCCATATTTGGCTTGCACCCTGGAAACAATCTTGCCCACCTCGGTACTCAAAACAGCCACTGGGCCAATACAGATCTCCCTTGAAGTTGCAAAAATAAAGTAGAACACCAAACCAATGAAAGCTGAATAGAGGCCAAATTGGGGTTCCAATCCGGCCAATTTAGCGTACGACATTGACTGTGGCACAAGCACAATTGCAACTGTCACACCTGTGATGAAATCAGAAAGAATCCAATTTAGATTGGTTGGGTAATGTGGAAACCATTCCAGAAACGGGAAAATTCCTCTTACATAATTCACGGTTCTCTCCTTTGGGTTCTTGAAGACGTTTTTGACGTAATCCGTGGATGAGACCACATGTTCCTCGTGATATCTTGGAACCTCAACATTTGAGTACAGAGACGATGGAGCCGATCCACCCGTTTCAAAATCTTGCTCTGTAATACTACTCATAGCTGGGATAGAGTTGTTTTGCTTCTAATGAGGATATAATAGCAAAGAAAAAAAGGGAATAGAAAAGGATAGAGAAGAGCAAAGTGGAAAGCAATTATGTCGTTTACTTATATAGAGATATAAAAGGGGACGTCTAATGGTTTTTCATTATGACCTTGCTACCAGAAATGATGTGCTTTATACTTCAAAGAAAAGTTATTGTCTGAGAATTATGGCTTTTAGGGAAATGACTTCACGACGTTCGAGAGTCCAGTGTGGCGGCTCAAATTGTGGTATCAACCAAAGTGACATCAAATCATTATTGTACTGCTATTGTTCCCTGATTGTCCCTCTCTCGAGGCAATCAAGCCATCGCCAGAGCAAATCTGGTGTGGATCATCAGCCACAATCATAGTTTAGTGATCAAATTACCTTTTTCATGATCTCATCTCAACTTGTCTTGGCACGTGATATGGCGCAAATCTGACAAGGCTGTGACCGTCAGGGTCCAGTCACGTGCTCAGCACGTGACCCCAAAAAAATAGTGGCTATTTTTAGTTTTTTTTCCCCGTCTATTTTCGATGCTTTCTCGTCTATTTTGATGTTTTCAAGCTGCGTCTTCGCCCTTTGAAAACTGTACCAATTTCCTAAACCGGTAATGGCGCGTTTGTTTCAAAACCGTTACACAATCCCAGCTGTATAATATTAGAAGAGCTCTGCCTAGGTTGGTTTTTGATGGAGTTTCAAGAGGAGATATTGATAACCATCTAATACGCTTGAGTTTTTTTTCTAATTCTCTCAAAGAATTCGATGGTTAGCTGTCTCTGTTGCTTCTCAATCTTTCTCCGATTCAGCGTTTGGACAAAGGCGGTTGTTCCCTTTGCAATACCCACTTGTTTTCCAAGGTTTCATCATATTACGCAAGAAACGAGGTTCGAGACGAAAATCCCATTTTCCACTATTGCAGAAGAAGCTCAAAGATGGAAAGAGGGCTCAAACAGAAGGCATCCACACTGAGCCTGTTCACGGAATCTGAAAATATCACGTTTGACAACATCACTGGCGAACACAATTACAGGAAATGCAGCTTTCTTAATTTTTTCAGCTATTTTTTCATGTTAGTAGGGTTGGTGCTGCAGCTGTTGTTCTTGGGGTCGGATATCTATACCCTAATCCAAATCTATGCACTGAAAAACTGGGACGATTTCCACACCATCACATACATACCAATTTTGGCATATAAGATTGTGTTCACCGCTTGCATTGGAATCTCTTTTATTTACGTGATCTTTGCTTGGTTGCTCGGCATCGTGATTCAGAGAAGAAATAAAGTGGTGGCGTCATACTTGCATACAGGTGCCAGGCAGATCGATTCCCTAAAATGCTATGAACGATTCTGCATCTTTGAGGAAATCCAAAGTAAAAACTTCCATGACTGGCTGTGTCTTTCCATCTACAGTGCTTATCATTACGAAATTATAAGTTGGCTGCTGGCAGACTCCCCAAGACAGGTTTTAAACGGTGCAACTATTGCCTACTCCATCTCCAATAAGTTCACAAGTAATGATATTTCCGGGGTGATCTCGTTCATTGCCGAACATGATAAAGAGGAAGCCGTGTTGCTTTCGTTCATGTTTTTTTCTTTTATCATCTGGCTGTGTTTCACTTTCAAGAACGTGATCATCATACTTTCTTCGATCTGCGTCATTCCTACCGTGAAAAGGAATTCGAAAAAGCCGTTCAACAAGTACTGTGCTGATCTGGTTGCTGAAAGTGTCTCGGAACTATACAGCGAAAAGGCCCATTTGAAAGAAAAGGAACTGTCAAAGAGAAGGAAGGTCCCTTCATTCATGAAAAATGAGGATTCGTTCGATACCTCCTCGTTTGTCAATGATTACAATGATACGTCACTCAAAGAAAATTCGGTTTTGAATATATCAAATAATGACTCGTTGATTTCTGTCGATGCCTCAAATCCGTTTGATCTTCCGCTGAGTGACATTCCAGCCTCGCATTCAAGAGTCAATCTGGTTCAAAAATCAGCTTCCACTTTACGTGATAATGCCTTCACGGCCGATCCATTCAATGAACCTTCATTTGGAGATGATCATCGTCCTTATTTGGCACAAGCTAGTGGTTCATATGGCGAGTACGACAATAACAACACGATATACAAAAGCTCGCAAAACAACTCGAACTTTCAACTTCTAACTGGCAAAAACCATGACCAGTCCGTTTTCATGTCTTCCGACATGTTAGAAAATCCACGGAGTCACAACCACAATACTACAAAAAATGAATTACAGATTTCACTACCTGAAACCTGGAACAAGGATGCAGAAACACCATATCACGAACACTATAGTCACGAACTTAATAATGAACATTTACACAAACCCAGCAATAATCACCACATAAAGTTTGACCAGCATGGCACGGGTGATGAAATTGCCAGACCATTACCTAGATCGGAAACATCTAATACATTATACGAATCAAGAGGACTTGATATTATAAATAGGAATATGCTATAAAAAAAATCTTTTCTAAATATTTATAGTTACACAATTGATAATTATGTCACTAACTTGTCTGGCAAGAATCTATGATCCCACGCTTGTGAGGTATTGCCGTCGAAATGCAACTTCAGGATGTAAAATACCAAAACTTTATTATCTTGTATCGAATGGTGGAAGGGTTACAAGCCATCTACAGCGTTGCACGGTTTCAGTAGAAAAAAGCAGGTGTGAAACACCCACCGTTTTTAAAATCTTTGTGTTTTTGACCCTATTCTATCTCCAGCTTCTATTCAGATTGTTACAATGGTCCGGGACATGGTGCATCTGATTCAAATCAAATCCGACTTCCTCTACCAAATCTGATCAAGCAGGTTCAATACGAGCAGCGAGATGCAGACCTCCTTACAAACCGGCACTTCGTGTCTACAGTTGGACTAGTTTGCATATTGTAGTGTTACATAGTCTTCTCTCTGATTATGCCGTATATAAAATTCTAAAAATTCATGTCCGTATTCTATAGCTCTATAACAAGCCTAATAAAATCTGAGCTAGAATGATCTGTTCTATTTTCGCCTACTCTACGCCACGTAAATTAAATTATTCACCAACAGTGCCTTCTTTCAAATGTCTTGTCCAATTCAATAATCAATTGTTTGCCTCAGTTAATATAGAAATTCCTCTCTTAGATATTATCTATCTAACAAAAAAAATATGCACCTGTGTCTTCATCGATATTTTTCCTCGACTTCATCAAAAAAGATGAAAACTTCCATTTTTGTTTTTTAGTCATCGTTTTTATATAGCACCTGAGGTGGAAGATCAACAAGTAAGAGGCCCAACGTCAACAATAAACACTCTTAGTTCTATTGCAGAAGAGAATATACAAGCGTCCAAGATGTCTGAATTAACTGCGGAGCAACAATACGAACTTATAACCAGAGACTTGCAAGAAGTTCTTAACCCACAAATTATCAAGCATGTTCTTGAAGTTGAAAAAAGACCATTGAAGGTTTACTGGGGTACTGCACCTACCGGTAAGCCACACTGTGGTTACTTTGTTCCAATGATCAAGCTGGCACACTTATTGAAGGCTGGTGTTGAGGTCACTGTTCTAGTTGCTGACTTGCATGCTTTCTTAGATAACATGAAAGCCCCATTAGAAGTTGTTCAGCACAGAGCCAAATACTACGAATACGTCATCAAGTCCATCTTAAAATCCATCAATGTTCCAGTTGACAGATTGAAGTTTGTCTTGGGATCCTCGTACCAACTCACCCCTAACTACACGTTGGATCTGTTCAAGTTGTCCAACTCGGTTTCCCAAAACGACGCCAAGAGAGCCGGTGCCGACGTTGTCAAGCAGGTTGCCAATCCTCTACTTTCTGGTTTGATTTACCCATTGATGCAGGTTTTGGACGAAGAGTATTTGGGCGTGGATGTGCAACTAGGAGGTGTTGACCAAAGAAAAATTTTTGTCTTGGCAGAAGAAAACATCCAATCTCTAGGCTACAAGAAGAGAGCACATTTGATGAACCGTATGGTGCCAGGTTTGATGCAAGGGGGTAAGATGTCTGCTTCCGATCCAAACTCGAAAATCGATCTGTTGGAGCAGCCAAAGGTGGTCAAGAAGAAGATCAACCAAGCCTTCTGTTCGCCAGGTAATATTGAAGATAACGGTCTGCTGGCCTTTGTAAAGAACGTCCTGGGTCCTATTCATGAGTTAAAGTACGGTGACAACACCTTTGAGTTTTTCATTGACAGACCAGAGAAATACGGTGGTCCAATCACTTTCAAAACCTACCAGGAGCTGGAAGATGCTTTCAAGAACGAAACCTTATCGCCTGTTGACTTGAAGTCTGGTGTTGCCGATGCAATCAATGTTTTGTTGACCCCTATCATTGAAGAATACTCCAAAAACAAGGAGTTCCAAGAATCTGAAGCCCAAGGTTACCCAGCTCCAGTGCCGGAAAAGAAGAAGACCAAGAAGGTCAAAGACAGAGGTTCTAGATATCCTGGTGCCAAAGAAGCTGCTCCTGCTCCTGCTCCTGCTGTTGATGCTGCTGCAGAAAAGCTTGCAGAAACCAAAATCTGATGGGCTATTCTGCTGTAGTGCCATTTTTTTAATTTGTATAGGAGATTGATTAAAAAATAATAGAAACCTTAACTTAATAATTGTCTTTAGTTAACGTATGTGACTATAACCACAGCATTCTAAAGAGGAACAATAACGCTGTTGAATCCACGACACCTTTATTGTTGTGAATGTTCATCTGTTCACCAACAAAGTATATTTGTCTCTGGATGACCACAGAATATGGGTAAGATGGAAGATAAGACATAACTGGCAAGCGTATAATGACTGTTGGGATTCTGATTCTCTATTGTCAGCTGAATAATAGTCCAAAAGAAAGGAATCAAGAACAAGGAAGATTCCAATTATGGCAAGAAACATAAAAAATCTTTAAAAAATAATGAATTTATAAGAAGCAGACCAGTCAAAGGAGTTCCACATACCTTTGTTCCTTTGTTTCTTTACAGGATTAACCGCATAATATTATGATGATGTTTCGATCGATAAGAGAATCGGAAAATATAAGAAGTCGATTCCCAAAGACAAACAGATCGAATTACATTACACTATTATATCAAAATAAACAGTAGTCACAGCGGTTACTATATTCTTTGTCCTGATCTGCACCACATTTGACCTTACCTTCCCCATTAGACTTGGAACAGTTCTTTCCTAGACCTGGTGAGTGGATGTGACAGAAAAAACCTGAAGAAGAATACTCTAGACGGGAAGTCCAATCTTGAACGACACAAAATTTGATGTTCGTCTATTTCACCAACAGACACTTTCACTCCATCACGCTTACTAAAGTATATTGTCCAGCCCTACGTAATGTTGTCGATACAGGGCATAAACAACCCAGAGCGTACAGACGGACAAAAGCTCTGATTATTACTTCCATCATCATCCATATTAGTAATACACTACTATCATATGGTCAATGCGGAACTGTGAAGGCATCAATGTATGACGTATAAATAATCCAGAGTTTTCTGCCTTTCCCTTCGCTTAGGGTTGGCGAAGCTTTGGTTAGCATTGGATGGGCAAACCTTACAAACCCCCCTTAATCTGGTCATATTTGAGTATTCTTGCCACGATTGCGAACAGACTCTCATCTTTAAAACAAGCTCTAGTCAGAATTGATATATATTAACCACCCTGTTTTGAAATCTGCAGAAGAAAAATGTCCACAGTCCAACTAGACCCAAACCCAACTCCGGATTATGCAGAAGATAACGCCTTCTTCCCATCTCCATACTCGTTGTCTCTCTACACAGCAAAAAAGACAGACTATGATGGAACAACATGCCCGGCACCATACCAAGGCAACAAGAGATTTTTGGCCATCCTTACAGACGAAAGATACATCTTGATGAAAAACGGCAAGTTTTTCTCCACCGGTAACCATCCAGTGGAAACACTGTTACCCATGTTTTACATCGACAACGCTGGCTTTGAAGTCGATGTTGCAACACTCTCGGGTAACCCGGTGAAGCTGGAAATGTGGGCCTTGCCTACTGAAGACGAGACCGTGATGAACACATACGCAAAATTCAAGACACAGTTCAAGACTCCGTTGAAACTTAGCTCTCTCATGGATAAAGCCACCGGCAAAGACTCACCGTACGCCGGTATTTTTATTCCAGGTGGACACGGCATGCTGGCGGAGATTCCAGAAAGTAAAGACGTGAAGAGACTACTGAATTGGGCCCTGGACAATGACAAGTATATTGTGTCACTTTGCCACGGTCCCGCTGCCTTGCTTGCGGCAAGCGTGGAAGAGAAGGAGAGTGACTATCCGTTCAAAGGCTACCAAATATGCTGCTTCCCCGATTCTCTCGATGACGGAGCAAACCAGGAAATTGGTTACATGCCAGGTAAGCTACAATGGTTGGTTGGTAGTAAGTTAAAAGAACTAGGCGTTGATATTATCAATGATGACATCACCGGCAAGGTTCACAAGGACAGAAAGTTACTAACTGGAGACAGCCCTTTGGCATCTAATAACTTGGGCAAATTGGTGGCTGAAACTTTATTGGCTGATGCTGAATTTGCTTGACACTCAAGCTAAGGTATTATTTGTACTGTATCTCTTTATCTCGTTTTTTCTTGGATAGGATGTGGTAATTGTGTCTATATAGCAGAAACGGATTTTATTCAATCGAATTTAAGTTATAATCCTCAAAAAGAGTTTCAAAGGTTGACAGTACATCGGAATTCATGAATATCGGAGGTCCACCAAAGGCATCATCTTCACATGTCGCATAATCAAACATTTGGTTTCCACAACCATTGCTATTATTTTGAGTCATGTCATTTTCCATTTCTTCAAGCATTCCTACAAGGGGCTCCGCTGGTTGTGGGGATGCAGACATGTTAAAGTCAGTCAAATAAAAAATGATGTCTATATTATAATGATCCCGCAATTTTGTCTCTACCAATGTATACGCCTTTTTGCTCAACCCCCACAGGGAAGAACATTTCTGTAAAACCAATAAAAATAGCAGTATCTTACTTCTTTCTTCACTCTTGTATTTGAACAGCTGTTCAATGTTACCCTCCTTTGATCTTATAATGACCGAAGTGGAAATAACACAACAGTATATAATCAATATGGAACACTTACCAAAACCATATACTCTCACAAATCCTTTAATCGCAATGTGTAAATCATCAATTGCATTCATGCACACATGCAGGGAATTTGTCTTCATATTGTTTTCAGCATCCAATGACTGAACTTTCAAAAAGGGTCTATTTAAACACAAAATAACGACATAATAGATTAAAGTGAAGGTCAATTTTGTGGGATCTTTGCTAACAGAACTCAACACTTTTGCCGTCCAGAGATCTTGCTCTGATGAATCGATTCGCCATTGTTCAATTTCCAAATTATAATATGTAACCAAATTTAGTTTCTTCTCAAAGTTATCGGATGAATTATCCTCCATGGTTTTATTGGAGAAAATGTCATTTATAATTCGTTCGGTGATACTCATCAGCTCAACCAACGCTCTTAACGGATTGCCCAGTATTAAAATTTTTGGAGTAGGCTTATCGGCTTCCTGAAAGGAGTATTCATGGATCCATTCAATGTCAGGCAATTCGATAGTTTGCTCTATGGTGGAGTTGTTTTTTTTTAGTGAAGATGGTCTGCCCAGCAAGAGGCCAAGAAAGTGATCCACCAAATAAGCACCCCAAAAGATTCTGCTTCTGATCTTTGTTCCAAGTTCGTTCTTTGCTTCGATGTCCGTGTTGACTTGTTTTGGGTTCAGTTGTAATCCCATCACATACACCAGCCGCATAGCAATTCCTGATAAAATCCAGCCACTATCATTTCTACCATTGTAAACATCGTACAATCCCAGTAACAAAAAGCTTTGCAGCAAAGCAATGGATGGTTTATTATACTGTTGAAAACAGAGTGAACGAGAATTCTCGTAGAAACGAGGTGACATCTCCTTTATTTTCGGATTGTTTGAAAATAACGACCCCATTGCACATATGGCAAACACCAGAGCCTTAGAACAATACGACGAATTTGGTTTTGCATGAAAAAAGTCTAGCAAAAAGGCTTCTCTGAAGAGGAAAATGTGCATATCAGGATATTGCCAAACGAAAAACAACTTCACACATTTCACTATCAATGGATCACTGCTGAGTTCTTCGATGCCATTTATTTCGTTTTCATCCTTATATTTGGGAATTTGAGCGTCATCAAAAATACTTGTGGGTCCATACACGGATAGAAATTTATTTTGAAACTCCTGAAAACTCTCCGGAGTTGGATACCGTTGGCGCAAATCCAACTTATGCCTCTCATCAACCTGTGACTTGGCTACCTCTTTCTTTGGTTCTTCTTCTAACAAAGTATCGCTAGCCGTGCGGCTATCCATTACAAATTCATTTTGTTTGTTTTCCAAGTTCTGCACTTTTGTTAAACTTGAAAGATCCTTCATACTTTTTGAAATATTTTCAAGCTGTTTTGAAATTCTGACTGCTTCTTCATTATAAATCTGGATTTTGTTTTCGAGGTTTTGGACATACGTCTTTTTTTCAACCCTAATTTTTCTCTTGTCCGATGTTGATTTCACACACTCGAGATCCATTTTCACACATGATCTGCAGGGAAACTGTTCGTTTACATTGCATTTCACCTTTCTTGAACGACAGGAAATACACGCATAACTGCACTTTTTTCTTGCCACTTCTTTTTTAGATGTCATCTTTCGTTTTTACGTATGGTGGTGTCATCTAGTTTTCACTTGTCTCCCTAAAGAAACCTTTCAATCGATAAACATGAATATTCTTTCTTATGTATTCTTTTCAATATTCGGCTTAGAGCGCGTTTTCCAGCAAATCCGGCGATCTGTATGCATTGTCAAATATCCTTAACACCAACTACAACTATCAATTTAGGATACGGTTCATATGGTCTAACCGGCATAATTGGAAAAGCAGAAACGTGTAAAACAGCTTTGTGATAGTCAAATATCATTTTACTACTGCATATGAAGAAGGGTAGTGGGTATTGTACCAGATATACTGGTAAATAACAATGGATTGTCATATGAGAAATTTGAGCAAGTAATAGAGGAACTTCGAACTTCTCTGTTATCGCAACGTTCCACAATTAGGCCACTAGCTTCAAAATCACTCGATTCACCTGCCGGAGATTGATTCATTAGAAGAGCGGTGCAATGATTTTTGAATGATGAAGAAGAATTGGTAGGCAACTAGGCAAGGGACCACTGAGAAAAGAGGCAAAGAGGGCAGCTTGTCAAGTCCCGACCAGTTAAAAACAAGGCAAGTTCATAACATGATTATGGTCTGTTTTAACATTGTTTCAAAATACTATGTATACGTTCTTGGTACCAGATTTTTATTGATAAAGGAGCACTACAGTAGTACCCCCAACTATATATATCGTATTAGATTTGATTTTATGTATGCTCTTTGATGTTTGAAATCCTATGCAGATGTGAAAAAAATCAAGCTACAATTGCAAGTCTGGAAATTTTTGTAATGTTTCGATCACCATTTAATCATGGTTTGTTGTGATCATCTTGAACGACCTTCTTAGTGATACATATGTCCAATGAAACATATTTGTTTATGGACACATTGAATTTTTTGCTGTTTAGGGACAATAGGCTGAATAACTATCATTAAATAACAGATATACCAGCACTATGGGTAGACACAACCTTGTTGCATGCAAGATCCCGAATCTCTTAAGTTATGATTTTAATTGTGATTGCAACTGTAAGCTAGGAAGTTTTCTAATACCGCATTTTTTCTGTCTTTACTAACATCAAAGTTTTATTCATAAATTTTGAATTCTTGATAAAGCTACGAATTCCTATTTGTATCGGTGAAGCTTTTGAAGAAGTCCGAAGTTTAATATTGGCACGGTGTCTTTTTTAAAAATAAATTTAAATAGGATCAATTATTTTCAATTGGGATTACCATTAGAAAATTCAATAAATTTGTTTCTACCGTCTCATTAGAACCTTCAAAAACAGCAATTCAAAGACGAACTTAGCTGCAGTCTTTAACTCTTCTATTGATCAATGTTTTATTTTCAAGAGACGCTTTGTCTATCAATGGGTAACATATATAAATGACATATATCATAGTCTCCAGAAAGTTCATCATATCACGAGTCCTGCGGGCAAAATATTGCAGTTAGCCGAATCCATCCGCTTTTTTACTTTTTAAATCAGCTTTGGTTCAACTTCTGAGCCTCCTGAAGCTTTTCTCTATTTTTTTGTGTCACTATATCATTCAAGCCCCGTTTCAAATCAACAATTGAATATTCATTCGATAACAATCATATACCAAATAATCAGTTTCCTTTGGATCTTTGTGTTTTATCTTCCTGCTATTGTGGACAGAATGTATGCTATTTTATACCTTTTTCATGTATTGTTATATTTTCCATGATTTATTTTTACCGTATTGCAGTGGATATATTAAAGTTGGTTTCACCTGATTTTGTTTTGGACGAGAATGTGTCGAATTTGAAAGAAGAAATTCTCTGGTTCTACTGCAGGGAAAGGTTTTGCTACAGATATACAATTACATGATCTGTTGTTTTATTATCTGTTATTTTTCGAATTTTCCATCAGAACCCCCATAATTCAGAGGAACAAATATCACCTTTAATATCAGGCGATTTTCAAAAGCACAAAATGCTCAAATGAATACTTCATTGGGAATTGGCAAGAACGGCTAAGCGTGTTGAACTTGTCAAAAAAAGGGGAAAAAATATGGTGTGCATATTGCATCACCATAAAATAGTCTCGTGGATGAAAATTTACTCTACTGATAATGTTTGGTGCATGATCCCTCACTTGGTATTGGCCAGTGAAGAGAGACTCCAGATCTAATTGTCACTCAACTATTATGCAACATTGAATCCACCACCAAATTGGCCTAATAATCAATTGATGAATAAATAGAGAAAGAGGTGCAATAGCTTGTATAGATCAATAGCTGAATAAGGAAAATAGACAGATATGCCGACATTCATCCAATCAACAGTGGAATAGTTTTGCGGTATGGTTGATATTCCTCTTTGAAGTTTTTTAGATTTTGTGTGTTAGCAAAAAAGGAGCTACTTGAGGTTTTTTTCTTCCGGCTAGATTGTTATAAGCGTTCATACGATTTGTGAAATAGTTACCCAGGATTATTATACAAGATGAGCAAATTTCACTTCAATCTGAAAAAATGTGATTGTTTCCTTCTCCTTTCTTGGCAAAGTGAGCATTTTTTCCTCCATGCGCTAGCCGTTGAACGAAAGCGAGCAAATAATATATTCTTATTGTCAAGCATTCCTGTTCTAGATTCACTATCTTCGATAATCAGTCTTTCAATATTTCAAACAGTTTTGCTGAAAACTCATTGACAATTCGTTAGGATTTCACCAAATGTTCCATTATTTTCATTCTTTGGGTGCAAATATATGTTATCTTTGCTAAAAGGTTTGATATCTCAAAATGCGTATAAATATACCCAACTTTCTTCTCTAATGTCAGGAGAGCAACATGAAAATTGTATTTGAATTATGAAAGAAGATAATAGTTACTTATTTTATTCCATATTCGGTCAAGAAGGCTCTGTTTATCATGGATTCCGCAGAATCGACTTGGTCTGGTAAAGACAAATTGTTCCATGGTGTCTGGTGCATAAAAGATGAGGGTAGCACCGAATATGCTACGCTTGCATCTGCTTCTCAGACAGCTGTCAGTTGGAAATCACAGGAAAGCTACGGCCATAACATGGTGTACTTCTGTGTTGTGTGCATAGCCGTATTCATCGTCAAACGAATGGTGTACCTGTTTGTGGACCGGAACTCGCAAATGATTAGGGCAAGTTCGAACTCGATGAAAAGATGGTACTATGAAATCGCTGCTATCAACCGTTGGGTGTGCTACAGACGATTTCCGAGTTTTGTGTGCAATGCATTCCAGCTACCATCTTCGATGGGTAACTTTTTAGTGATCATGGGAGGGTGCCTGTATATGCTCTGCTACACGTTCATTCCAAAATTTTGGTACAGAGGGTGTCGAGGTTTTGGATCTCCTCCACTGGCCGTGAGAGCAGGTCTAGAATCAACTGCATTAGTGCCTTTCATATTCATCACATCGGGCAAGACAAATTTAATATCCCAATTGACGGATATTTCGTATGAAAAATTGAACGTTTATCATAGGTGGATATCGACCATGTGCTGTCTGTTGGGATGGGTGCACACGATTCCTTTCTACGTTCAAGCTGTACAAGAAGGAGGTGGTGCAAGGCTTGCGTGGTTTCAAAGAACAGAAGATGAATTTGTTAACGGCATACCACCGCTAGTGTTTTTGACGGTACTGACCGTATTTTCACATTCGTACATTCGTGCAAGATGGTATGAGCTCTGGCTGCAGATTCATTGGGTGTGTGCACTTGGATTCTATATTTCACTGTTTTATCACTGTTATCCATCATTAAATTCCTGGAAGTATATGGTTGCAACGATTGTGTTCTGGTTCAGCCAGTTATTGTGGAGGGCTGTGAACAAGGGGATGTTACGACCAAACAAAGGGTTCATGAAACCCAACAGGTGCAAGATGAGAAGGTTTGGCTCCAGTGGCGAAAACGATCATTACTTTGAAATTGTGGTCAGCAATTCGAACGATTTCTCATGGGCAGCAGGCCAACATGTGTTTATCAAGGTTCCGGGGCTGAGATGCATTGAGAGCCATCCATTCTCGATTGTTTCATATTTTGAGGCAAGGGAAAGCACTGACATCAAATTAATCATCAAAACGATTGGGTGGGGTGGTATGACACGGTTTTTGTATGACAAGCTACCGGACAATGGGTATAGTGAGTCGAATATATATATTGATGGACCATACGGCGGGTGCAGTCGACAAGTAGGATCGTTTGATAGCGTGTTTTTGGTAGCATCGGGAACAGGGATTTCAGCAATTTTGCCGTTTTTGCACGAAGCTTGTGAAGCAATCGGCAGTGGAAAACATGTTACACAGACGGTCCGACTGGATTGGGTCATCAGAGACCCGCAGAACATAGAGTGGATCATTCCGGAGCTCAAAAAGATTGTGAACGCACATGCGGAGATATTCCAGGGCAAACGTGGTGTCGTTAATGTTTTCATCAGTGAAGATTTGGGTTTCACGAGTAAGGAAGCGTTGGAGTCATTGAAGACGGAGAGATTGATTCTGCCATCATCGTCGGAGTCGGATTTGGAGGAAAAGTCTGTAGGTGAGAGAAATGTGGGGTTGGAAGCCGAGTTCATCCACGTTGTGAATGAAAAGCCAAAGATCGGAGAACGGATCGAAGAGACGAGAGGGGAGCTGCAGAGGAGGAATATGTTCATCGTGTCGGGATCAGATTCGGCGAAAGTTCAGGCATCCAATGCAATCGCCAAATTGCAGACGGAGGTGTTTAACAGAGGACGAGATGTGGAGGAGATATATTTACATTCCGAGTCATTTGGCTGGTAGCTCCATTATTATGACTGAAACCAGATAGACGGTATATATATATATATAAATAAATATTTAGTAATAACCATTTTTGAAAGTAGCAACAAACCATGAGGATTATGTATTTGTCTGTTGAAACAGAAGCAACTTATAGCGAGTCATGTTTTTTTGAGCTTTTATAGAGTGAGACATTTTTTTTCTGATTAGAATCCGTTTTTCCATCCACCTATAGATCTATTAATATGATATAATACAGTGCCGAAGTTCTTCTTTTGAGATATATAAATCAAAAGCCAAGTGGAGAAATCAAGAAAAGAATCCAATGTCTCAAAGTGAAGAGGGTTTGGAATTGGAAGAAGAGTCATTAGAATACATTGATCAATCAAATAAGGACTCTTCTGATCTGAACAAGAGTATCAACTCGAACTCAACTGAACAGCAGAAAAAGAGAACTACTTTGGCATGTACAAATTGTAGAAAACGACATATAAAATGTGATGGAAATGGAAAACAGTGTTCTCGATGTGTTCATTTGAAGTATGAATGCATTTATCAAGAAGCTGAAAAAAAAGTTGTTATCAGTGTGAAATATTTAAATCAGCTACAAAACCAAATTTCAAAGCTCAAAGTCGAAAATGCAAATTTGAGATCCTTTAATAAGAGTTCATTGACAGAAAATAAACATGCAAAATCTCTTCCCAACAATCAAATATATCTGAATGCCAACACAGTAGAGGATGGTGATAAAAGAAGTGGTATTTTGGATGACGATAGTAAACAAAGTTTGGACAACACCAGACATGATGGAAACAGAGAAACTTATGGGGCTGCGATAAATCACAGTGGTACTAAACGGCGTATTAGCGAGTTGAATTATCCCGAAGATGATGTCAAAAATAGCAAATCACATGAAATAATCCCGCCCTTTCTTGAGAAATATGGAAGAATGATTCATTCAAGAACCGGAGAGAGATTATATGTTGGATCTTCGTCGATGACATTGTTTGGATTGGAAATTAATAGGCTGGTTGCTCCATTGCTATTAAATAATAACAACTGTGGTGCTTCTCCTGAATCGGTGAGTTCCAATCATGAAAATGAAACCATTTTGGAAAAAGAAGGTAATGCGTATAGGATCATGTTGGGTAAAACTCGATCACGACCAGGCATAGATGTCAATTTTACCTTACCAAGCTATAGCTACGCTATGCTGTTAGTTGACTCCTTCATATCTTACAACGATGGATGTTTTTATTTCTTCAATGAAGGCTTAGTGAAAGAAAATTTGAGAAGAATATACAATGACGATACTAACACAGGCTTTAAATTGGACTATGGTATTGATTCATTAAACAGTTCTCCACAGAATGAATCAACTTTAGAAACCATATGGTTTTGTAAACTATTGCTAATTTTTGCAATTGGGGAGATGTATTTAGGAACGGCAAATTTTCTGAATGGCTATAAACTAAATGAGAGGACGAAAAGGAAGAAGCACAAAATGAATCGCCAGAAAAGTTCCGAGACGGCATTTTCAAATGATTCCAAAGAAGGTACTAATGGGCCTAATACTGAAGCCACCTCTCCAAATTCCTCCAAGAAAAGTAAAACCTACGCTGGAACAAAATTACCTGGGTCAGGATTTTTCAACCAAGCTAGTGATTTGTTCACAGGTTTATTTGCAAGTGGATCAATTGATAATTGTATACGAGAGGGAGGTATTGAGGTGTTATTACTATATGCTTTTTACCTTCAAGTTGCTGATTGTACTGCGGCGTCTTATTTTTATTTTGGAATTGCACTACGTGCATCTTTGCTATTGGGTTTACATGTCGATATAGGTAAAGATACGTTGAATCGTTTTGAATTAGAGCATAGAAGAAGAATATGGTGGACGGTTTATATGTATGAAAGAATGTTGGCATCGAAGGCGGGATTACCATTATCACTAACGGATGAAGACATATCTACCGAACTACCAAACGATTTTGATATGTCTGATCCCGTTAAAGGTTGTGAAAATTATATATTTCCCGAAGCTGAATTTATTAGTAACTGTGTTAAGATTACTAAAATCAATGCCAACATTTTAAGAAAGCTATATAATAGGCAACCGTCGTCAAATATTTTGCCAGTTGTTCATGAACTGGTTGTTTCTTTGCTCAGATGGAAAAAGGCGTTGCCGAATGACATTAACTGTGATTATTCTCAGGAAAATTTGGACATATCAAGATTGGTAGTGAATATGATGACTGAATATTTCCAGGGGATCAATTTAGCAGTAAGACCATTACTTTTCCACTTTGTATTAGTGAACCTTAAATCAGGAAATCCCAAAGAGGGTCAATATCTTGATCTTTCACAATACTCTTCTGTCATTTTGGCTTTATTGAATGCATCTTTTCAGGGCTCTATTAATACAATTAGGTCGCTATGGGCTTTGGTGCCAGAAAATATGGTTGCACTATTTGGATATATGGATAGAGAGTACCTCTTCAATGCAACTGCAACGCTGGTATTATTCAATGCAACTTTTGGTGTATATGATGCGACCAAGGAGCACATAGATCATGCACTGTCATTATTCACAAAAATGAGAAACTTGGGCAATCACCCGGCAACACTACGCAGGGAACAGATTTTGAAGTTACTGTCACTTTTGGATTTCAATGGAACCATGTCCGATTTGATCAATAAACACAACGACAATTTGAACGCACCTTCTTCCTCTGCTAATTTAGACAAATCATTTGGCCATCAAGTCAGCGTTGGGAATAAACCCAAAACTTTGTCATCGGAATTCACAGCAATTGCTGCATTGTCGGATTTATCAAATAATACACACCTGAACATAACACCTGATGTGTCCACCAATCCAATTGCAGATAAAATACCGCAAGAGTCGGAATATATGGCTTCAAAACATGATCAGACTATGCATACCGCATCCAATTTATTTACTTCTTTTATCCAAAGTTCATTTCCGAATGACCAAAATCCATTTACAGATGAAAAACTAAATGATAAATCTGCTTTTGGCACGGCTCCTATTATTGATAATTCCAATAACAAGACCAGTTCCCACACACATATTGTGAATTTCCCAGGCCATGGAACTGGTAGTACGCCAACTCTGGCTCCCTTTTCTCCAAGTTTATCTCTAATGTTCAATCAAATTGATGATATACCTGAGTTTGAGCAGCTATCTTCAACAGGCCCAGATATGAAACTTTGGAAAGATGTCACAGATCAGGCTGCTTGGTTGCAGAACAACATGGATGGAGAACTAGGCCAACTATTTGAAAAAAATGAGAAACATTAATTAGCCGTTTGCTTACATACCTTATATCATCCGGCTATTTGCCAAGTGAAATGCCTCCATTAATACATCCGTTGAAGCATATCTGTATATACATATATTTAATCATATTCTCAGCTCATCCTTTTTTTCAATAAAAAACGAAGTTAATTACACTAAACATCCTATAAAATATAATAAATTAATAAAGAAAAATATAGCAAAATGATTGTCTCATGTAACATAACATAGCATTCAATTCTATTTATATTTAATAACAGAAAAGATAAAAAAAAAAAAAACAAACACAAAGATAATTAAAAGATAAAATATAATTTGAATAAATGTAATAAATTATTGAGTAGGAGTTTTTGTCCTTCTCTATATTTTACATATATCATGTGAAAAAAAAACCAGCAAAAGTATCCCTCACAAATTCATTAAAATTAGTTTTCAGCTGGAGCAGCTGCTTCGGTAGATTCTGGAGCATCTTCGGCTGGGGTTTCGTTCTTGTAAGATTGGTAAGCCTTGAGTGCTTCATCTAATTGACTGTTGAAAAGAGCATCATTTTCCAAGGAAGCAATGATTTGGTTGTTTTCCATGGATAAAAGCATACCAGTAATCTTACCAACAACATTTGGATCTTCAACCTTTTGAGATTCAGTGATCTTTTCGTAGATCTTGTTACCCAAAGCGTTCTTTTGTTGTTCAAATGGTAATTGAGAAATGATTTGAGCTAAAGATTGGTCATCCTTACCTAACTTTCTTGGTTGTTGCATTTGGTTTGGTCTGTTTTGGTAGTATCTTTGTTGTTGTTGTTGTTGCATTCTACCTTGTTGGTAGTCGTTGTAAACAGGTTGAACGTAGACTGGAACTGGTTGGCCATTAGCACCGACTCTGAAATTAGCCATGTCTGGTCTTGGAGCACCTTGTTGCATCATCATTGGGTTTGGAGCACCTGGGAAAGGACCGCCTCTGACACCATTGCCCATTGGTGGCATAAAGTTTTGACCGTAGAACATTGGGGCAACAAATTGACCCATACCGCCTTGAACAGCAGCTTGTTGCATTCTCATTTGGTTTCTAGCTTGAATTTGTTGAGAAAGTTGGTTTCTTCTAACGTCCTTTCTTTGGGCTAAAGCAACGTATAATGGCTTAGATTCAACGATTCTTTGATGCATTTCGTTGATTGCCTTAGTTGCTTCTTCTGGAGTTGAGTAACAAACAAAACCGAAACCCTTGGATTTACCAGATTCATCTTTCATAACAATGACAGAGGTGATGTTACCATAAGGAGCAAATTCTTCTTTTAATTTTTCATCATCAATTGAGTCATCCAAATTCTTGACAAACAAGTTGATACCTTGGTATTTGTTGAGCTTTTCCTGTTGAGCAGCATCGTGTTGTTGCTTCAACTGTTCAACTCTTTCTCTCTTCTTTTGAGCCTTACCAACGTATAACAATTTACCGTCATGTTCGGTGTCATTCAAAGTGTCAATTGCCTTTTGTGCATCTTCGTGGGTTTCAAAGTTAACAAAAGCAAAACCCTTTGAGTTACCAGCTTCATCTGTAGCCAAGTGGAGAGAAGTGACTGGGCCGACGGCTTGGAAAAGCTTTTCCAAGTCTTCTTTGGTCCATTCGATTGAGAAGTTCTTGACGTAAACATTGGTGAAGTTTTCAACTAATTCTTTCATTTTGGATTCTCTGTCTTTCTTCAAGATATGTGGACCAACGTAAACTTCCAAGTCGTTCAATAACATACCATTGACGTTTTCAATGGCTTCCTTTGCGGATTCCGCATTATCATAGTGGATGAAACCGAAACCCTTGGAGTTACCTTGAGCGTCGGTAGCAACTTTACAGGATAAGATGTTACCGAAGGAGGAGAATGTGTCATGCAAAGTCTTGTTGTCGATATCTGGGTGCAAGTTCTTGATGAAGATGTTACCGGAACCGTTCTTTCTTGAAGCTGGATCTCTTTGGGATCTCATGATTCTACATGGCTTACCCTTGATTTCGCTGTAGTTCAATGCTTCCAAAGCCTTTTCGCCGTCTTCACGGTTTTGGTAGTTGACATAGGCGTAACCCAATGATTGTTTTGAAACGGCGTCTCTGCAGACTCTGATGGAGGAGACAGGACCGATAGCAGAGAACAATTCGTATAATTCCGACTCGCCCACAGTTGGGTCAAGTTCACCGACGTACAATGGAGATGGCGCATCTGGTGATGATGATTCTTCAGTGGTGGTTACTGGAGTGGATGCAGTGTTTTCTGTGACTGACAATTTTTCAACATTGTCAGCAAGTTGGTTAACATCGGTGGAAGACATCTTTGATCTGTTGGTTTTTTTTTCTTTAATTTTTTGTTTGTGTGTTGTTTATTTTTCTTTTACAAAACTGTGTAGAAGTGTAATTAAATTGGTTTTTTCAATTTTTTATTTTTTTTTTTAGTTTTTTATAATGTATTTTTTATTTTTTCAAAATATCTTAGGGAAATAAATACTCCTGTAATACTAGAAAAAAGGGGATGATTAATCTGAATAGAATAACGACAATGAAAACTAAAATACGTTCTGCCAAAAGAAAACAACTTCAAAAGATCAGACTCTTTTTCTAATAAAATCAACACTTCAGACAAGAAAAGGAAAAGGGGACTCTTTTACTAACCTAGCAGGATTCCTCAACGTATCACTCAGTTGACGAAAAAAAAAAAGTTTACAAATTTAACCAGTAAAAAAAAAAGGGCAATTTGAACAGCTGAAAATTTCCAAAAAAAAAAAACAAAAAAAAATTACAAAAAAATTGAAAAAACCGAAACTGAAAAATGAAAAATGAAGAACTAAAAATGGCAAAAATCGGAAATTACAAAAAATTGAAAATTTTCAGTGAAAAATTTTCAAGTTCAAAAATAAAGCAAATATCAATAAAAAATTGAGAAGTTGGAAAAAATGACCTGTTCTTTTTTGATTTTCATCAGAAGAGACGATCGACGCAAAAGAGAAGAGATCATGTTTTTTATTTGTTTTTTTTTTTTTTTACATTTCACTTTTGCTTCTCCGTTTGTAATAAATACATTGTATCCAAGACTAATATCAACAAGTTTATGATGATAAAATAGACAAATATACACATTAGATACTCTATATGCCAGGACCTGCAAAATGGTCTGCGTGGGATTCTATGAAGTGATACCTAATTGTATGCATCACTTCATATGCTTTTCCTTCTTTATATAGACACGTTTAATTTCCGATGGCTTGACACCCTTTTTTGGCCACGACTTACATGCCTCGATCCACAGTTCTTCATTAAGCCCCTTCTTGTTCTTGGACACCTTTTCAATGCAACGCCCAATATTGATCAAAGACACCTTTAGCTTATTGGCCCACTCAGCCTTTTCCATACCCTTACCCTTGCTCATCCAGATCTTCAGATCAGACGTGACAGGCACTAGTAATGGATGGATATCGCCATGCCTTTTGGCCCCAGCGGATGCATGGGTCTTGCCCAAATGCTCCTTTGAGCCTGTCGAGGACGCCGTCGTGGATGAGGAATTGTCGGCATGACTGCCATTGTGGTTGTTGTGGCCGCCCAGTGAGTTACTACCTTCAGGTATGTCGGGGGTAGATGACTTCTTTGGCGCACGCTTTCTCGGTTTCTTCACCCCAGCCGACGCAGAAGTAACAGACGAATCCCGGGTGTTATTGGATGGTGAATTGATCGAGTCTTTCAGAAAGTTCAAGAGATAATCGGACCGTCTAACTAGGTGAACAGCACCAGGTATTCTTTTGTTGATCTTATCCCGCTCCTCCTTGGTTGCAGTGCTGGGTGCACTCTCCAAAAACAGTTTGTTCTCTAACTTCAAAATCGGATCGTCCCGAATTTGGAGCCATGACCCATATCCAAATTTGTATATACCAATTAGTAAATGCCTGTCATCATCAACATTCCACTCACACGTCCAGCCATGAACCACCTTCGGGTCCGATTTAAAGTGGAATTTCATAAGATCATCATGTGGCATAAACTTCCGTAACACATCGAGTTCAACAGGCCTTGACAAGATGGTCTCGGCGTTCAGATTTCGACACCCACCATAATCAAACAACACCGCTCTCTTCTCCTTCTTCTTCAAAGTCAACGCTTGCAGCTTGGGCGTTGGATGCGCCTTTCCGTCCGGATTTGGTGGAAGATGTGAAAGCTCTGTTTTCTCCTTTTTGGCCGCTTCCTCAAGAATGGCCAGTTCTTCACTTCTTTTACTTTCGGCTTCTTCAACCAACTCTTTGGCTTTCGCATACATATCATGATAACATTTTTTCATAATCTCGGGATTCTTATTAGGCAAAGTACCATCTGCAATCAATTCTTCAATCCTTGCTCCAAGGTCTCCAAATTTCAAAAGTGCCCTGTATATACTTCTGACTTGAAACTCTGTCAATTTATTCATATCTAATTTTCTACCACGTCTTCTCTCACCACCACTGCTATCACCATTTTCATCGTCTTCATCTTCATTATTCTCATCACCATCATACTCATTGCCATTTTGATAGCCAGGCTTGATAGCAGCCTTACGTTTTCTACTCGACATTTCAATCTGTTCCTTTAAGAATGCTTCTTCTTTTCTTTTTTCTTCTTCTTCCTTGATCTTCTTCAACTCATCTTCTGGAATAATATCGTCCCAGTCAATGTCAGCTTTGAAATCCGTAACTTCAAATTGCTTCAAAAATTCCTCACTACCCAGGTTAGATTCACCTAATTCAGGAGTTGTTATATGATCTTCGGCATGACTTAGAACATCTTCCAAGTCAAAATTTTCCAACTTCTTTTGGTTGTCTGATTTTTGAAACATTGTACTAGCACCGAATTTTAAAATTTCACTCAATTCACCGCTTGATGGATCATTCTTTGCGTTGTTTGTTACCTTTTTATCCGTTATACCCAATGAAATGATTGCGTACTCAAGAATCATCTTTCTTCTTGCCCGCTCTAAAACTTGTTCTTCGATTGTATCTTTAGAAACAAACCTATAAATCATAACATGATTCTTTTGACCAATTCTATGTGCTCTGGCCATTGCTTGTAAATCTGCCTGGGGATTCCAATCAGAATCAAATATAATAACAGTATCAGCCGTCATTAAATTAATACCCAAACCACCAGCTCTGGTTGACAACAAAAAAACAAAATCTTTAGAGTCTTTGGCATTAAAATGATCAATAGCAATTCTTCTTTTGTGGGAATTAATTGTACCATCAAGTCTTTGAAAATTCAAACCTTTAAGTTGTAAATAATCTCCAATTATATCTAACATCCTCACCATTTGTGAAAAAATCAAAACTCTATGACCATCTCTACGTAATTTGTTCAATAACTGATCTAATAAAACCATTTTACCTGATGACATAATTAAACCTCTTAAGATATTCTCTCTTGTTGAGCCAAAATTCGATAAAACTTTATCTTCAACACCATCAAACAAATATGGATGATTTGACGCCTTTTTTAACTCTGCAACGATATTCAAAAGTGAAAATTGAGAACCTTTATGTCCTTGATTTAAGGCCGTGTAGTTTTTGGTTAAAATATTCTTGTAATAATCAGTTTGAACATCTGATAATTCCACTCTTAAAATTCTTTCAGTTTTACCAGGCAATGATGTTTCAACATCTTTTTTCAACCTCCTCAAAATATAAGGTTTAATTTTATCCTGTAAATCCTTAATGTAGCTTTCAGCTTCATCATCTGGTGTATCAAAATCAATTTCTTGATCAATACTAAATTTACCGGGCATTAAGAAGTTACAAAGAGCCGCTAATTCCTTCAAATTATTCTGCAATGGAGTACCAGTAATTAGTAACCTATTCGCAATCTTAAATTCAAACAATGATTCATATAACGAAGATTCGGCATTTTTTAATCTATGAGCTTCATCAACTGCTAAATACTGCCATCTAAAACTGCCCAATTCTGATCTATCTTTCAAAATGTATTCATATGTTGTCAATAAAATATTAAACTTTGGTTTCTTTTTGTTGTTGCCAATATAAAATTCGTAGTCTCTAATTGTCTTTCTTGCCTTTGTGTTACCCATATAGTAAATCACATTAACATCAGGAGCCCATTTTTCAAAAGTTTCTTGCCAAGCAGGAACTGTTGATAATGGAACAACGACCAAATGCGGACCATTCTGTCTTCTTGCGTAAATTAGCCAAGACAAAAAGGAAACTGTTTGAACAGTTTTACCCAACCCCATTTCATCGGCTAAAATTCCATTCTCATCTCTTGACCACAAAAATGCCATCCAATTTAAACCTGTTAATTGGAAATCTCTCAACTCACCATTTTTAATGAATGCAGGTTGAGAAGTTAGTTTTTCAAATTTCGGTCTATTTGAACCATATGAGGCAGAATTTGCCGGTAAAATTTTAGAATTCTGTCTATTTTGGAAATTTTTGACTTGCAATGGGAAGTGTGGTGCAATTTCGGATGCAAGTTCCCAAGTTGTTTCATCGTAGTTGAGTCTTTTCCATTTCACAAAATATTTGAGTGCCGATTCGCCAGTTTCAAGCACAACTCTTTCACTATCAATGATTCTATCAACTTTTTTGTACTCTTCAAAATTTTCTCTTCTGGTTTCTTCTTCAATGTCCAACTGTTCGATATCCTCCCGAGTGACGAATGGGTCATTTCGATATTGACGATCCTGGACAATATATTGATTGATATAATTATCCAACTTTTTAAACCCTTTCAAGCCTTTTTCTTTCAAGGATTCATAAGTTTCCCACGTGTTATGTATGTGAGCTATATCCAACCACTTGATTAAATATTCAAAATCTGTTTTTGGGTCTCCATGTTCGTAGAGCTCTCTGAGTTGTATCCTTTTAGCATCCTTCTCCTTCTTTATCAGACTTTGATCCTCCATATTTTGATCTTCGGATTTGACCATACTTTCGGAACCATTGCTGCTGTGGTTATTTTGTTCGGTGTTGTCTATACTAATGTCCTTCTTTTGATCGCCATTGTCATCGCTCTTGCTATCTCGCTCGCTATCGTTGTCATTGTCCTCCTCTTCCGAACTTTCATCATCCCCTATGACTCTATGGTTAACGACAATGTCAATTGTCATCTGTGGACTCTCATCACCATTTTCGTAATCTTCCTCGTTGTAGTATTCATAGGCGCCGTTGCCATCTTCATCGTCATATTCACCATAATCGTTATCTTCAGACTCGAGCAAGTCGTCATCGTTGCCGTCATCGACGTTGTAGTTGACTGGTTTGTTATTATTACGGGTGGAAAATCGGACTGGCTGGGATGAAAAATCGTCAACGAACGACGCTGGGCTGCTCTTCGATTTCTTCTTCTTGCTCTTCACCGAGCTTCTGTTCAATTTCAGCTTTTTTGTCGAACCTTTGGATTTTTTGTTGGTATAAAAATCTTCGTCGTCATCGTCATCGTCCTCGTAACCGCCGTCGTCCTCATCCACCTCGTCGTCATCTTCCTCTGCATCTGGATCGACCTTTGCCTTTCTCTTTCTTGGTTTAATTTCCTCGTCTTCGTCGTCTGAATAGCTGTACGTCTCTGCCTGTGTTCTCACACGACCCGAGCGACGTAAACCGTATAATTCCGGATTGTCTTCGATTTCGTTATTAATAGGCATGTCTGAGCGTGTCAATAATCCTGGAGCCGGTTAGAAATTTTACCTTTAAGCAAATGGGATCAAAGAAGAAGGCTGACAATAAACGCCAAAGATTATTGCAAGTCTCAAGTGTGTGGAAACAATCGTGATGGGCTCAAGATAGGACAAGAGAAACAAAGGGAGAAAGACGACGTCCATTCAGCATTAAAAAAAGGGAGAAAAAAAACATCAAACACGTTAATAGTCAAAGTCAACATTTAGTTTTGAGCGAGAGGCAGACGTCCAGCAATGCCATATTCTGTGTGGTCGGTGATCTTTCTATGCAGTTGTCATCGTCTGGGTGTTGCTATTCTATATAACTGCCAGGGTTTACGAAATTAATGTAATGACTACTAATTTTAGGAAAAGCTTTTTGAAAGCTATGCATATAGAAACAATCAACCGACAGACGCAACAACATCTTCGGTATGATGTAGGCCAATGGCACGAGATAAAGAAACATAAGAGATGAAGAGAATGAAATCATCCTATAGATAGACTACAAGCAAGAAATATTTAGATTCTTCTTCTTGGTTCCATGTACTTTTCTATATTTTTTTTTGTTGAAAGGCAATTGAAGAAAAAAATTTTTTTTTTTTTTTCAAAAACAATCGTTTCAGTTCTTGAAGACAAGAAGATGAGTGGATTATCTTCAGAGGAATGTATCACATTCAATCAAACCTTGCAGTTCAAAAGAAGAAAAGACTTCCCAAAAAGGAAAATGTCAGATTCAAAATCATGTCAAAGAGGAAATTTTCAAATTTCGGAACTATGAATGAAATAGTATGAGATCAATGTAGAAAGAGAGACAGAGACAGAGACAGAGACAGAGAAAGAGAGAGAGAGAGAGAGTGAGTGAAAAGAACAAAAAAACAACCATGGAAGACTGTTCTTGTTGGCATTCGTTCCTGATCAGATAGTCATGATTTCGTTTGGTTTCCATCCGACATGGAACAAAAAAGAAAAAAAAAAGATCCAGACAGAGGAAAGATAAGAGATTGATCAATATGTAGTAATAGCAAAAGGAAGAAAATATTAACTTCAAAAGAAGCAGGAAGAAATAGAAAAAGAAATGCGGGTTCAGGGATAGTCGGAAACAGTTTTTTCTGGCGGAGCAGAGAATTGGCCCCCTTTTATAGTTTTTGCTGGAAATGTAGAAAAGACAGAGGCAAGAAAGCAAGGCAACAATCCCACAGGATTGGCGCGCCCCGCCTGCAATTTACAGTGCGATGTGCCATAGAAAACAGAGAGAATAATAGAAGAGAAGAGATATTCTAAGGAAAGAGATTGATATAGGCGTTCAGGAGATAAGGGATGAGCAGTTGTAAGGCATCAGAGGGCAAACAAAAGAAACCGACACCGGATACAGAGTGGGTGCATCGAAGGTTGGAAAGCGTCGGGCATGAGCAGACTCTCACATTCGGAACTATATCTTACCTTTCGAGATTGGTCGTCATCGGAAAGCGAACAGCCAGACCATCCCTCCAACTCCGAGAGTGGGACGGACACAGAGACAGACAGACATTCGAACACGCCGGACGACAACATGGCAGGCTCGGCGAGCACCAACAGCGGCGCCAGGCAGGAGGGAACCGGGCCTGGCGAAGAAAGCGACGACATCGACAACGGGAACAGCTCGTTGTCCCATGACATGGTTGACGTGAGCCTCCACACAGACAGCATCTTGGGCAATGGCAACCCCGTGCTCCAGAGACCACGCTCCCTCTCCCCGATAGAGCTGTTGAATAACGAACCAAATTTGGACGACTTGGACGAACTGCTCCGATCCAGCTCGTATCTCGCCAACGGTCTCTCGGGCGCAAACATGTATGGCCCCAGCTTCTTCAAAAACCACGTGGACCATGAATTTGTCTACGGCATTCCAGGCCAGATGCAGCGGTATGGCTTGAACACACTGATGAACGACCTATTGATCCATCGGAATAACCAGGTGCACACAAAATCAAAAGACCCAAATGGCTCCGGAGAGAGAAGAAAACGCTCCTTTAATCAGGTCTGTCTCGATGACAACCATCTGGAGTTCCTAAACCAAGATCTTGTGGACCCCCTCAATGTGAAAACTCTCGCATACTCATCCTTTCTAAAGTCAGGCTCGACGTTTTCGTTACCGACAATTTTAAATGGCATACGGCCAAACCTGAAATTCACCGACGTAAATTACCAAAACTTGAATGTGGCCGGCCATTTCCAATTTGGAGATACAACTCTATCCTTCTCGGGGGAGCTGGTGGACTTCTTGAAGAATGATCTGAGGTATTCAAAGGATAAACGCTTTCTAATCGAAGGAAATGTTTTCAGTAATTTGCTGCGCAATAAGTTGGTTCTAAATAGACGTTTCCAGAGATATTTCGATAAAGATACCCAAAAATGCTACACAAAGAGTAACTGGAAACCATTTAGTATGAATAGAATGGGGTATATCATATCAAATAAAAATAAATATAAACTCAACAATACCAGGGCAGATTCAACGAAAGGTGATGTTCCACACATTCACGAAAATAAAAACAAACAGCGGCTTAACAAGAAAAACAGGGTACTGTTTCATACAAAAACGGAAATCAAACCAACACAAAATTTGAAATTTCCCAACGGCTCCATTTTCCATAAATTACAGATTTCAAATGATTATAAATTCGACACCTATAAAGTCCTGTCGAAATGGTTTGAACTTCCTCCTTTGAATCAATTCATTAACACACCAGCACCCCCTACACCACCAAACAGATTGAACAAATGCACCAATAATCCCGAAAATTTACTAGTCTGTAAAGACTGCGTCAACTTAATTATGTCAAAATTTTTATTTTTGAAACTAGAAATCGATATTCATGACTTATTTGATGATCCAAAGAAAAAACAAAAGGAATTAAAAGTATATCCGGATTTGTTGTATAAGCATAGGAGAAGATTTCACTTTTACACCAAAAAATTGATGTCAAGATCAAGCTCAAGAAATTACGTCTCTCGTCAGCTTGCAAATATTTCTTACACAATTGATGGGGGTATTAGAGTGTATGACACTGTAAGAATAAGAAGACCTTTTAACCTAGCATATGATAGTGACGAAAATGATTTAGAAGATAATGGAGCTGAAGGATTTGACAGGGCTCTGGAAACTTTAGTCCGTCAAAATAATATTAATAATAGTGCTCGTAGCAATTACAATAGTGATTATAGTAATGAGAATGATGATTCTGATATTATTAATAATAATAATGCGGATTACGTGGATGATGTGGATGATGATGACGAGGATGTTGGTTTAGAATCCGAAAATGTGTCAAATCAGATCTTATTATCAGATAATGATTTGAATTTTGATTCTAGTATTACTGATACTAACTTATCAAGTGATGCAGAAGTTGATCATGAAGTCGAGGCTTACGACAATATTATATTTAATAGTAATACCTCATCTAGCGACAATGAAAGTACTAATGAAAACGAAGCTGGTGATACTTTTAGAAATGAAAGCGACGACTCTCGTGAGTTCAACTCCAATGATAATATGTTTTCTGTGTGGCCAGTATCTGCTGAGCGTTTTGGAGAGTCGCATCCTATTCTTGATCCTGATATTTTAAGCAACGATGGGGAGGGCGATAATTCAGATGATGACTTTGAAAATCCATATAATTTTGCTTTTACCAATGACAGGACAGGCCGGGTTTCAAGATTTTTATTTAACATAAATATGGGAAGTGAACAGTATAGACACAAGAAGGAACCCGTTTCTTCTCTAAACTTGTACAAGAGTGGACAACAGAGATTAAAATTGATATTGTTAGCCACAATAAACAGAAGTTCAGGAGAATTGAATATTATTCCTGGTAATATGGATGTTAATTTGTGGAGTAATGAACAGTGTAACGGCGAATTATTTGAAGATGTGGAAACATTAAGCAAGGTGTTCAATATTTTCATGAATAGTTCAGAGCTTTCAAAGGGTGACACATCGTACACGAGAAAAATAAAACAATGGATACATTCAAAGAGAAGAATTGAAGCTGATGAGATTAAACGATTATTTGTTCTACACTTGCTAACAAACCCTTCAATTGTTAGTGGATATGAAAACCGTAAAGCCGGACTGTGTAAATTGACAAATAACTTGAAATCGAGAGGGAAATCTAGTAAACACAACAAAATGAAAAAGCCCAAAAAGAAGAACAAGCTTAAAACAAAGATGAATGGTAGAAAGATTAACACCGAAAAACATATTCATTTGCAGCCACAAAACACATCTGAGCACTTGGTCAACGAAGAACTCAGAGAGCAATTGATGAACTTTGTTGGCAATAGTGCTAATTTTGAGGTAGACAAAGAGAAAGTATTAACATTTAAACCAGGATTGGAAAATAGGGACAAAACTGAAAAGCAAGGGTTAAACTTTTCATTTGCGTATGTCTGAGACATAACAGCAGGGTCCATGGTCTAATATAATTTAGTTTAAGGGCAAGGTAACCGAGGATTCTATATAAAACTGCATATAATATACAGGTTATATATATTTATATATTCAACCTAATAGTAGAAGTGCTTGCAAAATATGTACAAGAGTGGCTCAGGAATCACCAGATACCACCATTTCTATTATCTCTTCTTCTCTGCGCCATCCATTCCTTTTTACACTCTCTATAGGCTTGGAAATATTCAGCACATATGTCTTTATAATCTTCTTCGTTATTTTCCATACATCTCACAGCCATTTTTGATGATTCGGCGCATGGATCATAATATCTGGATGGTTCTTTGATGATAAACCGATCCTTGTGAAGACGCTGGGTTGGTCTGTCTGGATAAAATCTAACTTCGGACACCTGTTCCCCTGTTTTTTTAACAAATTCTGATGTGACCGTCGGCTCATTCGATTCTAATTTTCTAATTGTTTTATTATCTAGGAATTCAAGTTCTTCTTTGGTTATTGAAGGTGCCAAAACTGGCTTGGCGTCATTTGTAGACGTATCATTTGGTTTTGAGTCTGTGGACATATCTCGTTGAATGCTGGCTGTTGTTTTCTTGCTCCAATGTTTAGATACAAGCTGAATAGCGGTGTATTAACCAACTAACAGTTCAAATCCAGATTACTAAAAAAACGCAACTTTTGGGTTAACCGAGCAAGCTCGGGCTGTGTCTTTCTTTTACAAATATATTTTTGTATTTCTTTTTTTCATTATTTTTTAATTTTCATGTTTTACACTGATTAAACTTTTTTTTAAGAATTTTGTGATAATCAAAATTTCAAACTTGTTAACTTTGCAAACTTTTTCTTAGAAAATGCTTTTCAGCTCTAGAAAATCAAAGGGCAGAATTATAATCAGTTGCATAACATCATGGTTGAAGTAGGTGACCTTTGTAAGAGATGTAAGAAAGTTCCAACAACACTTGTCTCACGGAAGGATACCTTCTGTGATAATTGTTTCATCAGATTTGTCAGAGGAAAGCAGAGGAAGCAAATGCAGGATGAAAAGTTCAAAGTGAAGTTTAATGTTGCTGCGGAACGACCAAAAGTTTTGTTAGATATGCGTAATGATCACGAGTCGTATGTCTTGTTTGACATACTTATTTCCATGTTTACAGAGCAAGTAAGTCAAGGGCCTAAAGCTGTACGAGGTTTTGATTTGATAGTCTGCACAATTAATGATAGCAGTGCATATAAGGTGGACGTTGAAAGTATCAAGAACCTTTATTCTTCAGAAGTGTTAGAGAGGTTGGGTATTCAATTTGTGACACTCGACTGTGATGCCTTTGTCAGTGAGAATACTTTAGAGAACATCAGACTAGACTTGGAAAATTTCCAAGCTTTTGTTTCACATGACATGGAGAAAAATCAAATCAAAACCTACAGTGATCTTTTATCCCAAATTGTTGATATATCAACAAAAGAAGATATAGCTGAAATTGTCCATGAAAATATGGTCCTCAGTGCGGCACAACAACACATGTGTTCGGTTGTTGTGAAATCTCATTCAATGACTAAAATGGCAGTTGACATTTTGTCAGATACGATACGTGGACGTGGATCTGAAATCCCGTTAAAATTCCAAGATAAATACAGCAGTGGTGATTTTGAAGTTATTTTCCCACTGCGTGATGTTTTGAACTCTGAAATTAGGCTGTATTCCAAAATAAAATCACTGGATGACCTTTCGCCCATCCTTAAAGTCAAAGTCTCTGTATCGGATAGGTCAACAAAGAATAAAACCGTTAATAATATGGTGACCGAATATTTTCAGACTCTTGAACTGGAATATCCAGAAGTCGTGTCGACTGTTGTTAAGATCGGAGCCAAGCTCACCAACATCGAACAGCACTCATCGGCTCCACTAAAACATTGTGAAATCTGTAAAGTTGCAATTTATCATGATCCAAAGCAGTGGTTGGAACAGATAACTGTACCTGGACACGTTGGACCACAAAGTGAGGAAGAAGAAGCTAATCTCAAACGTTATGTGGATAGCCTTGTCACTAACGTTGGTTCTAAACCTGAAACTAAACAAATCAATGAAACGGAAACAAACCTTTGTTATGGATGCATGGTCACTTTGGGTGTATCTGAAATCAAAGATTTCCAATGGCCAGAAAAACCTACCAGAGAGGAAATCCTTGCAGAATTCATTATTGATGATTCCGAATAATATTATTGTCAAACTCGTATATAGAAACTGTTTAGTCGTCTGTAAATATACATCTTAATACCATTTTTTGGAAGAAGGCTCAGTATTGAAAAGGAAAGAAGCACCTCCTTTTCTCACCCTCACCATCGGTGGTTTCATGCATGGGTATTTTTTCTCATGATATAGTGAACAGTATTTTCTAGTCAAAGTTGTTTCTAGTTCTTCTGTGAATGTTTTTTTAAGCCATAGCAAAATGGAGTCCACGAATACAGATACAAAGATCGAAGATTCGTTTTTGCAACTTCAAAAAATTGAAGCCGAAATTCAAAGAGCTGATGCTCAAGTTGAACAGTTTAAAAACGATCTGTTCACCCCAATCTACGAAAAAAGAAGATCGTATCTCAAAACCATTCCAAAGTTCTGGTATATTGTTCTTGCACAACATGAAGATTTCCAAGAATATGTTTCTGTTGAAGACATGAAATACATCGAATTGATTTCCGATTTATATGTGGCATTTTGGGATGAAACGGAAATGGACAAAAGTAGTGTACCACGTAAAGGCTTTACTATAACTGTATCTTTCAACTCATCTGAATCGAAGGATAACAAAATTAAGGAACAGCAATTAACAAAAAAATTTGAATGGGTTATTGATCCAGAATCGGGGTCACGTAAGCTCCAATCCGCAGCCGTTAGTTTGGAATGGCCAGAAGAACTGCGTTTGATCGACCCAGTTTCAATAAAAAAGTTAGCCAAGGATGAGTCAAGACCACTCTCAAGTGAGGAAAAGAAGAAATATAGACAAGGAATGCGTTCGTTTTTTTCCTTTTGGCAATGGACCGGATTAAAACCGGGAAAGGAGTACAGAAACGGTGAAGAGTTAGCAACGTTTATTGCCGAAGATATTTTTCCAGCTGCGTTGGATTACTATGTTTTAGCTGCACCAGGATTGGGTGAAAACGATGATGCTGCCAATGATGAGGATGATGATGAGCAAAGTGGAGAAGAATTGGATTTGAGTGATCCAGATGATGATGAAATGGATGAGACTGACCAAAAAGAAAGAGATGGTGGTGATCGAAAAAGACACAAAGCAGAGTAGATTATAGAGGATGTATTTTTGTCTATTTCATTCTTGTTTGTCTTACAAGTATAACTCCTATATATTTTAGATGTAGTGAATTAAAGCATTTGAAAAGATTAAGAAAGCCCACTCACTTTCCTACATATCAAAAGTGGAGAAATACGATCTTGTTTCCCAGTCACAGGTGGTATCTATTATATCAATTGCCTTTAGTGCATCTAATATATCATTATAATAGGGTCTAATATTTTGACTTACACCAAATTCTTCGCCATCAACAAGACTCAATAAATTCTCAATACCTGCATCGCATAACCGCTGGATTAAACTACAACTTTTAAAAAGTCTTGTAAAGAATACGTTTACTCCTCGGTTTTGGTAATTCTGAACAATCTCATACAAGATTTCTGTTGCTGAAGAATCGATGCTTGTCATCCCATGTAAATCAAATACCACGTGTCTCAGTTCTCTGTTAACACGCTGTTTAGAACCCGGATGTTCATGAGTTGATCCATATAATTCGATACGCTTTAAACGTCCTTTCATATCATTTGCATTAAAAAAGGTCAATGGCTCGGGAATTTTAACAATTAAACAGCCTTCCCTGTCCTCAAGTTTTGGAAAAACATCAATATTTTTCAACTCATTGTTTGAAACTTCTAAATCATGATCCGGAGCAATGCGTGATAATAATGTGTTGTGAGTGTCCTGTGATGTGTGAGTGTTGTAATTTTTACCATTAACGTGTAAATTTGGCACCGTGTTTTGGTCGATGATGGATTGACGGCGAAATTCTTTGTAACCAGAAACAATCAATTTTTTGGGTAATTTGAAAAATTTGCTACTTGGAGAATCATCAAAATCTGGGTTGATAAAGGTGTCAGTTCCTGCGACTCTGGACAAAATCTGAACTCTTGATTGAGTCGAGTGTTTCAAAACCCTCATTAATGAATAGAAGCAGCCCATGGAGACACCAACTTCAATTGAGTAATATAAAGATGCCATCAATGTAACAATAAATGTGAAGATTTCATTCCAACCTTTTGTTTTGATATGAAATTTTATTTCTTTTGGAGTTTCTTGAATCATTTTATAACCAACAATAGCGATGACCGAGTTCAGTACACACAGTGGTAAGTAATAAACATAGTCTAATAAATTGAACATAACAAAAATTGTGGTCAATCCCATGATGGCACCTGACACGGGCGTTTTACCACCAACGACTGCATTCAACTTTGATCTTGCATAACCACCAAATGATGGTAAGCCCCCAAAAAAAGAAACTGTTGTGCCAACGGTACCTAGAGACACCAGTTCTCTGTTAGAAGAAACAGGCATTTCAAGCATCGAACTCAAAGATTTTCCTGCCGTGGAAGTTTCAAAAAATCCTAAAATTGCACAAACAAACGAAATTGGGAATAAATCACCCCACAGTTGCCTACTTTCATTGGATAATGGGTTTCTAAACTTAAGATCATCTAGTGAGACTGTGCCTATGATTTCTATTCCCTGGCTGTCAAAATCAAAGATGTAAGAGAATAGCGTGAACATTATAATTATGAAGAGAATTTCGGGGAAAAACGAAGCCGACTTGAACTTTTTCCTAATTAAACTGTTTTTCAACTTACCAAAAAATAGCAGACTGAAAAACGATAAGAAGGAAATTATTGCTGTGAATTTGTGGTATTGGGAATAATAGTGTAACAAGAACATGAATTTTTCATATGATGTATGGACGTGAATTTCTGGGGGTAAGTTTCCCAAGATTTCGTTGAGGCCCAACATCGAAATCAAGGAGTTCAAAATCATTGATAAACCGATTGCAGTTATGAAACCTCTCAACAATGTGCCACAGAGGACGTTGTCGAGGTAGCCGAATCTTAAAATCCCGAAGATCAATAGAACGAGGCCCGACAGGAAGGTCAAATTGCATAGGATTTCAACTGGGTCCATAGACGGGTTGTGTTTCATGACTCGTTCGATGGTTTGACCAATGATCATCGAGACCGCAGCTTCTGGTCCCACAATCATCTGGGGCACTGTTCCCATCAGCATATACACAATCGGACCAATCGACAATCCCAACAGACCGGACGCTGTTGGAACGTGGGCAAGCGCAGTGGCAAAAGACATGCTCAATGGGATTTGGTATGACGCAAGGGTCAAGCCTGCAATGATATCGTAGCCGAGATACGACAGTTTGTAGTCTCTCAACCATCCGTAACAAGGTATGTAGTATCCAAATTTTTCGGAAAACGGCACCGGCTTGCTACCTTTAACACTTGCATATGGGATTGTCGACACATTGGGGAGTGGGTGTGCGTTGGACATGATATTGACGTTATAGGACGACGACGACTCCATCGAGTTGGCGTCCTCCTCGTCGTTCTCAAAAACACTCTGTTCGTCCATCATGTGTGTGCCATTTTGGCCCGGTGGAAATGAGCCTTTTGCATGGACTGCCAGAATTGTCTGTGCCACATTCAAAGCTGGCTTACCTGATGCGTGTGGTTTGGCACTTGGATGTTTCGCCTGCTTAGAATTGGGGTTCAAGATCAATGGTGTGTGTTCACTTATTAGAGGTTTCCGGGGAGATGCCCGAGGAATTGACTCATTTCTCCCCGGCGACTGTGAAGATGATGATGAAGTTCTTCTCATTGGATTGCATTCGATTCGATTTCGTCAATACCAGACGGTCCGATGTCCGTTGTTCCTTGATAGAAGATACCATCATATCTAATCAAGAACACACCTCTGTTAAAAAGACACTATCTTACTTACCAAAGGGGAAATGGCTGATTGTTCCCTCTCACCGATATAGATCAGCATAATTTATATGGAAAAAAAAAAACAATCCCTCATCAAGAAAATAAAATAAGCATACGGAATCGCCACCCACGTTTATACTAAACCATATACTATTATCTATCTATTACTCTTCTTCGATTGACATCTAGAGACAAACTGATGCATCATCGTCTGGTAGCTGACCATATGACATTTTGGTAGTTTGAAAAACAAGAAAAACCATCTGAATAATATAGCCATCGAATCAGATCAACGCAGCCACTAAAATATTTGGGTTTTGTCGTGGTTTATGTGATTATCTTGCAATATATTGTACTATATCCCATTAGACCATCAGTATATTTGACATCTAATTGAGTAGCTCATTTTTTGACGAGCCGTACAGACAGTTCTTCTCTGCGTTGCCGGTCTGAACCATCATGTCTGCACCCGGTCACCAAAGCCGCAACAATGAGGATCCATGTCTAGAATATTTGTCGATTATTGAGCCGTTTCCGATGGAGCCACCGAACTACGCATCAACGTTGCCAAGAATTTCCAAACCAGCGTATGACATTATGGAACCGCAACATGAGAAACTGCCGCCATACACCCCACACGTGTATAAGGTGGGCATCTTGTACAGGAAAATGGAATGGATCTCCCCATACGAGATGGCGAACCAGCGGCATTGGAAACCATACATAGTGGAATTGAACTCAACACAGTTGAATATTTATAAATTTCCATTCAAACAATATGACGAAAGTCTACGGAAACTCGAGGTTGCATCTTCATTCTCCGATAGCAACTCAAGCTCGTTGCTGCATCCATACCATCACCACCATTTGTACTTGAAAAGGATCAAAGGTATCAAGGCACCGAGCGCAGTATCCCCAGGTGCGTCCTGTGACTACAACGAAGACAACTACAGGTCGGTAATGACAACAAAAACAGATTTGAAAGCATTGAGGTATTTCAGATCGATCAACGCCTTGGACTCGATCAACATTGTGCGTTCGTATAGCCTACAGTACGGTAGAATCGGACTGGCAATCGACTATAAAAAGAAAAATAGGGTCTTCCGTTGCAGGCTCGAGACCGAACAGTTTTTGCTGGATTTCCAAAACAGTGAAGGTATGATTGAATGGTACAATGCCATCAATTTAGGAATTGATGGCGCGTTGGATTTGTCGAGACGTGACATGCCAAACTATAGAACGGTTCCTAGAAGGCGTACGAGAAGGTATAGAAATCATAATGCCGCTAGACACGTTGCTTTTAGTTTAGGACTGAACGGGTCGCATTTGGTTGATGAATATGCGGAAAATGCCAGTGATAGGGATAATCATGGTAGAAGAGGTTCTACCAAAAAATTGGAAAGGAAAACGGCCTCCAGGTCTTTGTTGTCCAGTAAATCGATCGAGAATTTATTTAAAATCGGCGGTCGAAAGAAGAATACGTCGGCGGCATCTGCGGGTGTTTTGAATGTATCCAAAAAGAATGTTTCGAAATCAAGTTCCACTGTTGAGAAAACCATGATTGGAAAAAGCACCCGTGATAACTTGAATGGTATCGATGAAATAACAAATGGTGTGGAGGAGAGTCATATAAATAGCACGG